>CM062813.1:9510752-10110752 GCA_031772625.1 Pinus tabuliformis
GGGGAGTCTTCAACTCATTCATCTCTATAATGGTTGAAACCTTGGGATTAAATCTCTCAAGGAGAGATATCAACACTTTTTGAACTACTAGAAACTCTTCTAACTTTTCATCAAGACCTCTTATAATGTTCACAACCTCATCAACCCTTGGGAAGTACTTAGCAATAAATTCATTATCATTCATCTTCATAGACTCAAATTTCATTCTAAAACCTTGAAGCTTGACTTGCTTTACCTTGTTGTCACCTTCATAGCAATTTCTTCATCTTGTCCCAAATAGCTTTGGCAGTAGAGTAGTCCATGACCTTGGCTAGTTTTGATTCAGGTTGACCAGTAAGAAGAAAATTGATATCTTTAGCATTTCATTTAAACACAATCTTTGATCTCTAGTAATCAAGGTTGGAGGATTTTTATATTCTTCTTCCAATACATCCCATATATCAACTCCAAGTTATTGAATATAGGTCTTCATCTTGACTTTTCAAAACACATAGTTTGTTCCATTGAACATGGGTGCCCTATTGGTGTATCCTCCTTCCCGGTGTTCCATGGTCCTTGATATTTCTTCCTATTTTTAGATTGATCAAAAGTAACCTAGTTTTGCTCTGATACTATTTTTTTTGAAACTAGGATAATACTGAGAGGGGGAGTGAATCAGTATTGTAGGAATTTTAAAAATCTCTTTTACTCATGTAAAATATTAGGACACCAATAAACACTTCAAAATTATTCCATATATATGTCAAAAGAATAAATAATTAGAAGCACAAATGGGACACATATATTCTTCAAACTTTATTAAAATTACTTCACAAAGAAAAGATTCTATTTGTTACAAATTCCTTTGGTTCCAACCAAAATTAGGTTACTATTATGTGATTTATTAGTTACAACTAAAAGGAGCTCTAACCCCAATATTATTAGATATAACTTAAAGGATATCCAACCACTAAAGATTTTACTAGCAACTATTAGGAGCTAAAAACCCTGATCTAGAAGCTACAAATTTCTTGAACTCAATGATTCATCTTTGATACAATTTTCAAACTCAAATCATGAAGGCCATTACCTTTCATAGAGAAAATAATTTCTTCCTTAATCACTCACCCAAATCACCTTTAGCAATCTCCAATCACTTATCAACTCAACATCACACCAACAAAAACAATCCAACACACATACTAACAATAATTTTCACACATCATGTACATTCGATTATGATTTTAAAGAATTTGCACTAATATTTTTTAGTTCTTTTGAACATTAGTCATCATGTACTTTTATCCATGCAAAAATGTTTCTTTTTATTCATCTCATTATTCTTTCAAGTATTATGAATGTGCTCTTCAAGTATTTAAATATTGATTACCTGTCTCTACAAAAAAATCTAAGTTAACTGCTCAATTTTTCTATTCTAGAATTTTTATCAGGCTTGAGTAGTGACTTTCTAAATTTGGAATATCACCAAATTTAGCAATTTTACTAAAATTTCCTTGAAAGTTTCCATGTCACTCTTATTCCTTCCAACTCATTCATACACGCTAAGGCCTTAACACTACTAATCTTTCAATATAATCCAAATTGATTTTACAAAAATCCACCATATATATCTTATCACATGCCCATTGTGCTTATAACCTTGATGACTAATGTAATGCTACAAAATTTTGCGGCCTTGGTCACAGTGCGACATATAATAAATTCTTACTTCTAGACATAGCCTCCAACCTTTATTTCCTGAGGTTAATTTACAAAAACCTATGGGGTCGTACTTTTGGGATTACGTGTCATGTCGGTCTACCACATTCCTTGTGTTCCTTTACCATTGGTCCTTTGTTTCTTGTTGTATTCGTAGTCGTGTCCCAAAGCCTCATAAATCTAGAGCTACCTCCCATGTGCACTTTTGTTGATGGTGTTGGACCCACCAACATTTAGGGACCTCTCTAATATGAATTCCCAATTATACCTCACACCGTTAGGTGTAGGATTCCCATCCAAAATAAGGCTGGGTTGCCGATGCAGTGGGTGCTATTTTATGCCTTGGTTGCAATTACGCATAGAGTGTATAGTGACTTTGGTGAGAACAAGTGTGTGACCCTGTGGAGATTCAAGTGCGATGTATAAAGGTTTTGCCACGTGAAAGGGAAAATAATTGAGACCCTTAAAATCCTATAATAGCAAGCAAATTGAAAGGAATGCATGAGCATAATGACATTACAAGATAATATGTGAAATAGTTCACAATTTAATAGTAAGTAATTAATACAACAACACACATTCAACAAGATTCATACCAATGCAAACGAAATAGTTCATTAGCATAAGAGTAAGTTAAATAACATACATTGCAAACATAAGAAGAACAATTCCACTACATGTACAACATATGCATGAAAAATATGAGCTTTTATTAAGTGAAAGTTCTAATCATACATACGCCATTGACAGACCACTATCCCCAATAGTGGAATGTGAATTCAACATCATCTGCTCCTCTAAAGAAACATACCTCCTCTATGCTATGGACAAGCCAAGGCTCTCACAAAACTCCCAAGCTCCTGACTCTAAGCCTAAGAATAGCCAAGAGCTTGGCTCCCAAAAGCCTTTTGCATGAGTGATGAGGTTGTATTTATAACAAGATGGGGTGATTCTTTAACTCCCCTTTGTGAATTTTGAACTACCCTCATGACTATTCAACTTCTTTGCAAAATAAATCATTACATTACATCATGACCCTTCACATTCCAATATTGACACTTAGTATTACACTTACAAGTTCATTACAAAATAGAATTACAATTTACACTTGTACCCATATAAGACAAAAATAGGGCAGAGCCAATTAGATAGCCTAACAGGAAAAAAACACTATCATGCTGAGTTTGGGAGAACTCAAGCTCAACAACTTCCAATTGATGTTTTTCAATCATGCATCAATCTGAAGCTTGGTATTGTGCGATGACATCCCGAAACTGTGTGATGGTGTCTGGATAGAAGTGGACTCTAGTTTCCATGGCATCTGGGTACAATGATTTGGAACTAGTTTCAACTTCCTTCTGAATCATGAGCAACATTGTCTGCACTTGGACAAGGCCATCAATGTAGTTCTACATGTTTTGTCTATTCACCTCCAGGTATTCCTGGGTGGAAATCTATCTCATTTGGTCCAAGTATTTCTCTATCTCCCTCTTGACCTACTTCTTGGGTCTGACTTGAGTGAGTGAGCCAACTGATGTGATCTTTTCGGTCTTTACCAAGTAATCCAAACTATTGTATAATTGTGCATACAAGGCATGAATGTTACCAATTAATGAGGTAATTTCTTTATTGTATTTTGGATCAAAATCAAAACTCTTACTTTCTCCAACTCTTCTTGTGGCTTCATTTTCTTCCCCAAGTTAAGTGGTGCCCCTTTTTATTGCATTTTCCATTCATGAATGGTAGAGATTGCGGCTTGCACATTTATGAGTTTTTTGAAAAGGTATGTACACTACTGCTGCAAGCCATGCAGGTGGACAAATACCTTATGCATGGTAACAAGCTCCTCATAGAGATTTTTCATGGTCTCTCCAGGTGTCAATATTTCACTAAGTATATTTTCCCTCAATTACTCTAGATGGACCTGTGCAAAAGATATTTTCTAAGTTGTTGCATGGAGATGTTCAACCTCTTTCCTAGAATCCTAAAAGTTAAATTCCAATTATTTGCTCGAGGCCATCAGATACTCAATGTTTGAATTCGATGTAACTACGAAGGCCAAGTTCGCTGAGGCAATGGCTTGGGGATTCCTCCTAGTGTCGGACACAATCAATCCCTCTTTAATAAATGTAGCAGATGCAAGGTCATCCAGAAAATGTTTATGACATGCTTGTATAATATTCTTCTAGATTTCTTCGTACGATAAATTGTACGTGTCCATAACCGGATCATTGTCAAGAGGGAAAACTTCCCATTCCTTACCTAGAACTAACTCTATGGTTGGAGGTTATGGGGACTAAATAGTTACATGTTGTGCGCTATACATTAGGTCAACATCTTGATTTTGCAGCTCTAGTTCTGCCTCTATGTCATTGATCTCTATCAACTCTTCATTCTACTAAGAATGTTCTTGATCATGTACCTTTATGCTCTCCTCCTTTTCTAGTTTTTGGTTATATTCTTATTCTTCAACTTGTTTCTGCATTATTTCTTCTACTATTGTGCTCTGCCTTTCTTCTTCTTCTTACTTCTTCTTCTCTTCTTGTTCTTTCTTCTACTTCCTCCAATCTCCTCTTCTCTTCCCTCTTCCTCCATTCTTCTCTCTGCATTCTTTGTTTCCTCTTTGCCTCTACTTCTAAAGTCTCCTTCATAATAGTTGGATCTTCTTTCATCTTGAGGCTTTGTCATCCCCCTGGACTATAACAAACTTGTCTTTCCCTTATCCTACATGGGTTTTCTCCCTTCTAATGACACTTCTTTCTAAGTAGCTTCCTTATGTGGAGTCACCTATGAAGTTCCTCCAAAACTGATCGGCTCACAGGTCTTGGAGGCATTATAGAAATTCTTCCATGGATCCTCCACCTGTGAATAAAATGTCTCGTTAAGCCAGTGGAAGTGAATTAGGGCATAGTGGTATTTGCAAATACCATAAGGATCCTACCGATTAAAGTCCTAAGTACAGAATGCAAACATTTATACCATGTTTCCTTTGATATCTGTTACCTTCACGTTCTTTATCTCATACAACCTAATTTGCATAGGAAGAGTTAGCCAAGGTTCTTTCTTCTTCCTATGCAAAGCTGCTAACAACCCTGTGGTGAGATGATATGAAACTTCTTACATGACAAGCTTGTCAGTTGCATACCTTGGCAAAATATGTGGTGAATTATGACTCTCAAACACTTTAAGGAAGGTTCCATCTGGTGAGACAATCCAATCGGTGATCTTTGATACTTCTTCCATTGCCCAAGGTTACATGCAAGGTGGTTCTTCCTCAAATATCATCTTGTATAGTGAATTGAGGAAGTGGTTAGTTAGCTTCTCCATAAATCCTTAATGGCTACAATCCCAGAGAAGCTTGCAGTGGATGTGCATGATAGGGTCTTGAGGTTTCCAAACCTAGTTCCTGCTAGGGAATGTGTTATTGATTGCCCTTGGGAGGATTCACTGTGTTACCTACATGGATATTTAACTATCAAGCCAACAATTATGACCAATTGAATGACATCCCCTCATCCAAAACCTGGTTCAATAAGATTTCCCACCCTTCACGAAAGGTCTCTATGCTTGACTAATCATAGATTCTGCAAGCTAAGATGATTAATAGATGATAAGCCCTCCTGAGAGACCTTGTCTTATATGTGTTGGTGGGTGTCCGTCAAAACTTTGATGGCTCCTCCACCCAACTCTTAACAACACATTTCATGTGAAAACACTTGTTGGTGGCATAGAAGTATGAATCCATGAGTGTTTCTAGCTCAGGAAGATGGTACATACTTCAGTAATCTGCTGCTAGAAAGTAGCAAGCCTACGTCCGTTGGCACTACTCAAAGTCATGCTCTTCACATCAGTATGTGAGACAATCCAAAGGTTCGATATCTACATGAAATCCTATATAGTCTTCATTTTTAGACATTAATGTATACCTCTCAGTCCTCTAGATTTGATTTGAAGTTATTTGTTGAAAAATATTCTTTCACTTTATGCCATGTAAGATATGATTCATTTTACGCATAATGTCTAAGTATACAGGAAAGTTTATCGGCATGCTCTCAACTTTTTCCCTGCTATTGATTTTTGTGGTATCTTGTGAGGCATCTCTCTTAGCTACCATATTAAGAATGACTACTAGGAAAAAGTGTTCAAAAAATGTGGTACCTGCGGGAAGGAAAAGGCACTCATGGCAAGTATAAATTATATTTTGAAAAACAACTTTCAAATCAAGATGAGGCAGAAAATCAATGCATTGATAATTAATATTGTGCAATTCTAATGAATAAGGGAGGGAGACTGGCTAAGGGAAATGCACATTGCACAGTCCTAGTAGCCAGTGGTACAACCTGAGGCTTGAGATTGTGCAATACGTAATTTAGCCTAAGAAGTGAGAGGGAGAGAGTACGTATTGTGCAATATTAGTGGTGAAGGGGGTGTGACTGAGCCCTTAGACTATGCAATGTGCAGTTGGGCCAGCCTGTACTGCGCATTGCGTAGTCTCAGAGGCCAAGCCTCATCTTGATCTTCAGACTTTTGCAATGTCCAATTGAGAAAGGAAGTGTATTTCCAATTAAAGTGCGTGTCTGACTAGGTATGGATAGATCAATGTGAATCGAGTGCAAAAACTCAACAAATGGAGGAAAAACAAAAATATGAGGAGAATTGTCAATATGACGATTACTAGTGTGCAAAAACAAGAAAATTGATGTGACACTTATGAAAGGTGAACGAAAAACTGAATCAACACTTCCACAAGCTAATATAAGTTAAAATGCCAACAACCATGAAGAGAAACAAGGAAAACAACACTCACAAAATAAAAATGAGAAAAAGCAACAGAAAAAGCGGAAAAACATGACAAAAGCTAAACTCACTTGAAAAAGCGACGCAAACTCCACCGAAGGCTCAATGATCTCCTTGGGAATGCTATATCTCCCAGATCAAATGTAAAAATGAGCTCTAGAGGCCTATATTAAATATATTTGGGCCTAAAATCAAGGAAAAACCAAGACTTGGAAGAAAATTCTAAAAATAGGGATTGTGCCACCTTCATAAAACTATTGATGAAACCCTACTTTCTAGGGATCTCTTTTTTTCTTTTTGTTTATTTATTTTTTTATTCTTCGAGAAACTTGTCATGCACACTACCAAGGAAGATTGCACAATTATGGAAGACTGGGAAACCTCCCGGCTAAGTGCATTTTGAAGTTTTTGAGCTCAAGGAATGGATTGCACATTTTCTAAGCTTAGTGTTGGGTTGACATCCATGACTGTGCATTTCTCAAGATCAAGGTTGAACTACCTATCAGGATTTCATAATTTCCATCATCAAGGCTAGCTTTCCCTCATGGATTGCATAGTTTCTGTAGGAAAGCCCATAAATACTACAAGGTCAAGTTAGAAGGTTAGCTTGTGACTCAAAAAGATCAGATAAGTATGAAAACAAGAAAAAAAGCCATATATGAAAAGAGTAATTCTTGATCAAATCATGAATACTTGACAAAACTCAAAGGTAAGATTGTGTAAACATAAAGGAAGGCTCCAAATCAAAGCAGAGGAAAAATTTTGGAGGATGGTTATAGTAGTTATAACACTTGGTGACACACTGGTAGAATTCCAACTCTCTATATGGGTCTTGTCTCATGCAAAACAAGTCTAACTCCTTAGGAAGTATTTTTCATCTCATTAATTATCGTAGCTTCTTCACTTAGCTTATGTTAAGGCTATAGTTTGTACCATTCTCTTCATCGGTGACACACTAAACCAAGCCAAGTCAAACTAAGTTTTTTTGATTGGGGATGAGGAGTATATATATACACAAGTGAAAATAAATGTTAGATTCTTAGTTTTCATCTCTCGTGTTGCTCTCCTGCCAGCAAGCCTGGACAGTACCCTGATAGAGTCACTTCAGGAACACAAACATTGCTCTATTGCCATCGAGCCTAGACAATACCTCGACATAGTTTTTTGCTTCACCTCTCTACACAAGAATCCTTTCTCTTCTTTCACCATTAGTTTGTTTTTTCATTTTCTTCATATAACTATGCATAGGAACTTATTGATTTAATGAGGCGGAAGAGGGATACCATATTGATAGAAGAAGAGGTTGTCCCTTGAGAGAATTATATTTATATGTATACCTTTGACACACTTGTTAAGGTTTTCCTCCCTTCCTTACTCTACTCGAATTAGCTGACAAGGATTAACTAAAAATAAAAGACTGATTAGAGTAGGTGGTACTAGTTATAGGTTCAAACATAATGATTCCACTATAGTCTTCTCCGAAAGCAACGTATTTTCCATCAAGGTATCATCGACAAAAGGAAATCACGATTCACACAAAGAGAGGTAATAAACATATAACCAAACATTGATAGTAGCACAAATTCTTCATTAATATAACCATGCTTGCTTCAGAAACCAAACACCGTCTTATGCAAAATCTATTCGACAAGTGAAAAGAAATGAAAGATAGAAAAAGGAGAAAGACAAAAAGTAAATCGAAGAAAAAAAATAATGAATGAAACCAACTACTCATACTCCTAAATTAATAGAGAATAGGCTAGACCTACGTAAAATGATATTTCCAATGTAACCACTGACGCAATCATTGGCCTAAGTAAGCGAGGCAATTCATATCAAGAAATATGTTCAACGATAATAACAAATAAAAAAGTTAAGACAATATATAACAAGACATTCGAAGTTTGTACCCAGAACATGAAAAGCATTCTGAAGGTGCATTAAGGTCTCCAGACACATTGTGACTCAAAGACATAAAAGAACAAACTTTCAAACTACGAAACCAAGTGAACATGAAGAAAGAATAAAAATTAAATTTTGAAACCGTGCTCGCGAGGTATGACTCTTCTAATGTCTGAGTGATAGGATAGTGCAATGCAGATGGAGGATGTGAAAATTGTGAGACAAATTAATTTTCAATTTGTGCAGAGGAGTGATGAGGATCCTTGAAAGATACACAATTGTTATGATTGAAATTATAACTAATATCAAGACTGCGAGAACTAGACATAACCATCAGTTTGGATTGAAGTGCCTCAACACCTTCGGAAGTTCCAAATCATCAGAAGGCTGATTGTCAAAGACCAATGGCTTGAAAAAATTAGACTTATGGTCGAATGAATGAGTGAAAAGTGCACGACAAGCATGATCATAAAGTTCAAGATAAGAAATAGAGGAATCCTCATATCTAACAAATCATAAAGAGGGGAAGACTGAAAAAAATAAATTTCACCCTCTAATTCTTCACAATGATGAGATGATATATTGAGGAGTTCCAAAAGAGAAGATTTTTCCTCTCCATGTTCAGATGAAAAACTGACATTCCAAGAATTCTAAAAATGATCAGAAGTAATAATATCATTAGAAACTAAATTTTTGAAATATTTTATAGGAATGATGGAATCAAGGAGAATGTTAGGATAATGAGGGAGAGGTGTGGAAGGAAAAGAATCATCCTTCATTGTAGATTCTTGTTCAGAATTAGACTCCCACACATAGTCATCGTAAATGATATCGCAAGTTTTATGCAGAACACCAAATCCATCGAGAACTTTATCCTCATGAACATCAAGATAAATATTCGAAATGGGTGAACACAATAGCTCATAATCCAGAGGACCAAAGGAACCAAAGGATGTGGGATGAGGAGATAATACTTCATCATAATCATGGGATTCACAGTCAAAACTTGCGCTGTAATTCTAAGTATGTGGGGTGGGAGAAGATGGAGGTAAATTAGTGGATGAATTCTGAAGTTCTCCTACCTCCACCTATGGAACTGGAGTTGTTTTATTAGAAGGATATGGAGAGCTAATTGGGATAGAAACCTCATCTGTTACACATTTAGAATCTCTAATATTGAGGTATGTTGGGATTCTTTCGAAAGATTCATATTCATGCGGATTCATCGAAATGTGAACAATAAACTCGAATTTCTCTTTCATTAATGGCCAATCAACATAATATTCAGAAAATTCAAAGAAAAAATGAATGAAACAATCGTGAAAATCATCAAGAGATTCATTAGGTGATTTTCACAATCACATAATTTTCTTGAACACATATTTGTAATCATACCTATCAATGGTGTGGTAAAGTCTTGTGGTAAGATGTTTGGAAGAGTGTATGGAAGCGATGGAAATTCGTAACACCATTCCCTTACGCACCCTTCGAACGTAAGAGTGAAAAACCTACAAGAAACTTTCTCACAATGAATATTTTGTTCTGTTCAAAATTCAAGAAAACGAGCGGTGTACTCAAAGAAGGTTGTTTCACCTTTGCCATTGAATTTAAGATTTGACAAGTCATTAATAATTTCCACCGACACTTGTAGTTTTGAGGTTCTATAAAAACATGTTGGGGCTAAGATATGGGAGGAAGCCATTAATGAGTAGGAAAATTTAAAACATAATTATTGGGATCAACTTATCATTTGGCCCTCCTAGCGCCAGAAATGTTGATGCTGTTGAACCCACCAACATTCAGGGGATCTCCCCGATATTAAGTCCCAATTAAACCTCACACCATTTGGTGTAGGATTTCTATCTGGAATATATCCCAGTTGTAGATGTAGTGGGTGTTAATGATATGCCTTGGCTGTAATTATGCATAGAGAAATGTATAGTAACTTTTGTGAGAACAAGTGTGTGACCCTATGTAGAGTTAAGTGTGACGCATGAAGGTTCTACCACGTGGAAGGGAAAATAAGTGATCCCCTAAAGAGCTTGTAATAGTATGCATATTGAAAGGAACACAAGAGCATAATGACATCACATCATAATATGTGAAATAGTTCACAAGTTAACAATGATGAATTAATACAACAACAAGCATTCAAGAAGATTCATAGCAATGAAAACAAAATAGTTCATAAGCATAAGTGTAAGTTAAATAACATACATTCCAACATAATAAGAATAGCCCTACTACATTTACAACATATTCATGAAAACGTGCAAGCTTTAAGATTTTATTAAGTGAAAGTTCCAATCATAATACATTATTGATGAACCACCAACAAAAATAGTGGAATGTGAAGCCAACATAAGTAAACATACTTCCTCTATGCTACGAAGAAGCCAAGGTTCTCACAAAAATCCCAAGCACCTGACTCTAAGCCTAAGCCTAGCCAAAAGCTTGGCTCCCAAAAGCCCTTTACATTAGTTATGAGGTTCTATTTATAACAAGAGAGGGTGACTCTTCTACTCCCCTTTGTGACTTTTGGACTACCCTCATGACTCTTCAAATTCCCTACAAAATAACTCATTACATTACATCATGAATATTCACATTCCAATATTGACACATGGAATTCCACTTACAAATTAATTACAAAATAATATTACAATTTACACTCATACCTATATAAGAAAAAATAGGGTAGAGCCAACTAGACAACCTAACAAGACAAAACACTATCATGCTTGATTTTGCGAGAACTCAAGCTCGGAAACTTCCAATTGATGTTTCTCGGTCATGAATCAGTGCCAAGCTCAGTACTATGCGATGACATCCCCAAATTGTGTGATGGTGTCTGGTTGGAAGCAGATTCTAGCCACCATGGCATCCATGTACAATGATTTGGAACTAGCTTCAACTTCCTCTAGAAGCATGCGAAACATTGTTCGCAATTGGATAGGGCTGCCAATGTAGTTATGCACATTCAATCTATTCACCTCGAAGTCTTCCCTAGTGGACATATTTCTTAGCTGCTCCAAGTATTCCTTTATCTCCCTCTTGATCTCGTTCTTGAGTTTAGATTGAGTGAGTGAGACAACTGATGGGATCCTGTGGCTCTTTACCAAGAAATCTAGATTGCTTTATAACCATGCATACGAGGCCTCAATGTTACAAATCCACCAAGAAAGTTTTTTGTTATTATAGATAAACATCTGCAATCTTTCTTTCTCTGGCTCTGCCTCTAGCTTAATTTTCTTACCCAAGTCAAGTGGTGCCCCATTGTATCGCATTTTCCATTCATGCACGACAACGATTACAACTTGCACATTTGAAAGAGTTTTGACAAAGTCTTTACACTACTGTTTGCAAGCAATGTAGGTGGCAAACCACCTTATGCATGGTAAAAGGGTCCTCATAGAGATTTCACATGGTCTCTCCACGTGTCGATACTTCAGTAAGTATCACTTCCCTTATTTCCTCTAGATGGACATCTGCGGAAGCTTCGTTCTGAGCTGCTACGTGGAGGTTTTCAAACTCTTTCATGGAATCTTGCAAGTTATTTTCCATTTACTTCTTCTTTGCCATTAGATACTAAGTATTTTACTTTGCTTCACCTATAAAGGCCAAGTTGGCTAAGGAAATGGCTTCGGGATTCCTCTTGGTGTCATCCACAACCACCTTCTCTCTAATAAATGCACGAGGTGTGAGATCAACCAAAAAATACTTCTTACTCTCATGTACAATCTTCTTCTCATGTTCATCGTATGAAAGATTGTAAGTGTCCATAACTAGATCATCATCAGGAGGAAAAACTTTTGCTTCCTCACTTGGAGCTAACATTGCCACTGGGGGTGGTGGAGACTGAATAGTGACCTATTGTGCACTGAATACTCTAAGGAAGGTGTCATCTAGTGAGGAAAACTAATCTGTAATCTCTGAAACTGCTTCCATCTTCCTCAAAAATAATCTTGTATAGGGAAATGATGAATTTTTGGGTTAGTTTCTCCATAATTCCTCAATTGATGCAATCTAATATCAGCTTGCAGTGGCTATGCACGATAGGTTCTCAAGGTTTCCAAGCCTAGTTTATGCCAAGGAGTGCGTCGTGTGCACAAATTACATCTAGTAAATAATAAGACATATAAAATATCACTTGTCTTCCTTTGGCAGGATTCAGGGCATTACCTACATGGATATTTAATTGTCGAGCCAACAAATATGACTAGTTGAACGGCTTCCCCTCATTCACAACCTGGTTCAATAATATTTCCCACCTTTATGAAAATGTGTTTGTGCTCTACTAACCTTAGATTCTGCAAGCTAATATGATCAAAAACTGATAGGCCCTCCTTAGAGACCTTGCCTTATATGTGTTGGTGGGTGTCTATCGATACTTTGATGGCTCCCTCATTAAGCTCTAAAAAACATATTTCGTGCCCAAAGAGTTATTGGTGGCATACATGTATTAATCCATAAGTCTTTCTGGCCTGTAAAATGGTACATATGTTGGTAATCTGCTACCAAAAATTAGCAAGCCTTTGTCTACTAGCATTGCTAAAAGTAATGGTCTTCACATCAATATGTGAGACAATCCACTTGATCATATATAGACACGGGAAGGCTAGATATCTGCATACAACCCTGTGTAGCCCTAGTTTCTGGACATTAACGTATACCTATTTTTCCTCTATATCTGCTTCGATACTCTTTGCTGAAAAAGTTCCTTTCACTTTCTACCATATAAGATATGATTCATTTTTCACATTTAGTTGAGTGTTTGAGTATAATGGAAATTTTACTCGTGTGCTCTCAACTACTTCCATGGTGTTGCTTTATGTGGTATCTTTTTAGGTAGCTCTCTTAGGTGCCATAGTAATAGTGCCTTTTGGGGAGAAGTGGCCAACAACTGTGGTACCTGCAGGAAGGAAAAGACACTAATGGAAAGTATAAATTACCTTTTACAAAACCGCTTTCAAAGCAAGATCAAGCAAAAAA
Organism: Pinus tabuliformis; assembly: GCA_031772625.1. NCBI lineage: Eukaryota > Viridiplantae > Streptophyta > Pinopsida > Pinales > Pinaceae > Pinus > Pinus tabuliformis. The sequence continues at coordinate 9,524,142 of CM062813.1, forward strand.
CCAGTGCATTAATGATTAATATTGTGCAATTTTGATGAATAAGGGAGGGAGACTAGTTTAAGGAACTATGGATTGCACAGTCTGAACAGCCAGTGGTGTAGCCTGAGGCTTGAGACTACACAATGCACAATTTCACCTCGGAAGTGATAGGGAAATACTACACATTATGTAGTCTCAATGGCCAAGGGGGAAGGACCGAGCCCTAGGACTGAAAAGTGCACAGTTGGGCCAACCTGTATTGCACATTGCATAGTCTCAGAGACTAAGCCTCAGATTCAGGTTTGCGCAATTCCCAGTTGGGAAGGCAGTGCATAACCGAGTAAAGTGCAGATCTGCCCAATGAAGGTGTGTGAAACAATCATATCTAAGATATAATGCAAGTTAAAAATTTGATCTGACTAAGCATGGATATGTCAATGTGAATCTAGTTCATAAACTAAACAAATAGGAGGAAAACAAAATATTGGAGGAGAGTCGTCGAAATGGTGATCACCTGTGTGCAGAAACAAGAAAATCGATGCGACACTTATGAAAGGTGAATGAAAAACTAAATAAACACTTCTACAAGCTAATATAAGTTAAAATTCCATCAACCATGAAGAGAAACCAGCAAAAAAACACTCATAGAAGTGAAACGACAAAAAGTGACAAAAAAGAAGCAAAAGATGACAAAAGCTAAACTCACCCAAAAAAGTGACGCAAACTCCACCGAAGGCTCCTTGATCTCCTTGGAATTCTAGATCTCCAAGATCAAAGGTACAAATGAGCTCTAGAGGCATCTATTAAATATATATTGGTGGATTGGGTTTATGACACACATGCATAAAATCAATAAAAAAGTGACACTTTGTGGAAATTTCTAAAAATAGGGACTCTGCCACCTTCACGAAACTAATGATGAATCTATAATTTCTAGGGATTTTCTTTTCGCTTTTGTCCTTTTTTTCTTTTTTTCATTTTCAAGAAACTTGTCATGCACACTTCCAAGGAACACTGTGCAATTTTGGAAGACTGAGCAACTTCCCAGCTCAATGCATTTTGTAGTTTCTGAATTCATGGAATGGATTGCAAATTTTCTGAGCGTAGTGTCAAGTTTGCGTCCATGACTGTGTAGTTCTCAAGGTCAAAGTTGAGCTTCCTGTTAGGATTGTGCAATTTCCATCATTAAGGCTAGCTTGCCCTCATGGATTGTGAAGTTTTTGGAGGCAAGCCCATATCTGCTGCAAGCTCAATTTAAAAGTTTAGCTTGTGAAAAAAAAAGAAACACAAGCACAAATGAAAATTAAGTCTTGATCAAAGAATAGGCAAAGTTTTGGAGGGTGGTAATAACATCTACAACAACTTTTTATTACCTCCTAGGATGATGTTTCCCATGACCTTTAATTATTGGTTATGTTATCACTTACATAAAACCTTGGCTACAGAAAAAAATCTAAGGTAACCTCTAACCAATCTTTTGAATTGAAATCTATCCCTTTCAATTCGAAGGGGTATCCCTTCTATAATTTAGTCAAATATGATTAGTTATGTATTCAACACATCGACTAGATTTGATTGGATTTAAACAAATTTGGTATGGAAAGAATAGGAAAAGCCATTGGGCATGGATCCTATTTGACATCAAATTATGGATTATAGTCTATATGAACAAAATAAAAAGGCAAGGTAGCAACAGATTTCTTAGATAATTCCTCATTCGTTTATGGTAGAAGTAGATAGAAATGAATATCAAAAACATACCAACTAGTGAATTATGCAAAATATATTCAAGATCAAAATAAATAACATTTTTGTAATGATAAATCTAAGCTGATAAGATAATTCAATTTTTATAACTCAATTTCCAAAACATAGAAGACATATGGATCAGATTGTGAAACAAAGAAGATGGTATGCACTAGAAAATAGACAGGAAACCCATAACATAGGAATCTATGCAAATATGAATGAATAATGTTGATCATAATAATTTATAAATGTCCAAGTACACATAGTACCAAGGTTCTTCAAGAAGTTTCCAACCAGGTTTCATTTTATAGAACTTGTCTTTATAGAAAAGATAAAATAACAAAAAAAGGTTTCTAGGAAACATTTAATTACAAAGTCTAAAAATCACAATGTACATCTCAAATACATGCACATAAAATTTTTCAATCTTATCAGCATCTAAACATCATGTGGTTGCTAGAGTCATGGCTGCAGATAAGGATCACCAAGGCGAATTTCATGAAGTGGCATCCAGGTTAACAACTATCCATGAGCTTTTTATTCATAGATTCCTGAAAACAAGGGTCCATTTATCCCTTTGAAACTCCAAAAACATGATATATGTTAGAAAATCGAAAGAAGTTTTTTTTTAAATGGGTCTGTTCCAAAAAAAAATCGATTTCAGTTTCAAAAAATTCATTGTAATTTGCTTGGAAATTGTGCCTGAAATCACTGTGTTGTACAGGAAAAAAACAAAGTTTTAACTAACCATTTCTACAAAAATGTGCTACTACTCTCGTTGTCAACACTTCAACCCTTTTTTTACAAATATGCTCTAACACTAAAGTTTTCATCACTTTTAAAAACTAACAACTAAAATTATCATAACAACTGGATTCACGGGGATGTTGTCGGTCATAGATGGAAGCAAGAACCCCTACAGACCAGAGGCTTGATCCATTGGGCTAATACCAACTCAACAACTGCAACTTGCAATCTGCACTTATCGTGCAATTGAAGAAAAACTGGAAATTCACATGAATGTTGAAAATTCACTACTACTGTAATCAAATGTACACTTTCCAAACTAAATAAATGTTCGAACAAACTGATCGTATTTATTTACATTAGCTACCTTATTCCAATCAGCTAAAAACAACTCATTTTAGGAGAAATCATGTTTGCAATGAAACCAACCAAGCTATTGATTTTTTCTACTAAAACCTATTTTCATATCCTACAATTAGAGAGAAAAAAATTAAAAATCATAACTCAAAATGCTCAGTGAATTTATCCCCATAACTTATGAAATCTGCAAATTTCACCTTAACTCGTGATTTCAACAAGTTTACAAGAGGGCCATTAGAAACATGAACAAATACTTCTTGTTTATCAGCCAAAAGAGGATGACAATTGTGATCTACAATTGTTAGTATTTGTTCCATTTCACTAAAACCAAGATCATTTCCAAAAGAAATAGAAGCCAACTTCTTATCTTCTTTATCGTCCATCTTGAGAGAAAAAATTGTAAAATTTTCTAAATCTTCAAACACAACAACTACATTATTCATAATAGGAATATCTTTTTGACTATAAAAAAATTCTGACTTTGTTAATAAAAAAGTTGAAAATTCATGAATGAAATATTTGTTTTCAAAGGAATATAGGACAACCTTTTATTATTCATTGTTTCCCTTAAACTCTAATTCATAACTGTCATGAATAGGCTCAATGTTTAGAATTTCCAGGTATGCAATTTCAGAACTCTGGTTTTCACAAGTTTCTTCTTGCAACATACATTCAGAAAATGAATGATACGAAGAACATTTTGATTGAAAATTTTCATTCCTATCTTGTTCATTTAACATATTAAAATAGTGTTGGCTTTCTTCAACAAGGGAAGGAAAATGAGTCTGAAAATTAAGGTCCTAATTTCTTTCATTTATAACCAAAAAAGAAACTACTTCATGCTAAATATTTTCTTTAGTATGAGAGCATCCATCGTCTATTATTTCCTCCTGATGATAAGATAATTCAGAGAGGGATTCTTTGATTTCTTCATCAACTAAATCTTCAATATCAATGTCAGTTCTCACATATTGAATAAATATTTCGAAATATTCACAACAATTCCCAAAAAGTGAAGAATATTGGGAGAATTCCTTATAATTGTTATAGAAAATAGTAGAATTTTTTTTTTAAGGAAATAAATACTAGCACATGGAAACCTTTGATACCAGGATCTTGCCTTTTCTTCTAAGTTTTCTAGAAACATTTTCATCATGCAGTCTTCATGAAATTTAACCCCAAGTTGTTGTATATGCATATGGATTTTTTCCAAGTGAAGTGTAGCATCATCCCTGTCCACATATTTGAATCTTAGCAAATATAATTTCCAATCCATAGGAGGAATATGATTTGGAAAGCTAGGAATATGAGCATGATTCATAGGAGCATACCATGCATATTATGGATTCATCTCAAGACAGAAGAGTCGTGAAATAGTTCTTCAAACAACTGAGACATCAGCCAATGGATTCGTCATGAAAGTTTTGAGCTCTACATTCAGTTGAGAATGGATTCATCAGGTGAATTATGCACAACCTTTCTATGTCTGTCCTATGTTCACCATAATAGAGAATATTTATTCATTGTCATCCTCTTGGGGAAGATTTCACCTTCCCTCCTTGGGAACGGTGCCAAAATGTTATCACTTAGAGAAAACCCTGGATGCAGGAAAAACTCTAAGGTAACCTCTAACCAATCTTTTGAACTGAAAGTTATCCCTTTCAATTCGAAAGGGGTTCCCTTCTACAAATCAGTCAAATCTGTCTGGTTATGTATTCAACATATAGATTATATATGATTGGATTTAAAAAAAATTGTCTGGAAATAATAAGAAAAACCATTGGCCATGGATTCTATTTGAAAGCAAGTTATTGCTTATAGGCTATATGAACAAAATACAAAGGCAAGGTAGCAACAAATTTTGTAGACAATTCCTCATTCAGCTGTGATAGAAGAAGATAGAAATGAATATTGAAAACATAGCAACTAGTGAATTCTATAAAATATATTCAAGTTGAAAACATATAACAATTTGGTAATAATAAATTTGAGCTAATAAGGAGAATTCATATTTAATAAATCAATTTCCAAAAAATAGAAGACATATGGATTAGATTGTGAAATAAAGAAAATGAGATGCACTAGAAAACATATAGGAAACCCATAACATGGAAATCTCTGTAAATATGAGTGAATAATGTTGATCACAATAGTTTATAAATGTCAAATATACAAAAGTACCAAGGTTTTGCAAGAATTTCCAACCCTATTTCATTTTACATAACTTGTCTTTATACAAAAGAGAAACTAACTAAAAACACGTTTCTAGCAAAGCTTTAATTACAAAGTCTAAAAAGCATAATGTACATCTCAAATACATGCATATAAAACTTTTCAATCCTAACTAAATTTAAATATCATGTGGTTGTTGGAGTCATGGATGGAGATAAGGATCACCAAGTCAAATTTGATGAGGTGACATCCAAGTCAAAATTTACCTATGAGGTTTGTGCTCACGAATTCCTAAAAATTGGGGTCCAATGATCCCTTTGACACTCCAAAACCTTGATAGTTATTAGAAAATTGAGAGAGGTTTTCTTAAATGGGCCCATTCCGGACAAGAACCACTTTTGGTTTCAAAAAATGTGTTTTAATTTGTTTGGAAATATTTCCCAAATTACTATTTTGTATAGGAACAAACTGAGTTATTAATTAACCTTTTTTATAAAAATGCGTTGCTACTCTGGTTGTTATTTATTTAACCCTATTTTTTTACAAATTGTCACTGCCTTTGAAATTGTTAGTTCTTTTAAAAACTAACAACTAAAATCGCGATAAAAACTAGCTCCACAAGGATTTTGTCGATCATAGACAGTAGCAAGAACCCCTATAGAATAAAGGCCTAATTCATTGGGATAATCCCAACTCAACAACTGCAACTTGCAACCTGCACTTATTCTGCAACTAAAAAACAAACTAGAAATTCAGACGAATGTTGAAAATTCACTACTACTATAATCAAATCCACACTCTGCAAACTAAATAAACGTTTGAACAAACTAAGTTTATTTATGAACATTAGCTACCCTATTCCAACCAACCAAAAAAAAATCATCTCAAGCGAAATCATGCTTCCAATGAAAGAAACCAAGTTGTTGATTATTTGACAGAAACCTGTTTCATCTCCTTCAATTACAGAGAATTTTTTTTTAAATGACAACTCAACATGCTCAGTGAATTTATCCCCATAATTCATGAAATATGAAAAAGTCACCTTAAATGATGATTTCAACAAGTTTGCAAGAATATCATTGGAAATATGAACAAATACTTCTTGTTCATCAACCAAAAGAAGGTGACATTCGTGATATATAGTTTCTATTCATTGTTCCTTTTCATTGAAGTGAAGATCATTTTCAAAACAAATATCAGCCAACAACTTATCTTCTTTATCATCCCTCTTAAGAAAAAAATTGTACATTATTGTAAATTTTCAAACACAACAACTACATTATTCATAATAGGAATATCCTTTTGACTATCAAAAAATTATGACTTTGTTAATTCAAAGGCTGCAAATTTGTGAATGACATCTTTGTTTTCAAAGGAATCTAGAAAAAACTTTTCGTCTTCATGGTTTCCATAAAACTCTAATTCATAACTATCATGAACAGGCTCATTGTCTAGAGTTTCTAGACATGCAATTTCAGAACTTTGTTTTTCACAAGTTTCTTCTTGCAACACACAATGATTTGATATGAAGAAAAGTTCGATTTGAAATTTTCATTCCTATATTGGTCATTTAAAACCTGAAAAATATTGTTGGCTTTCTTCAACAAGAGAAGGAAAATGAGTCCTAAAATTAAGATCTTGGGTTCCTTCATCTATAACCAAAAAATAAACTACTTCATGTTGAACATTTTCCTAAGTATGATGGTAGCCATCATCTGCTATTTCCTTCTAATGGGAAGATAATTCAGAGAGGTATTATTTGATTTCTTCATCCATTAAATATTCATTATCAATGTCAATTCCTACATATTGAATAAATATTTTGAAAGATTCACAACAATTCGAAAAAAGTGAAGAAGATTGGAAGCATTTCTTATAATTCTTATAGAAAAAAGTATGAAATATTTAAGACAATAAAGGCTGGCAGGTGGAAACCTTTGATAACAAGATCTATCCTTTTCTTCTAAGGTTTCCATAAACATTTTCATCAGGAAATCGTCATGAAATTTAAGCCCAAGCCTATGTATATTCATATGAAATTTCTCCAAATGAAGAGAAGCATGATCCCCATCCTCATCTTTGAATCTTGGAAAATATAATTTATAATCTATACGAGGAATATGATAAGAAAGACAAGAATATGAGCACGATTAATAGAAGCATACCTTGTGGATTTTGGATCCATCTCAAGATAGTGGAGTCACCAAACAGTTCTTCAGACAGCTGAGTCTTGGGCCAATGGAGCTGTCATGAAATTTTTGAGCTCTACATTGAGATGAGAATGGAGTTGCTAGGTGAATGATGCACAACCTTTTTGTATATGTGCTCTATTCAAATTCTAAGAGAATATTTGTTCATTGTCATCCTCCTGGGGAATATTTCACCTTCTCTCTCTGAGAACGATGCCAAAATGTTATCCCTTAGAGAAAACCATGGCTGTGGAAAAAAATCTAAGGTAACCTATAACAAATATTTTGAATTCAAATCTTCGATTCGAAGGTGGGTCCCTTCTATAACTCAGTCAAATTTGATTGGTTATGTATTCAACACTTCGACTAGATCTCATTGGATTTAAAAATGGTTGGTATGGAATGAATAGCAAAAATAAATGGGAATGGAGTCTATTTCATAAAAAGTTACTCCTGATAAGAAATATGTACAAAATACATAGGCAAGGTAGCAACAAATTTCTTAGACAATTCCACATTCATCTATGATAGAAGCAGATAGAAATGGATATAAAAAATAATGCAACTAGTGAATTCTGTAAAAGGTATTTGAGTTGAAAACATATAACACTTTGGTAATGATAAATATAATCTAATAAGAATAATTCATATTTAATAAATCGATTTCCAAAACATAGAAGACATATGGATCACATTGTGAAACAAAGAAAATGACATGCACTAGAAAACAGGCAAGAAAGCCATCACACGGGAATATCTATAAATATGAATGAATAACAATGATCACAGTAATCTATAAATGTCAAAACATACATATTACCAAGGTTCTGCAAGAAGTTTCCAAACATGTTTAATTTTATAGAACTTCCCTTTATAGAAAAGAAAAACTTACTAAAAATAGGTTTCTAGCAAAGCTTTAATTACAAAGTCTAAAAATCATAGTGTACATCTCAAATACATGCATATAAAACTTTCCAATCCTATGTGCATCTAAATGTCATGTTTTTTATCGAGTCATGGCTGGAGATAAGGATCACCAAGTCAAATTTGATGAGGTGGCATCCAAGTCAATAGTTGTCCATGAGCTTCTTCCAATTGAATTCTTGAAAAATAGGGTCAAGTGATCCCCTTGAAACTGAAAAACCGTGATAGATTTTATAAAACTAAGAGATTTGTTTTTAAATGGGTTTGTTCTCGACAAAAACCTCTTTCACTTTTGAAAAATTAATTCTGATTTGTTTAGAAACCGATGCCAACATCACTGTATTATACAGGAAAAAACAGAGTTTTAACTGACCATTTTTACAAAAATGCACTGTTACTCTGGTTTTCATATCTTTAACCCTTATTTTTACAAATTGGCACTTGCACTCAAACTATCAACGCTTTTAAAAACTAACAAATATAATTGTGATAATAATTTCTTATCTCCAACTATATATGCCATAGTTTCCCACAACTGAGTCATCTCAGAGCTATCTCATATGCACCCCTTTTATTTCCTTTCGGGGTGACACAACCAAGATGATGTTTCCTGAGCACTTAGGGAGCCCATAGAAACCTGCATGTGCTCACTATGAAACCTTCTAGGGCCCCTGGTTTTGGATGATATGTCCTGGTGTAACCTATGCTACACTCGTGGACCAATCATGTACCAATCAAGATTAGATGTCACTGCAACATGCTTTCCAGTGTGTCTTGGATCTTAGTAATCATGGATGTCATTGCATGCATGCCTTATAAAAAATTTTAGGAAGCCCTTCCAAGATGACATCAGTATTGCGTCATCATTACCACGTCATGCCTCTTGAGTGGTGTCATGTGTCACTCATTTTTGGTCCACTTTTCCACCTGAATGTGCCAAAAACACATGCCACATGTCACATCAACCTATGTTGACATCATTAATATGAGCCAATCAAGATTTACCATCAACCATCTTTTAATTTTTCCATGTGTCCAAATGTACGAAGGCAAATGGGTCCCAATAGTTATGTCTTTTCATTGATTGATTTTGTTAAAATTTTAAGGGTCAGGGCCAACCTTTCTGATGCATCAACTTCTATATATGCCCAACACCATTTCATCTCGTTTTTCTTTCAACTATGTCTACCTTTGCACTTCCAAGAATAGACCTTCAAGATGAGTTGTTAGATATGGCCCACTACAAATCCTATCCGCAAATCACATTTATTCCACCCTTTTCCATGTTAGTTTGATACTGAGTCATCCCAAGTTTTTTACTTTGAAACTCCTTTTTATTCTTTTGTGGGAAGGCCTCTCGAGATGATTTTTCTCATGGGGACCTCTCGCTAAAACTTTTGTCGATCATTTCCTTTTCTGTGTACTGACATCCTCCCAGGCTTACATCATTGCCAGAGTGATCCATTGTGCACAACTTCATTCCTTCCTGGAACATCTATCAGGATTGCATGGTCATGGGCTTAATCACTGACTAATGAAATCCCACTCTGCTACTATTGTGTCCATTCCAAGTCCTCCTAGTGTCCATTTATCTCATGATATCACCTTTTTACGTGACTTTGGTAATTTTTTAGGAACTTCTGTCAGTCTGAGCTATGTAATGGGACCTATGTTGGCCAATAAGAACTCATTTTTCTACTATGATGTATGCCATATCCTCCTAAAAATTTCGTTATCTTATCTGGCAATAGCTCTGCCAACATTTTCCAACTTCTAAGAGTTTCACCAATTTGTCAAGCTTCACCAATTTATCTTTACAACCATTGACTTTGGGGATTGACACGTTTGACTAGCAATAACTTATGATTCAAGAATTCATTTGCAAACTTCTATATACCACTGGAAATCTCTTTCAAGGATCTATCCATCAAAGTGGTTTCCAACAACACATGATATGATATGTTGTCCTAAAAATAACTTCAAAATCATTGAACCCATTATTTCCCTTTCCATACATGAGTTGATCTTGTTTGCAACCACATGTGCCTTTTCAATCATATTCTTCTCCTTTGCGATTGATGATAACATATTTCTAACACAAATCAAACCTTGTACTTATCCACACTCCCATTAGCTTTGTGCTTCACCTTCTACACTTGGCGTTGCCTAACTACTAATTTTCCTTCTCGCTGTGGAAAAATCTCCCACACTTCATTATTCATGATGTAGAATATTCCTCCACCATAGAATCTTTCCAAATTTGTTGAGAGGTTGCCTTCTCATAATAAGAAGGTTTTGTGTCCAATAACTTAGTCATCAAAGAAATATATCCAATGTACCTTTATGGTTTCTTTCTCTACTTGGACATAGAGCTAGGAGTCTCAAGTCACTCCTGGGCCTCTTGAATCAACATCTTGGACCACTTGGCTCTCTTTCTCCATCTATTGGGAGTCAGTGATAGAGTGGATACATCCACTCATCTTGGTCTCTCCTCCTCATCCTACAACGACTCCATGCCATCCTACTATACGACATGCTTACAACCTAGCTGAGACTCAATATGTGATACTATTTGAGGCTCTTGCTTGGGAGTGAGTATCACCTCCTCAAGTACTCCAATCGTCCCTCGCTCCAATCATTCCCTCAGAGCTTTTTCCTCCTCAAACCTCATGTCTTGCATAATAATTGGCTTCTCAAGTGATGGTATATGCACCTCGTATGCCTAAGATGACTCACTCTAATCCATGAAAATCCCTTTTCAATTGTGGTCTCTAGTGTCTTCCTACTGTATTTGGACACATGGTTGTAAATTTTTGTCTAAAATACATGGAAGTGAGAAACATTAGGCTTCTTATGTATGAAATCCTCCTTCGGTGTAACACATCCAAAAATATATGTGGACTCATGTTTTGCAGAAATATTGTAGTGTTACATGTCTCTTCCCACAAGAACATGGGTATCCCCTAATAATGCAACATGGCCTTGGCCGCTCCCACTATGTTGTGGTTATTCCTCTCATCCACCCCATTTTTCTAAGGGTTATGGGTTGTTGTAAGATCTCTCTTGATGTTTTCTTTGGAACACATGTCCCTAAAGGAATTATAGACAATTTCCCTACCATTATCACTCCCTAATACTTTGCTTTTCTTCTCGTTTTGGTTTTTTGCCAAGGCCTTAAATTCGATGAACTTAGATAAGGAGTCCTCCTTCTTCTTCATAAACAAGATCCATGTTTTCCAAGAATATTCAACTATTAAAGTGACATAGTACTTGTGTCTCATGATGGATGGAGAAGAGAAGGGACCACATATGTTTGACTTTACCAGCTCCAGAATGCCTTTGGCTTTGTTGTCTCAGCGTTGAAAAGAATACCTGGCATACTTTCCAATTCTGCAACCCTTTCACATATCATTCTAGTCAAATATTCACTATGGTACTCTCATGGGTATCTAATGAAGAATATTCAACACCCCATGATGTAAATTCTTCGTACATCTATGCCAAATTTTCCCCACATCTCTGATCTATTCACTTCCTGCCTTGCTGCTCAAGGATGCACATGGATCAACCTACAACCTATAAATATTCTTCATCCTCACACTAATCTACTTCATGCATCTAGACACTAAGTGCTTGAGGTAATCATTTCCTCTACTAAAAATGACATCATAACCCTTTTCCTCTAGGGTAGAAAAAAAACGTCCTTCTTAAGGCATATAACATAAAGGACATCCTTGAGATGGAGAGAGATACCATAATCCTTCTCAAAACTAACATTACCTACTCCCCTAGTTAGTTACTTTCCATCATCTTGTAGCTCAATGTAAAACTGCATGTCCTTCTCCTTGAGTTGGTTAGAATATTCCTTGTTCCCGGACATGTGAAAGGATGCTCCAAAGTTAATGTAGCATAAACTGCTGATGAGGCTCATCAATGGATAAAATATATGGACCTTAATGCACCTCCATCTAAGTAAAATCAACTCTTTTCATAATTGTGTACATGTTTTAATTATATTTTTCTTAATGAGATGAGTAAAAGTAAGATGTCATGTCTAGTGGTCTAATGTGTGTTGATTTCAGGTTTTGGGAGCAAATTTTGGCCAATTACAGTGCAGGAACTCGAATGAGACAAGTAAGAGAGATTATAGGAGATAGGATCTTCCTCCTTAAATCCTCACTCACTCGAAGATCCCTCAATCAAATTACACCAGCTCCGAGTTGCAAGAAGTCGATTCATGAGGATCAATGGCAGCCAAGCTAGTGACAGTTAAGAACCAATTAATCTCAAGATTTGGAGCCAAGCCTCCCTATATTTAACAAAGTTGTTGGTAACTTCAATTGCATAAATAAAGAGGCCTAGAGCCTCATTAGGATTCAAATTTTTTGTGCAGGATAGCTCATCAATTTTTGAGTTAAAGGATTGTTACCAAACACTTTTATGTATTTTTGATATGTTAATGAAAATGCGAAGCATTCCCTTGATCCAGCACTAATTCAACTCAGAGGGATGAAGCTCTTGGGTTAGGTCCCAACCCTAGCAGTAGAGGTTCCTCTTTTTGTACATGTATTATCTCATAGTTAGTTGTTAAATTGATTTTGGTGTTGTTAAATTGTAAGTATTGGTAAATTTGATTAGTTTGCTTCCATTTGTGAATATCTCTAACAATATAATTATAGAGATAAGAGAATATTCAAAAAAGGCTGATAACAGGTGGATCTTACCTTGAGGAACAATTCCCATTCAGCCCAAAAAAAGACATAATTCTGGTTTCTTATCAAATTTAGCATTTTTCTGCTAATTAGGTCATCTTCTTTCAGTTTTAGAAGATAGGTTGCAATTGACATTTCTGATATCTTAGGTCTTGCATTAGATTTCATGTTGATTGCATAATGGTTTCAAGCATTCCCACACATGAACTTGGAAAATAAATGATGAAAATTCTATTTTCTTCCATTTTAGTAACCCTTCTTGTTTTGAAATGAATTTATGGATAAATGCCAACAATTATGTGTATGTTGTAGGAGTTTCTACATTGTAGCAATACATCATATCATTAGCCTCACCCTAACCATATCCAACTATGATCACCAAAATCCACTAAGTTCTCAATTTGGATTCTCGTTTTACAAGGAAAACATGCCATGCTTCATGAGAAAATCCAACCATCGTAAATCTTTGGTTTGAGTTCTGAGTGAGTGTCTACCACTCCCTTGCCTTATTTCCTCCTTACGTACCTTCTTAAAGCTCCATACCACCTTTCAAACCACTTGTATTCTTTCGGCCTGTTCCTGTAGGAAAATAGGGGATCCTGTAGGTGAACTAGGACATCCTCTAGACATCTTGTAGGAAAACCTGTAGTGGCCTGTTTTGAGCCAGAATTGTGAAAAATGAATCACTAAAGCTAGGAGTAGACCCCTGCTTTCCTCCCAAGCCATCTAGCCCATTTCACTCATCTCCCTCCACACCTATCTCACCTTCCATGCAACCAAGAAGGATTCGCATTTACAATTTTACAAAAAGATAAAAAGAAAAAGTATTTATATTCATTCATGCACACAACAGTTAAGTTCTTGTTTAGATCAAACTTCATGCTTAGGCTAGTTAAGACTTCAGATGTGTTAAATTACAATTATTTTGTAATAAAGGTATATTAACAAATAGTTAGGTGAGTTATGTGTTTTGTAGGCATTTCTTTCAGTCTTTCATTACTGCAGTAAATAGCATTTAAATTCTCTCAATTAGGGTAACATCATTCTCTCTCAATTGGTAATCAGACTTCTTCTAATCAATAGAAGGCAGATTTGAGAAACCCTAGTGGTCTATTGCCCTAGCATAGTAGTGACAAAGAGTTGACCCATTACATATATTTATGTATATAGTGTTGTCACCTCCGAGTTTGTACGAACCCCATGTTGATGAAGTAAAGTTGGTAGCCCCAGGAGTTGCAACATCCTTGATGAAATACTAGTGCTCATCAACTACTACCTACTGAGCTTTCCATGCAAAATATCAATTAGAAATATTTCTCAAACTAAGAATAAAATGCATTTACCTCAACTAATGTGGAAAAAATATCCTTACTAGAACCCTTCTTCTAGGTAGGGTACTTCATGGCATAGTGCCTAAACTTGTGGAAATGGAAGCATTTGATCCTACTCAGATCTTTATTTCCTTCTCACCTTTCTGACGAGACTCGACCTTTCCTTGGCCATTCTTTCCCTTGGCTTTGCTACTTTTTCCTAATAATTGAAGAGGATCCTCAAAATGCTCAAAATTTTACCATCTTAGATGCTCATGAAACCAGTGACAAGTCGAAGAGCTCATCACGCTGATTCTGGTGGTATATCTAGTTTCCAAAATGGCCTCCATATGAGGGAGAAAACACATTCTGGATTTTTCCCCAAATATATAAAAAGTGGGCAAGAGTAGGCCAAGTGGTAGCGCCAAAGCAAGACAAGTGGCAATAGGTCTGCATGGCATATGGGAGCAGGTCAAACTCATAGGTCAAACCAAGCAGAGGAGAAGTGGGTTGAACCCAGAACCACCAAACCAACAACACAAAACTTTACCAATAGATCATGAATGTCTTTGTTATACAATGGGTGCAAGACTATATTTAAAAGTTAATTAAATTGGCTATGGTGGAAAGGGTTGGAGGAGCCTACCATATCGGCAGGTCCGCCAAACCCTTGGTTTGTTTATCACCACTACCAAAAAACACTACCAGAGTCTCCAAACTTGGTGCGTGTGCAAATATAATACATCATTGATTCCTATGTTAAAACCTTTTTTATAACCCATATTCCAAACTCCACGGATAGGCGACATTATATCTATGTTAAAACATATGGTTATTAACCATATGTAATATATGGTCGAGGGTTATAAAAAATGTGTCACAGGGATACTATATTTGTTGTCGCCAGTGTAATGTTTAAACTATATGCCATGTATAATAATTCGTTGCGCCGAATTCCTATGTTAAAACTTTGGATATGATCCATATATTACATATGGCACATAGTTGTAACGTATTACTATGTTTTACCAATCAAATCCTGGGAGGCCCGTAGGTTTGACCCTAGGACCTCCTGTGGGTTATTTAAAATGACTTACCAATGTTCCATCAACCAGGGAGCTATAAGGAGTCGAATTTGTAATTGTTTTGAATAGTGCCTGTAAATGACTTTTGACGCATAACTTGGCCAATATTGGGCCTTTTTGTAATCTGAAAGTTGTGCTGGGAAGCTGTGGTGGAAACCTTTCAGTTGAAATTACCATTGATGCCCGTGAGTGGATTCCATAATGGTGAATTTTGATGTAAATAGAATTTATGAGCATTTTCAATATGTCAGACGCCCCTTGGAAGTGGACTTGGAGGTGTAGCCCAAGAGGGACGAACTCCGTCATAAAATCTGTTGTGTTTTCTCATTATTTTCTATTTTTCATGGTTGATTTTACATTTCAAGTTTTCAATTTTAAGGCACTTAAAAATCAATTTTCCTCATTTATTCACTTAAAGGAAACCTTAGTTAATATTTGGTGAAATTGTGCAAATAGTCAATTCTGTTGTTTTTGGATCATATTTTGGTATCAGAGCAAGGTTGATAATGTGTAAATAGGATATTTTCCAATGTGAATGTTGACTATATCTAGGTTGCAACGTGGAGAAGGGAAACTTGAGAAGATAAATGCAGAGATTGGAAAGAGGAAAGTGTCTCAAAAGTTGAAGTTGGTAGAGTCAAAGGAATGAGAAGCTCCTAAAACAAAGGTTGTTGTAGAGGAGAAATAACAGTAAATGTTCCTTAATATGCAAAGGATGATTGCATAGCTTTATGAATATAAGAAGAAGAGAGATGAAAATTCATCTTCTAAAGGCACGAAAGATAAAAAGGGAAAGGAAAAAGTTGATGGTAGTGACCCTCCTCTCCTCCATCTTTTTCTTATTCTTCTTTATTCTCTTATCATTCAATTTCGTATTAAAACTCACAAAAGAAGTGAAAGAAAACTCCTTTTCTAAAGCTTGACGTTAAGTTTGAGTTGATAATATATGATGGTGAAATGAAACCTAAAAATTTAGATAACTAGATAAAGCAACTTGAGGTGTATTGTAGAATTCAAAATGTTGTTGATGAATCTACAAAAAATTATTTAGCTACAATTAGAATGGGAGGAACAACTTTGATTTGGTGGGAAAGTAAAACTCAATTAGAATCGAAGGAAAAAGGTAAAATTATCTCTTCATGGTCTAAGTTTGTTAAAGCTCTTAGAAATAAATTCTATCCTTTAGGATATATGCAACAAGTTGTAATGGATTAGTAGCATTTAAGGGAAGGTAAAGGACAGAGTGTACAAGTGTTTACACAAGAATTCAGGAAAAGGGGATTAGCACTTAATGTTCCATTAGACAGAAAAGAAACTTTGTTAAAGTATATTGGAAGTTTTCATTCTTATTTGCAACATACTTCTCTTATGTTTAATCCAAATGAATTTGATGAAGTGTGTGTACAAGCCATTCATATTGAATCAGGTGGCAAACCTTTTTAGTCAAACTTTTCAAAGAAACCATTCAATCATTCAGAGAAAAAAAATTTCAAAGAGGGAAAAGGAAAGAGTAAGTTGAAAGGGAAGAAATTGGCAACAACAAAGAAGGAAGGAGAAAGGCCTACTTGTACTCATTATCAGAGGGTTGGACATGACAACTCCAAATGTTGGAGGCTTCATCCTCAACTTAAAACAAAGAGTTCCTTAAGGAGAAGGGTGAAATGAAAGCTAATGCTGCAGCCCAACAAGATTTGGGATCTGACTCTGGTGATGAAAAGAAGATTACCGCTATGGGTCTAACATGTATTTCTTATGAAATTAGCTCTAGTTCTGCTTGTTCTACATCTTCTTCAAAAACTAATAATGTGATTGAAGAAAAGAAGAGAGTTGAATTGTTTCACATAAGGATCATATCCAAGCACACTAAGATAGATGCATTATTTGATAATGAGTCACAAGAAAATATAATTTATGAGGAAATAGTAAGGAAATTAGGATTGGAAACTAAAAATCATCCAAAACCATACCCTTTAGGATGGTTGAAATAAAATACTCAGATGCAAGTCACAAAACAATGTCGATTATGGTTTTCAATTACAAGTAATTTTGTTGATGAAGTTGAGCTAGATGTGATTCCTTTGGATATGCATGGAGTTGTGTTGGGTAGTTCGTATCTTTATGATAGAGATGCCATGTTTCATAGAAAGGAGAATAAGTATAATCTCTTTAAAGATTGAATTGAATATGTTGTCGAGGCACACAAAATTAAGATAAACTTGGATTTAATCAATGTCAGTCAAATGAAAAGGCTAATAAATTAAAGTAAAAACTGTATTCTCATGATTGTTAAAGAACAACCTAAAGATATGTATGATACTTTTCAAGGGTGTGATTCTCAGTTTAATGAAAGATTGGTTGAAATAGTAGATTGTTATAAAGAATTTTTTAAAGAAGCAAAAGATGTACCTCCAAAACGAGAAATACAACATGAGATTCAACTTCAATTTGGTGCCCCTCTCTTAAACATTGGCATGTATCATATGTTAGTCATAGAGAATGAAGAGATTAAGAAACAAATTCAGGAATTGGTTGATAATGTCTTTATTTGACCTAGTTCTTCTCTATGTGGGTCACCAACCATATTAGTCCCAAAGATAGATGGAACTTGGAGAATGTGTGTTTATTTCAGAGCTTTAAATAAAATCACCATTAAGAACATGTGTCATCTTCCTAGAATCGATGATTTTCCTGATCAGATGAAGAATGTTGTTTACTTTACAAAATTGGATTTAAGAAGTGGTATTGTAGAGAATGATATAAGGAAAATTGCATTTAAGACTAGAGAGGGGCTTAATGAATGGTTGGTTATGTTGTTTGGGTTATGCAATGCTCTAGAAACTTTTATGAGTTTGATGAATGGATTTTTTCCTCCTTTTCTTGATAAGTTTTTCATGGTCTAACTAGATGATATTCTTATTTTCAGTTCAAGTTTGGAAGAACATGTAAAGCATCTTAAACAAGTTTTTGATGTGTTGGAGAAAGAGACTATATCTCAAACTCTCTAAATGTGAGTTTGGAAAATATTCCTTAGTATATCTTGGTTACATAGTTGGAGGAGGTCAACTAAAAATAGATCCAACTAAAATTGATGTAATTTCTAAGTGGCCAATGTTGGGTTGTGTTATATTCTTTCCACGACTAGCACACCTAGTTAACCAGGAGGTTAGAGGGGGGGGCAGAGCCCCCCTTTCGTTGCACCGATTGCACAGCGAGGGGGGGGTCACAGGTGTTTGTGGGGGGTGGGTAGCCCCCTTCTATGGGGTTTAGGGCAACGCCCTAGGGAAATTTTTATTGGACCCTATATTAGGTGGGGTGAACCTACCTATGGTTTTGTGCATGGTTTTTGCACACGGTTTTGGGCGCGATGGTTTTCAATCCATGGTATTGGATGCTTCGGCATGTATATATATGTATTGTAACATTAAAAGGAACATAATGAAAAATCAATCTGGTAGTCCCGGATTTGGGATCCAGGGGGAATCTCTGTGTATATGTGTTTTATGTGTTATGCTCTTGCATTATTTATTTTCTATGTTTTAGAATTCGTATGCAGGTAATTTCTGTACAGGGTTAAAACCTACATTTGGTATCAGAGTTGTTTTTGCTTCAAGGGGATTCCTTTGTTGCTGAGGGGTTTCACTCGGGTCTATGGGAGACCCTATTCAGTGGGAGATCTATGGGATCGATTCTAGTGGTGAAAGACGATGGCAAGTAGTGGAAAGATAGAGATTGAGAAATTTAATGGTCAGAGTTTTCAGTTGTAGAATCTCAAGATGGAGGATTTGTTGGTGGATAAAGATCAATGGATCGAAGTAGATCCAGGTACTAAACCAACGGGTGTGTCTGATGAAGAGTAGAAGAAGTTGGATCAGAAGACAAGGAGCACCATATGATTGTGTGTCTCAGATTCAGTATTGCCGAATGTATCAGGGGAAGCTACGGTGAAGGCTTTGCGGGACAAGTTAGGGACTATGTACCAATCTAATTCTCTGGTGAATAAATTGTTCCTACGGAAAAAAGTTGTATAACCTGAGGATGAAAGATGGAGACTTAGTGACAGAGCATCTGAGAACATTTAATACTATGGTAAGTCAATTATCGTCTGTTGATATTAAAATTTCAGATGAAGATAAGTGCATTAGTTTGTTGTGTTCTCTACTAGATTCGTGGGATAGTCTGGTTATTGCAATAGGTAGCAATGCAATTGCCTTGCAGTTTGATGAAATAGGCTCATCCTTGTCGATAGAGGAGACGAGATGGAAAAATATGGAGAGCCAGAATGGTGATTCCTTGTCTGTATGAGGACGACCCCAAAACAAAAACATAAATAAGTCATCGAGTGGGAGATCTAAATCTAGAGGGAGATCTAAAACTCCAGGAAAACCTCTAAAGGTGGTGTGCTGGAAATGCGAAAAGGAATGGCACTACAAAAGGGACTGTAAATATAAAGCTCTTGACAGAGGAAATAGATCTAATGATGCTCCTTCTGCAGAGGTGAAAACCACCTCAGATGAAGGTGGTGATGTGTACCTGGCTTCTTCAAGTACACATGTAGATCACGAGGCATGGTTGATTGACACAGGCGCATCCTTTCACTTCGCTCCCCATAGAGAGTGGTTCTGTGAGTATGAGAAATATCATGGTGGTGATGTCTTCTTGGGGGATGAAAAGAAGGCTAGGATCATTGGTTGTGGAAAATTAAAGTTGAAATTGCAAGGTGGAAGGGTTAGAACACTTCCGGGTGTTCTGCATATTCCCGCATTGGCCAGAAATCTCATTTCTATAAGCAAGATGGATGACGCAGGTGTAAAGTAGTGTTCGAGAAGGATACCTGCAAGATGGTTCAGGGAGCACTGGTATTGATGGGGGGATTCTGGATTGGAAATTTTTATAAGCGGCAAGGTAGAACTGTTGTTGATGGGTGCAATAGTTCTGTGGTTCATGAAAGCGGAGCAAAAAATCTAGTGGTCTCTGAAGAAAAGACCATGCTGTGGCATCAAAGGCTTGGACATATTGGAGAGAAGGGCCTTTGAATACTTCATGGTAAAGGTATGGTAGAAGGTATGACTAATAGCTCTCTCGATTTTGATTTCTGTGAAAATTGTGTATATGGGAAACAAAATCAGGGGAGTTTCCCCTTTGGTGGTAAGAGGGCGAAACATATATTAGAGCTTGTGCACAGTGATGTGTTTGGACCTGTGAAGATTCCATCACTGGGTAAGTATGTGTACTATGTAATTCTCAAGGAATACATGGATATATTTCCTCAAGAAGAAACTTGAAGTCTTTGATAGGTTTAAAGATTTTAAGGCTTTGGTGGAAAACCAGACGGAGAAGAAGATAAAGGTGCTGAGGACATATAATGGTGGAGAGTTTTCCAACAAGGAATTTGAAGAATTCTATAAGAAGTGTGGTATAGCATGACAAAATAATACTCCATACACACCTGAGCAAAATGGAGTTTCAGAAAGAATGAACAAGACATTGATGGAAATGGCAAGAAGCATGCTCAGTGGTGCCAAGTTAGGACAGGAATTCTGGGTAGAGGCAGTGGAGACTGCATGTAACCTAGTCAACAATTCACCTTCATCAACATTGGAGGATAAGACTCCACAAGAGGTATGTACTGGTAAGAAACCCTCTCTTTCACATAAGAGGGGATGTGATGCATATGTACATGTTCCAAGGAGAAAAGAACAAAGTGGGATAGTAAATCAAATAAGTGCATCTTTATTGGATATAAGGATGGTTTGAAGGCTTATAAGCTTTGGAACCTAGTAACAAGGAAGGTTTTGTACAGCCGAGATGTGGTGTTCAGAGAGGTGAAAGATGTTATTAAAATGAAGTCCCATCAAAGGAACCTGAGAAGGTAGAGTTTGAGCTAAAGGAGGAAGAATCAGACTCTATAGCAGAAGAGGAATTAGAAGATGAAGAGCCGCAAACTCCTCTTGCGAGAAGATCAGTTCGAGATAGAAGGCAGCTAGAAAGGTATAGTCCATCTGCTTTCTCTTCAATTTTTTCTTTATCTATTACTAATGATGATCTCAGAACTGTGAAGGAAGTAGTAGATTCAGAGGATGGAAAACTATGGAAAGAGGCCATGGTTGATGAAATGGCATCTTTGCACAAAAATGAGGCTTGGGATCTCGTGGAGTTGCAAACTCGAAGGAAACCCATTGGCAACAAATGGGTGTTCAAGAACAAGACAAATGCAGAAGGAAAGGTGGAGATATACAAAGCTCAGTTGGTAGCAAAAGGTTATTCCCAGGTGTCGGGAATTGATTTTGGTGAATTTTTTTTTCCTGTTGCCAAGGTAGCTTCTATTAGTTTACTTTTATCTCTTGCTAATACTTTTGATTTTGGGATAGAATAGATGGATTTGAAGACAACATTTCTTCATGGGGATCTAGAAGAGGAGATCTACCTGAAGCAACCTGAAGGCTTTGTGGTGAAGGGTAAGAAAGAACTGGTATGTAAGTTAAAGAAGTCCCTCTATGGGTTAAAACAGTCACCAAGGATGTGGTATCAAAAACTTGATACATTTATACGAGGACTTGGCTTCACTAGAAGCAAGGCAGATCATTGTGTGTATTTTAAATTAATTGGTGATTGTATTATTTATCTGGTCTTGTATGTGGATGATATGTTGTTGGTTGGAAATGACAAAGAAATTATCTAGGATTTTGATCCAGATTTAAATAGGTACTCAACAAAATACAGAGATAACCATATACACAAAGATTCAGTGGAAATAATACTTCATTTCATTAATGTAAAATACTGAAATATGTTTACAAACAACAATGGAAATAAACCATCTAGGGCAATGGTAACTTATCTCTGAGAAGAGATGTGGTGGCTACATGCCTCTAAATTGTGTTACAATGAGGCTTGAAGGCCTATTTATTGTTGAGAAACAATGGAAAACCCTTAACATCCCAAAACCTAACCCTAGAAGATGAAACGCAAATTGTGGGCCCTGTTTTGGGTAAGTTGGTACATCAACTTCCCGGGGTGTAACTTTGGCAACCGATCTTCGTTTGACGCGTACAATCGCTCGTTAGAAAGATCTATCCAAGCACTACAACTTTGGGAAGAGCAACATCGGTCCATGGGGGCCCATGTTGCTCCTAGATTTTCCAAAAAACATTGTTTAGGGCTTCAAAATAGCTCCGGAAGCTCAGGACCCGAAAAACTGCTAAGAATAGTAAATTGTGCTACAATTACGGAAACTGAAAAAATGAAAGAGATAGTTGTGGGGGTCCAAATGGGATAGGTGGGTGGCCACCAACATCCACCTGGTTCATTCCTCCCCCCTTAGGAAGCAATGGTCCCCATTTCATTGAGTTCCTCCATCTGCTAAACTTGGTCCTTGGTGAGCTGTTTTGCAATCTAGGATGTGTCCAATAATGGTGGGAATCATGGTCGAGGGTGGTGCACATTGAACACTCGATGCAATCGAAGGAATGGGGGAATGCTATGCTTCAAAGCATTGTTTCCGGTAGCCTTGGTACTGGTGTAAGTACCATGTCGGAGTGGTCTGTGTTTCTGATGGGCTTTTGTAAGGCGTTCTTTCTGCAGATGCAACTAGACTTTGTTGCCCACCTGAAGCTTGTTTGGTACTGCTGTGGGTGAGGAGAAGTTGCTCCTGTGTTCTATCATGACTGTATCCCTTTATTGTTGCTGCTGCGTGGAGGAACCCTTCACGAGGGTCATGGATGTGGTGATGATCTTCCCCTTAATTTGGGAGTGAACCAGACAGAAAATGAATTTCCTAGTCTGGGAGATGAGCTTACTGCCTTTCTTAGCAGTGATCAAAGAGGTGTGGTAGGTGGGGCTACCTTCGGTATCCTGTATAATGAATTACACAAAGAAACAATGACAACACGAGTCCTTGACTCATACATAGCATGTCGCCTCCACAAGTATGGCTGGCCTAATGATACATCACAAACATCCAGAGGTGTAACATCACACAATACCTCATCTATGAAGGGTTTGATGTTGTAGGGAAGGTGGCACTGCTAGCGAACTTTGAGATCTCGTCCTTCATGAAGCCACCCAATACTGTACAACTACAGGTGTGGTGTAGTCGGTAGGCAATACTGCTTCACGACCTCTGGTAAAATGAGGTTCTTTTGGCTGCCACTATCGACAATGAATTGCAACGGTGAACCCTTCACCCACATCTATGAGTGGAAAAGACGCTCCCCCTCCTCTGGGTCTTCGGGTTCATTCTTTTGGATCTGGGCAATGGCAACAGTGACGCTGGGCTCCACATTAATGATCTGCTTCCCTCTGCCATTCCCCTTGTCAGGTTCTGACTCAGGGTCGGAACATGCATCTGATTCTGAAGCCTTCAACTCGGCCACCAGTGACTGCTTGGTCTGACACTCACTTGTGTTATGAGTGGGACTCTTGTGGAACTCACACCACTTTCCTGTGTCCTTCTTCGGCTTTGTGGTGTTGTTCTTTTCACACGGCTTCGATGTGTTGTCTTGGGTCACCCCACCTTGGCTTTGTCCTTTGGTCTTCGGATTTGTAGATCTAAAGTCTCGCTTCTTTTGTTTGAACTTTTGCTCGATTTTGACAACATATAAATACGCTGTGCCAAGCGAGGAGATGTTCAGGAACTCCATCTCTTCCTGGATGTATCTATGTAGGTAGCCGCGGTATTTGAGTACCAGATGTAGCTTAGAATATTTGATACCCAACTGTGTGCGAAGGGTATGAAAAATGTTTGTGAGCTTTGGCACCTCTTGGTCCCTTCCCTACTACAACGTGGTCCACTTTATGTATTTGTCCTCATAGCTTTTGAAAAGGTATTACTGCTCCTTAAGGGCATCTCAGAATGAATTCCAAGTGGGTGCGGCTGAAAATAGTGAGCCCGTACTTTCATCCTTTTTCTCACAATAGGTTTCCTACCAGTCCTTAACGTGGGGGGCTGCTTTGAGAAGAGCGAAAAAAATCTTTTCCCGACTCGAAAATTCATGAATAGAAAAATACCGATCTAGCAGATTTAACCATTTATCTACAGCATCTACGTCTATTTGACCCTCGAAGATGGGGATTTCAAAATTAACTTGTACCTTAAAGGGTGTCGCGTTTCCAGAGTACATGTTGGAAGCCGATGCGTTGCCTCTGGGTAGATGTTGAAGGATCTGTGCAAAGCTGTCCATCATCGCGTTCCTTTGTGGCTGGAGGACTTCTTCGAGCAAGATTTTGATATGATCTCCTGCCCCCTCATCTTTCTTTTTATCTACTATGGGAGGCCATCGGGATTTGCGAGGCTGGTCTTGCAAAGGTTTGACTAGTTTAAGCCCTAACTCCTTATATCCCAACCTCGTTGGGGACATGCAAAGAAAAATAGAGAAAAAGTAGACCACTATGATACCATTGATCTAGATTTAAACAAGAACACAACAAAATACAAAGATAACCATATACAAAAAGATGCAAGGGACATAATACTTCATTTCATTAATGTAAAATATTGGAATATGCTTACAAACAGCGATGGAAATAAACCAGCTAGGGCGATGGTAGCTTATCTCTGAGAAGAGATGTCGCGGCTACATGCCTATGAACTTTGCTACAATGAGGCTCGAAGGCTTGTTTATTGTTGAGAAACAATGGAAAACCCTTAACATCCCAAAACCTAACCCTAGAAGATGAAACGGCAAATTGTGGTCCCCATTTTGGGTAAGTTGGTACATCAACTTCCCGGGGTATAACTTGGCACCCGATCTTCGTTTGACACGTACAATAGCTCGTTAGAAAGATCTATCCGAGCACTACAACTTTGGGAAGAGGAACATCAGTCCATGGACCCATGTTGCTCCCAGATTTCCCAAAAAACATCGTTTAGGGCCTCAAAACGGCTCCGGAAGTTCAGGACCCGAAAACTAAAAATAGTAAATTGTGCTACAATTACAGAAACTAAAAAACTGAAAGAGACAGTTGTGGGGTTCCAAATGGGATAGGTGGGTAGCCAACAACATCCACCTGGATCAGATTTGAAGACCCAATTGTCCTCCAAATTCGAAATGAAATTAAAAGCGATCAGGTAAAGAGAAAGCTCTAGTTAAACCAGAGGAAGTATGTCGAGGCAATACTGCAGAGGTTTAATATGCAGGATAGTAAACCAGTGAAGGTTCCTATTCCTGTAGGTGTGAATTTATCAGCTGAACAGTGTCCTAAGACACAAGAAGAGGAAGAGGACATGTCTCGTGTTCCATATGCAAGTGTAGTCAGTAGCCTAATGTATGTGATGGTCTGTACTAGACTAGACATTGCACATGCAGTGGGAGTATCGAGCAGGTTTATGTAAAAACCAGGGAAGAAGCATTGGACAACAGTGTAGTGGGTTTCCAGGTATTTTCGTGGCACTAGTGATTATGGTTTGTGCTACCAAGGAAGACCAGGATTGGACAAAGTTTTGGATATTCGTGGCTTTGTTGATGGAGATTGGGCTGGAGATCTAGATCAGATAAGATCTACAAGTGGGTATGTGTTTAACCTATTTGGAGGTGCAGTCAGTTGGATGAGTAAGAAACAATATGTAGTGGCATTATCAACTACAGAGGTAGAATACATGGCAGCTACTCCTGAAAGCAAGGAAGCAGTTTGGTTTCAAAGATTGTGTTCAAGTATGGGGTTAGTATAGGGAGATATAAGGATACACTGTGACAACAAAAGTGCCATTTTCTTGGAAAAGAACCATACTTATCATTCAAAGACAAATCAAATTGATGTTCAATATCACTTTATGAGGGATATGATAGAAGACAAAAAGGTGTTTTTGGTAAAGGTGGACACTTTGAAGAATACTGCAGATGCATTGACAAAAGTTGTAAGCTGTGAGAAGCTCTGTTGATGTAGAGAAACAATGGGCATTGCAGGGCTGGATAAATGACTAAGCTCTCATGTCGTCCCCTGTGGAAAGAAAACAACAAGAGGGAGAATGTTGGGTTGTGTTATATTCTTTCCACAACTAGCCCACCTAGTTAACCGAGGGGTTAAAGGGGGGGAGAAGCCCCCCCTTCTTTGCGCCGATTGCACAGTGGCAGTGTTACAGGGGGGCAACAGCCCCCCCTTTCTAGGGGATTTAAGGGGGGCAAGTAGCCCCCTTGTACATGGTCCAGGGTAGTGCCTCGACGAAATATTTTTTGGACCCTATATTAGGTGGGGTGAACCTACCTATGGTTTTGTGCATGGTTTTCACACATGGTTTTGGGGGTGATGGTTTTCGGTCCATGGTATTGGATGCTTCGGCATGTATATATATGTATTGTAACATTGAAAGGAACATAAATAAAAATCAATCTGGTAGTCCCGGTTTTGGGATCTAGGGGAAAATCCCTGTCTACATGCGTTTTATGTGTTATGCTCTCGCATTGATATTTTATATGTTTTAGAATTCATATGTAGGTAATTTCTGTATGGGGTTAAAACCTACAGCCAAGACCTCAAAATGTGACAGAAGTTAGAAGCTTCTTGGGTGCAATTCAGTATTGGAGGAAGTTTATTTCTCATTTATTTTTTATTGCATCACCACTTCATGCTTTAAAAAGTTCTAAAGCCTCCTTCTAGTGGGGAGGAAAACAAAAAAAAGCATTTGATACTTTCAAGAAGAAAATTGTTACAGCTCCAATCTTGGCTTTACCAAACCTTCAACGGCCATTTGAAATAGAAAATTATGCTAGTGGGTATGCAATGGGTGAAGTGTTATTGTAAAAGGAAAGCCTATTTGTTTTCATTCAGGAAACATTTTCTAAATCAATTACTAATTGTCCATATTACAATAAAGAATTGTATTCATTAGTGGAAAGTGTTAAAAAATAGAAACATTATTTAATGGGCAAAGAAATTGTTATTCATGCATATCATCAGCCACTTCAGTACATTCAATCTCAAACTAAGTTGCAACAGTATCGACATTATAGATGGATGGGGTTTTTTCAACAATTCCATTTAGTAATCAAATATAAGAAAGGTACCAACAATAAAGTAGTTGATATGTTATCAAGACCTTATTTAAATGCTTCAGTTATTCTGCAAAATAGTTATTTAGTACATGAAAGTTACATAGAACAATATGCTGAAGATATTGATTTCAAAGATGTTTATGAATCACTAAATCATGGTGCTCAGGTGGAAGAAGTGAATTAACATGTTCATGACAGGTTACTATAGCGTCTTGGAAAGTTGTGGATACCACAGAGAGAAAGAGTGCATGTGATCAAGGAAGCACATTCTTCTCATGCTGCAGGGAATTTCGGTGTAGGTTATTCTACTGGTAGATCTCCTTTTGAAACATATTTTGGGTAACTGCCAAAATCAATAAAGGACTTTATGTTTGGTGAAGAAGCTAAGGAGGATGGACATGGAGATGCCAACAAAACAATAAACTTCATTCAAAGAATCCAAAATATTCATGAAGAAATGCAGGATCAATTGGAGAAAAGTAAGGCCACATACAAAATGTGTCATGAAAAGCATCAGATGGATCATCACTTCCAAGTTGGTGATCAAGTATAGCTATACATTAGCATATAAAGGATGAAAGGTGAAGGTAAAAATTTGAAACCTATAAGGTATGGTCCTTTTAAAATTGTTGAAAAGATTGTTCATAATGCATTTTGATTGAATTTGCCTCCATAGATGCATATATATTTAGTTGTAAATGTTGATAAATTGAAATTGTATGAACCTCCAATGATCATGGATCAAGAGGAAAATGCTCAAGTTCCAACAATAGAGGATTTTTCACCTAAATGTATGACTGAGTTACAGGAAGATATAATCTTGGATAGGAAGGTCCACACTTCTAGACAAGGATATGTTGAGTATGTTCGAGTGGGACTCAAAGGTATGAATCCATTTAAAGAAAGGTGATGGATATCATAAGGGTGAGGGAGTTGTACCCTCACCTCATATATGTTTAAAACCAAACTTTTGGTGGTCCAAAAGCTTCCAGTCGAGAGGAATGATCCAGGAGGATTCTCAAAATGTTTATAATTTTACAGTCTCATATGCTCATAAAACCAACACCAAGTCAAAGATCTCACCATGCTGATTTCGATGGTATATTCAGTTTTTGAAATGGCCACTGTATGAGGGAGAAAGCACATTCTGAAGTCTTTCCCATATAGGTAAAAAATGGGCCAGAGAAGGCCAAGTGGTAGCGCTAGAGTAGGAGAAGTGGTAGCAGGTTAGTAGGGCACATGGTAGCAGGTCAAACTCATAAGTCAAACTAAGTGGAGGAGGCTTGGGTTGAACTCATAACCACCGAACCAACAACACAAAACTTTACCAACATACCACAAATGTATTTGTTATACAATGGGAACAAGACTATATTTAAATGTTAATTGAATTGGCTATTGTGGAAAGGGGTGGTGGAGCCCGCCATATCCGGAAGGCCCGCCAAACCCTCAATTTTTTTATCGGTGCTACCAAACAACATTACCGGAGTCTCCAAACTTGGCGTGGGTGAAACTATAATACAACATTGATTCCTATGTTAAAACATTTGTTATAACCCATATTCCAAACTCCACGGATAGGCATGATTATATCTATGTTAAAGAAATGGTTATTAACCATATGTCATATATGGTTGAGGGTTAACACAAATGTGCCACAGGGATACTATATTTTTCACCACCGGTGTAATGTTTAAACTATATGCCATATATAATATTTTGTTGTGCCAAAGTGCTATGTTAAAACTTTGGATATGATCCATATAATACATATGACACATAGTTGTAATGTATTACTATGTTTTCACAACAAAATCCCGGGAGAGTCATGGATTTGACCTCAGGACCTCCTGTGGGTTATTTGAAATGATTTTCCAATGTGCCATCGACCAAGGAGTTATAAGGAGTCGAATTTGTAATTGTTTTGAACAATGGCTGTAAATTCCTTTTGAGGCATAATTCGACCAATATTGGGTCATTTTGTAATATGAAAGTTGTGTTTGGAAGCTAAGGTAGAGACCTTTCAATTGACAACAGCCACTGATGCCTATGAGTAGAGTCTGGAATGGTGAATTTTGATGTAAAGAGACTTTATTAGCATTTTCAATACATCGTACGCCCATTGGAAGCAGACTTGGAGATGTAGTCCAGGAGGGACGAACTCCGTCATCAAATTTATTGTGTTTGCTCCTTATTTTCTACTATTCATGGTTGATTTCGAATTTCAATTTTTTAACTTTAAGGCAGTTACAAATCAATTTTCCTCCTTTATTCACTTAAAGGTAACCTTAGTTAATATTTGGTGAAATTGTGCAATAGTCAATTATGTTGTTTTGGGATCACCTACCAAGGAAAAGTTCTATTCATCATATGTATTTGTTGAATATCCATCTCTCATCCCACTCCATATTTCTTCTTAGAAGAAATATCCCAACAACATTTCCCAATTGGGAAGTTTCTCTCTATCACTAATAGCACTATGGAAATTCTCCCAAAACTTATGAAGTCCGAGTAAGAAAATACTGATAAGGTATTTGTCTACTATAGTCTCACCCACTCCAGCTAGCTCATCCCAAACCTAATGAAATTGGAAAGGTATGTAATAATGGGATATGCTCTGCTCATATAGATATTTCTTAGGTTGTCCTTTAGTGCAAGCTTCCTAGCATCACTAGAACCCTAACATAAATCCAAGATGACTTTCCACATCTCATAGGTTACCTTATTTTAATGGATATCACGAATAATATGGTCCTTGATGCCCTTAAGAATGATCCTCATAGGCTTGGTGTAATTTTTTTTTATGTTGGATCAACTGTTGTGGATTTGTGGATGGAACTATCTGATTATGTGCAAATTATAACACCTCATTATCTTCCAAAACTACTAAGATTTGCTTCCTCCATGAGCAGAATTTCGAGGTTTCCTCTAGACAATGATCTTCCCTTAGTCCTTGGAATGACATATTGTTATCCAAAAACTACTCTTCAAAACTCTAGTGCAAGCCTATTAACTTATTTGCGCCCTTCTCTTACTGAACAATCCTAGTGCTTGGTTTTTATGCAGAGCACAACTCTGATACCATATTAATTTTCATGAAACTCTATGAACTACATGGATGAATTACTGAAAACATGGCAATTAAAAACTGAAACCAAATTTACTATCACCAAGATACAAAGTTTCCTAAATTTCAACATGTAGTGGACAATAATCAAGATATAAACATACGAACACAAAATTAACATGCTTGTTTTACCCTGAAAAACCAAAAGGGAAAACCTACTTTCTTTGTTGTGGTATTTTATTGATTTTTCTTTGAGAAAATTGATCTACCTCAATTCACACTACTATTATAGCCACTAATATATCTTTTAGAAAGAGATAGACTTATCCTCACTACTCTTAGGTCTATAATTGTTCTCTATTGCAGACAATGTCAAATTTCCCTAAGAATCTTGATCCTTGATCCGCAATCCTTACACATTCTAGGTTCCTAAATCCTTGTGCACTTAAATATCCTAAATCACTATGCACTTAGGCTCCTAAATCCTTATGCACGCACTCCTAAATATATGTACACAATTGGTCCTCAACTAATGCACATTCCATAACAAAGAATTATCTATAATATTGTGCCTTTGTCCTTCTCTTTATAGATATAATTCAATGCATGCAAGGATCCTTAGTCGTATGTCAGTTGACACTAGTGTCATGAGTTTCCTTTTCAAGTTAACTTGAGAAAGTCCCAATTACACTTGGATTAGCTCTCAGTAAACTAACACGAGTTCATTCTTGATTTACTCTAGTGGTGGTTATGTGTTAACTAAAAAGTCAAATTGTTATCTCTCCAATCAGCACAAAAGTATTAACTCGTTCTCACTCAATTTGTCACTTCCACCTCATCTTGTAGTCTAACTAATGAAGAATCCAATTAACTAAAGTTCCGACACTATGCATGCAAACTTGATGACAATTCTAGTAAACTGGAAATAAACTTATCGTAATTGAATTCTATCTCATAAACTCGAATTCATGCTAGAGAAAGACTAATTTGTGGTCTTCACTAGCTAAGGCACAAGCTACAAGACCTTCCATCGCTACATTTTCAACAAGTAGCATGTGGAACCTTATGAAATTCTAGTTAAACCTACACAAATACGATCAATCTAGAAAACATTGAACAAATATTGCAAGGAAAGTAGAAATAAAATTGGTAGAATAAAGAATTAATTAATTCTCCTCATGCACTAAAAAAAAAGTTATGAGACAATACAAATCAATGTATTATATTCTTTATAGCTAAAGTATTCTTATATTTAGTCCCATATTGACTGTAGTAGTGAGATTAGAGAGATGTGAACACGCACTGAAGATAATTGATACCCAATCCTAGTTAAATGACCATGAAGTCATCAATTAATTGTTTCATGCAAGTGGAGACAGTTTTAGTTAATTGGCCATGCATAATTGTATCATGCAAGTGGATATTAGTAAAACTCATGCATGAAATTATGGAATTCTCTCGTGATAATGATGAGGTTGACATCATTACTCTAACTAAAGTACATTTAAGTGTATGTTATATCCAATAATGGGGTGAATGCATGAGATGGGTGACACTTTTTCACCAAATCTCGCTATGAAATTTTGAAATTGAACTCTTTTATTGAATTGAAGCCCTCAAAATTCATATATGCACTGTGAATTTTGATTCGGAGTAAAAAGACAATTTGTGGAAAATTATGTTGATGACCTAATAATATTTAAAAAAATAAATTAGTATCATATAATACGCCAATTTTTCATTAAATGAAATGCTCGTTCTTGCAAACTTCCGCAAATCTTAAGAGGTATGTTTCTCACATAACATAACTTAGTTTAAAATATGTAATTATATATATATGTATATGTATATGTATATGTATATGTATATGTATATGTATATGTATATGTATATGTATATGTATATATATATAGATATAGATATAGATATAGATATAGATATATATATATATATATATATATATCTATATATATATATATATATATATATATATATATATATATATATATATATATATGAGCATGATCTACATGGAGAGAACTAAATTTTTCATATTAAAAAAATATTTTCTATGAAAAAATATTTTATTCTTATTTTTCGTAGTTGGCAAAGAAACATTTCAATTGCATTTTGAAGACACATGTGTTCGCTCAAGAGTTTTTTCTACTATTTAAATAAATTCAAAATCCAAGATTTCCCTTTTGAAATGGACTAGAAAAAGAAGATATCTGTATTTTTTGATTAATTTTTTTGTTTTGTATATTTTTTGTTATTGATTTTTTGTTTATCTTCATTGAAACTATAGAAAAAAGTTTCGAGAATTATGCTTAAAATAAATTAGATAAAATATATCATCTGAATTTGCAAATGTCAAACTCATATGCCATTGGATAGAGGATTCCTTCCCAAATCCAACATTATCAACTCTGCCACTTAAGGATAAATTTTGACAAATTTTGCATGGAGTCTGCTAGGGTACAAAGAGGTGTTGCAGAGAAATCTGCAAAAGAGGAGATAAACATCTATTTTTAAGGCCCTCAACAACTTGATCGACCAATTAAAAGGCCCATTTGAGTGTTTAAAACAAAATTTCAAATATCTCAATCTAGGATTTTAAAAATTCTTGATCTAGCCCTTAGCATCGTTAAACAAAGGCTAGATCGAGCCTATAGATTGATGGAACTATCATAATTATCTTAAAAAAAATAAAATTAAAATTAAAACAAAGTCTCTCAATACTTGTGTTTAAGAGAATTATAAAATTTATTATTCTATTAGTTCGTACAATCTCCTAGGCTGAAAAGGAAATCGAGAAGGGCAACCTCAAACCACTTCAGCTTAGTGGCTAGCCCTATTGAGCATGAGATGGATCCCTCTAAGTTTCTTATCACTGATATGACTTTAAAGCTAATGGATTTTAGACTAGATATGAGTATTTGTTTGTTTGTTTGTGAAATTTTGGTTTCAAGGATTTGCTGAACTTAGGGTTTGGAGCCACAAGTAGGTCTAGGTTGTGGGAATGCAGGAGAAAACATAAGAAGGAGCTAGATATCAGAAGTCATGGTGTAATTTGAGTATTTCTGAGTGTAGTATAGAGGATATAGTGTGGAAGAAAATAATGAGCATAAATAAACATGATTTCATTAACTTAGGAAGACAAAATACATAACTATGAAAACCAGATAATAGAGCTTGAAAAACAATATTTCTGAGTATTTTATCACAAGGAATTCATAGAAAGAAGAGATATAATGTATATAAAGATGTTTAGAAAATGAGAAAACAAAAAGAATTAAGTACAAGCACCATGAAATCACTAGGCTAGAGTTCCTTGAAAATAGCTGCAACCTGTTTCTGTATTAGCTGAAAGATGATTACATGCAAGCCTCTTTCACAAAAAGTTCAACCCTCTTCTCCTGAGGAGAAATGATACATACAGACTCTCCTAGACAACTTTTCCACCTTCAGGAGTAGAATTCCTTGGTGGAGGAATTGATTCCAAGATTCTCTCAACCAACAGGTGACAGTGAGAAGGTGAAACTCAAACACTTCATAAAGAGTTTGTTTAGGAGTTTGCTTCTTTTATGAGGCCTAATAAACATCAAAAACAACCTATGATTTACATTTATTCATGCCTACATCACCTAGCCTCGTAACTAGTTCCATTACATAGAGAATCTTGACTTTGAGCAAGTCAGACTAGAAACTAGAAATTTTACACAGTGAAATTTTCCAAATCAAAGCACAAAAAGTGCACAAGCGCATTGCCAACTCTAAGATGATTTTCAGGTGCCTTCCAGGGGTCAAAATACAAATCTGAGAGAATGGTCAACTATCCCTTCAAGTCCAGTCTCCGAAACAGTTTGAATTTCTTAATTTGAAGCATGGAAAGACCTTCACAAATCCATTCTCCCAAGGTTGCTCTAGAAGCACAACGCCTATCAAAAAATTGTCCTGAATGCTATTTTTTTGCCACTTTTTTGCATTTTTCTCCAAACTAAGCCACCTCTCCAAAATCTAGGCAAATGGGTTTTTAGAGGATGGCAAGACCTTTCTAAAAATGTATACCTTTCCTTAGATGGAGTTCTGAGGAAAAGGCACAATGCCAAGGCATTGCACTTCTAGAGCAGCTGAATTTCTAAACTTAGAACAAAATTTCTCAAAAAACTCAAAATTATCATAATTTGCAGAGGTGGCTTAGTTTTGAAGAAAAATGCAAAAAGGTGGCAAAAAACTAGCATTCTTGACCATTTTTTGATAGGCGTTGCGCTTCGGGAGCGACCTTGGGAGAATGGATTTTTGAAGGTCTTCCGATGCTCCAAATTCAGAAATTCAAACAGTTCTGGAAACTAGACTTGAAGGGCTATTTGACCATTTGAACCCTAGGGGGCACCTAGAAATCAGCTCAATTTTGGCATTGCGCTTATGCAATTTCTGTGCTTTGATTTGGAAAATTTCACTGTGTAAAATTTCTAGTTTCTAGTTTGACTTGGTCAAAGTCAAGATTCTCTATGTAATGGCACTAGTTACGAGACTAGGTGATGTAGTCATGAATAAATATACATCATAGGTTGTTTTTTATGTTTATTAGGCCTCATAAAAGAAGCAAACTCCTAAACAAACTCTTCATGAAGTGTTTGAGTTTCACCTTCTCACTCTCACCTGTTGGTTGAGAGAATATTGGAATCAGTTCCTCCACCAAGTAATTTGAATCCTGAAGGTGATAAAGTGGTCTAGGAGAGTCTATATCTATCATTAATCCTCAGGAGAAGAGAGTTGAACATTCTTTGAAGGAGGCTTGCATGTAATCATCTTTCAGCTAATACAGAAATAGGTTGCCGTTATTTTCAAGGAACTCTAGCTTAGTGAGTTTATGGTGCTTGTACTTCATTATTTTTTTTTCATGGTCTAAACATATTTATATACATTATATCTCTTCTTTCTATGAATGCCTTGTGATAAAATACTCATAATTCTTGTTTTTCAAGCTCTGTTATCTGGTTTCATAGTTATGTGTTTTGTGTTCCTAAGATAATGAAATCATGTTTATTTATGCTCATTAGTTTATTCCACACTATATCTTCTATACTACACTGAAAAATACTCAAATTACACCATGGCTTATGATATTTGTCTCCTTTTTATGTTTTCTCCTGCATTCCCACAGCCTAAACCTATTTGTGGCTCCAAACACCAAGTTCAACAAATCCTTAAAACCAAATTTTCACAAACAAACAAAAAAATACTCATATCTAATCTAAAATCCAACTGCTTTAAGGTCATATCAGTGATAAGAAACTTAGAGAGATCCCTCTCATGCTCAGTAGGGCTAACTACTGAGCTGAAGTGGTTTAAGGTTACCCTTCTCGATTTCCTTTTCAGCCTAGGAGATTGTAAGGACTAACATTTTTGGTGCCATTACTGAGGAACAACTGTTAAATTATTCCTGGGAAATATATAAGAGCTTTGAAAGAACTAGTTATGTACCTCTCAGTTTCTAGTATTCAAGGTTAGGCTGAATTCATAAATCTCATCAGTTTAGGGTGTATACATTCTGGCTTCCAAAAGGCGTACCAGGTCAAACTCTGACCCACGTCCACCCTTTATTATTGAGGACCCTAAAAGACTACTTAGAAAAATTAGACTACCCATCACTAAAAGTGTAGTTCGCAAAATTAAAAGAACAACTTCTCTGCCTAAAAATATGTTCACCTTTGAGCAAATTCCTTCTGAAGAGTAGAAAGAATTATCACTTACAAGGTCCAAATCTGACTCCTGTATCTCTGATATAACATTAGAACCTTTAAAGATTGAAACTCACTCTATCTCTTCAGAATCTTTGTCTGCTAAAAGTGATCATGAACTGTGGTTAAATTTTGATAAGCTTCAAAGCCTTGCTAACCAACTCCAAATCACTACTGAAAAAGCTTTCGTTCAATATCATCTTGAATAACTAGCTACAAATTCATCTTCTATTTCACCTCTGAGAACATCTGCTACAACTCCAAAAGCTTCAGTTTCGTCATCTTTCCTACCTCCCCCATTTGTTCCATCTTTTCCTCCACAACCCATTTTAGTAGTTCCATCATCCTCATCAACATCACCACCCTTACTTACACAATCCATTGTAACACCTTCACTTTCTCCAGCAGTCATGGAAAGATTTGGGCCTCTTTTATTGCCTTCTCAACTTGTTGCTTTGCCTCAGAATTATGGTCAAAGACTCACTTTGTTTGATACAAGTGTAGAAATTACAGCTGAGTAGCATGTTGACAAGTTAATAGATTTCATTGATTTAGAATAAATTGATGAAGAGAATGCCAAAATGAGGATTATAGCTCAAAGTTTCTGAGGAGATGTTAAGAAATGGCTTCGTAGTATGGCTACTAATTCTATTAATAATTCTCAAAGATTGATTGAATTGTTCGTAGCTCATTGGCAAGAGAAGATGAATCCATTACAAATATTGGCTGAGTATAATTCAATGAAAATAAACCCAAATGAAACAGCTCAAGAATTGACATCAAGATTTAATACAATGTACAATTCTATACCTGATGATATGAAGCCTCCTCCTGGTTTGTCTCTTCTTCATTATCCTGATGCTTTCGACCAGACACGGCCTACCAGCTTAGAGAAAGAGACCCATCTACTCTTAAAGAGATGCAGTGGAATGTAATCAGTGTTGAAGCCAATTTTCTCATTAAGAAATAAAAATCAAAGCCGGAGAGGGCGGAGAAGAAAGTTGTCTCCAAAGAAGAGCCTGCATCATCTTTTGATGCCAATCTTGACAATCTGATAAAAAATATGGAGAGGATGATGGATAGAATATCCATAACTGATCGACAAGCTGAACCTTTAATGAGGAATCCTAAATTTCATGGACAACAACAACATCAGTTTAGAAATCGACAGAAAGAGCAGCAAAACCAAGATCCTCAAGGTCAAGTAAGAGCTCCATTCCAACAAAATTACACTAAAGGTCAGGAAGAATATGAAGAAGAAATTGTAGAAGAAAATCACTTCTTTCAAGAAGATGAACTGCCTACTTTCCTAATAGAGGAAGATTAGTTTTCTGAAGACTCTCTCATACCAAATGATCAGCAATTTGTGTTCGCAAGTGAAGATCTGTGGGTTGTTTAGATTGAAGAGTACCAAAGAGGATATCATAATTCCCTCAATCATATCCAAAAGCAGTACAATTTGAGGAATAGAAATGTACATATCACTCTAACTTAGAAAAGACAAAATCTACAAAAGGACACACCAAGCAAAGAAACCACTCCTACAGGACAGAATAAAGACAAGGACATTGTCATACTGAATCAAGATAGAACAAATGAAGCCTCCACTAGCAATGTGAGGAAAGATAAAGAACTGCAAACTGAAAGTCAAAAGAAGGAACCTCAAGCTAAAGGCCAAATAGAAAGGAAGGACATCGCTTCAAAAGAGGTAGAAAATCAATCTAATCTTTTTATTTTGGAGAATGAAATTTCTAAATTTAAAATTGCCATTCCCCTCACCGAATTGGTAAGGAATGGAAAATGTAAATTTCAGATTGTAAAGATGATTAAGGTTGATCAGATGTATGATATAGTTAATGTGGCTGATGATGAGCCAACAATCCTTTTTGGTCCAGCCTTAGAAGGATCTCCTGAAGATAGTGAAATTCCTCCTTTTTATTTGAGTCTTAAACTTCATGATTTTATCCTTCATAATGCTATGCTAGATTCTAATGCCTCCCATAATCTGATGCCTAAAGCCATCATGGATAAACTAGGACTGACCATCACCCGAACTTACCATGATCTTTATTCTTTTGATTTTGGAAGAGTGAATTTCCTTGGCCTTATTAAAGATTTGGTAGTGTTCTTGGACCAAATCCCAGCTAAAAATGTACTTATGGATGTCATAGTTTCCGATATTCCTCCTAGGTTTGGCATGTTGCTTTCAAGGTCTTGGGGAGAAAAATTAAAGAATACTCTGCAGCTTGACTTTTCATACGCCACTATCCCTGTTTTTGGACAGCTCCGGAAACTTTATAGAGAAAAGAAGCTGAAATTTATGATCAGTAGTATGGAGAAGCTAGTCAATCATCCTATACATGTTTTTCATACTGATCTTGACTCTTTCATTCTATTTAGTGATATGAATTCTATTGATGATGAAAGTTAGTTAGTGGAAATTTAAGAAGTTCCCAACGTAATGGGCATCATACATGAAACTATTACAGCAGAAGGTAAAGAGGTTGGTGAGGAATATAGGCAGCTTGCAAATCCTATTGAGGAGATTCAAAGAATAGTGCAGAAAACAGAAAGTTTGGAGATAACTATTCAAAATCCTAAAAATAAAAAAATTTAGTCTTCAGAAATCCTTTTTCCGGATGAAGAAAATGGTCTTTGGACCATGGAGTTCGATGGTGCATCGGGAAGAGAAGGAGCAGGAATTGGTGTTTGGATACATGATCCATTACACTAGTCAAATAAAATCCCTCGAAAAGTGAGAATGAACTCTTACAAGTTGGCTTTTGAATGTTTAAACAATGAGGCGGAGTATGAGGCATTGATTGCTAGCCTAAAAATTCTGAAAAAGTTGGGAGAAAAAAAGATTTCTATTTATGGTGACTCTGAATTTATGATCAAGCAAGTCAAAGGGGAATACCAGGCCAAACACCCAATACTGAGAGCTTATTGCAATGTTGTACTTCATATTCTCAAAACCTTTTCGAAATATACTTTATCTCTTATTCCTAGAACTCATAATATCATAGTTGATTCACTCACCACTGCATCAAGTATGGTGAAGATCCCTATTCATCCTAATCATAAGTACTTGTCCATGTTAAACATTGCCCAACTGTCCCTGTTAACGGGAAAAGTGTCTACTCAGAACGCCCCTATCCCACTAAGGTGTGACAGTACCTTAGAAAAAAACAAGGAAAACTACTTTCGTATTCTTCTTTATGAACTATAAACGAAGAGAAATAGGATGAACCAACTTGTGTCTTGCGCTAGTCCTTTGATCCAATCTCTCTCCTCTTTGACAGCTTCCAGCTACCTGCTCCCTTACTTGCCCAGCTTCACCAAGTTCCTGCAAGATCACAGAAGAGGAAAACTACACAAAGACATGGATTTATATTCATAAATAACTTAGGATCAGATTTAAGCTAAACATGCAAATATAACAAAACATCATTGATACACAAGCATGTAGGAGAAACTCAAATAGTTTTATTGATATAACAAGAAGGTCCAGGAGGAGTTACAACCAATGATTCCTGATCCAGCATCAACCCCCCAGCAAAGGAATCCCCTCTTCACCTCCAACAAAGCATAAATCACCCAATACACTGATCTCTATCTCAAAACCAACAGCAATTCTCTGCAATGTACAAAATTCCAGCCTCCGGATCTCTGGGATGAGGGATCCATATATAGATGTATGCAAAGAGGATGAGTCAGCTTATGATTTGACTAGTGGCTTCTCTCTGTCAGTTCTTGCTTCCACTTGGAGACTGAGAGCCTCTTACTCATCCTTGGTTGAACTCAGTGAGGCAAGTGTCATTGGGGAAGATTCTGGAAGCTTCCATTGTCTGTCCACCTCGCGGAATGACACTGCCATTTGTCATTTCCCACTCAGCACACCCTGGTAGTGCATTTAGGTGCATTGCAACGCACCTAGCTAGTGTACTGGGGTGCTATGCAACGCAGCTAGCTAGTGGAGCAGCTGAAATGATCCTGATTTGACTGATTCTGAGCAGTTTCTGGTGGAGAACTTCTGGGAGAAGCTGTAATTGGTTGACCTTGTTCCTCTAGGGGTAGGAACAACACTTTTAGGGACTTAGGATCCCTTGGTTTATGGACATTTCATGCTTAGAGCTGTAAGGCACAAAAATGTCTATAACAGTTGCCCCCTAAAGTATGAGGCCGTTTATCGGGTGAAATGCTTTATTAGGAGGATCTGAAGTTCTTTCAATGCTGGGAGGAGACCTGTAATAAGATACAATACAATACATTATCTTCATACTGTTTTCATGATCTAGCTGAGGCGGGCATTCCCATGCTCAGCTTTATAAATTCATTTTTATGTACACAGGACA
The DNA here is from genome assembly GCA_031772625.1 of Pinus tabuliformis. Classification (NCBI taxonomy): domain Eukaryota; kingdom Viridiplantae; phylum Streptophyta; class Pinopsida; order Pinales; family Pinaceae; genus Pinus; species Pinus tabuliformis. The sequence continues at coordinate 9,564,522 of CM062813.1, forward strand.
GACAATCGTTTGATGGTAGATTGATGATTCTGATGAAGTCATCATCCTTTTGGTAGGATGATTATCTGTGCTGCAATGCTGTACATGTAAATGTATTTATTTTTCCTGATTATATATCGCAGCCTGGATGGATGAAACTAGATCCGGAGTCTTCAATCTCGTCCGATCTTCACTCGAAGTACAAGTCGATCCATGTGAGAAATGTTTTGAAGTCGAACATGGAAAGACATCGCTTGATTACCAGTCGATGATGTAAACTGTTAACAAGCGCGAGAGGAATCACCGATAATGATGATGACCCTCAAGGTACTGCAGTACAATTCACGTGGTGTGAATAAAGGACTTGGCGTCGAACACCACGCAAAATATTTCGGTCGAAGGTCATTGATGTATACCTGTCGCCGAAAGTGAGAAACTTGCCATTGAGGCATGCAAGCTTCAAAGTACTGAATGGGGTGTTCCTAGATCAACTTCTTGGATAATGATCTGATGTCGACAAGAAGCGATCCGTCAAAGGATGGCCTTGATGAATCCCACATCAATGACACAAAACGGAGCAAATGATTTTGATGGAGGTGAAAACGATCTGATGACATATGGTTCAGGATGGCGGTCATGAAAGAATGAAGTATAATGTATGGTAGTGGATGGGACACGGATGACTTCTCTGGATGACTTCTCTTGAACATGTCGGCGACACTTATGTGATGGATTGGTAGCATTTACCCCAAATGTGGATGGTATGGCGTGAACATGGTGATGTGACCGGTGAATGAAACAACCCATCCCGACTCAGGCATGGAGTGGAAGTGTCATGTTCAAGAGCGACTTGCTACCAATAAAGATTCTTTGAGTTTCTTCCCAATTTTTCCCAAGTCATTGCTGACCAGTACCTCTTTATTTTTTTCAAGCTTGAGGAGGATAACATATGCTTGTTCTATAATTTTCCCTTCGGGCAAACCCATCGCTATGTTTTAACGAGCCTAGCGATAGTGAAACTCGTTCTCGTCTAAAGACAAGTTTGTCGCTATTAATCTTTTTAACGAGTTTAACGATAAAGATAACTCGGTCCTTTTCATTTTTAGAGAGTCTAAAAAGGTACGTAAAGGTAACTCCGAAATTCCTTTTTCGTCATCTAATCCCTTAAGTCCGAAAAAGTATAAAACAATACAGAGGGGATGAATTTTCGATAGTTTTAACGAGCGGAACAAAACAATCGCTCGATGTTTTTGTGCAATAATCCCTCAGGTCCAAAAAATATTAAAATCTAGAGGAGGGATAGCACTTCCGGTCGCTATAACGAGATGGAAGGCCAAAACTCAGCAATCTTTTCATATTTTACGGGTCAGTTGAAAAGAGCTTAAAGAAGACTCGTCTTTTGAGGAACGAGTGATAAAATGGGTAGCAGCTGATTCCAGGTAAGGGTTGGAATTTTCCAATCACGGCAGTGTCACAAGGATGGCTAGTAAAATCACTCTTCGCAGCTGTTCCTCAAAATGGGTAAACAATCAAATGTAGGTGAATGATCGGCCAATGAAAAGTGGAGGTGACGGTGCAAACACGACCAAGGCTTTAATGGCTGAAATGCTTCATTCACGGTGGTTATTTACCAGGGAATAGTTCATTTTTTAACGAGCTTAAACGCGGGTGGAAACACTTGCTCATGTCTTATGTTTATTTTTTAACGAGCTTGAACTATGCGCTAAAATTGCTCGATTAGATGGTCTTGTTTCGATTTTTCCCATAAATAGCTTCATCTTTCCAAAGATAGTACTGTATCTTCAATTGCTTCATCAAACTAGTTAGAAATGAACAATATTTGCTTGAAAATGAGATTAAAACGCTAATATTTTACTTTGAACTACGTAAAAGCAATCAAAAAGTGTTTTTTACCTCTCATTTTACCATTTCATTTGAACTTGGTTTGTTGGAGCTTTGGAGGTGCCTTTTCCCCCTTGATTTTCATCAGCTGATTTCAGGAGATTCTGTGGACGATTCTTGGCGCCGTCTGGACCAGGTAGGAGCTAAACCCGAGCTCTTTCATTTCATGGTTTCCTTTTTGCATTATGTGCTTCATTCCCTGCTTTTCTGAGCCCCTGGGGTTTGATGGGTTCGTTCTGCCATCAACGCACCCTTAGTACATCGAAACCTACGCTGAATGTTGGCCTGTATGAAGGCAGTTTGACATTCAACGCAGGTGGAACACTGCTGCAGGTGCATTGGGCGCAGAAAGGGAATTTGTTGCACAGTTTTTGATGAAATTTTTTTCCTGTTTCTCATCAAAATCAGGATCTAACTCCTCTCTTGTTTGTTTTTCAGAGATCTCGGAGCAAGATGACCCTTACATGGCGAGAACGAGAACATGAAGAAGAGGACATGATTGCCCTACATGATCCAGTTACAGTGAACGCGCTGCGGAATTGTGGCTTGCTGAAGTTCTTCCGCATCTCTAGCATGAGACAACAGATCAACTTACTGCAGTATTTGCTCGATGCTTGGGATCCTATCAATCAAGTTTTCCAGATTAGGGGCAAATCTATCCCCTTGACTGCAGTAGACATCTACTTCTTGACTGGCTTGTCGAGGCGGGGTGCCCCCATCTCTTTGTCAGGTTCGGCCCGAGGAGGTGACTCTGTGAGAGATTATGTCCACCAATATTGCAGGGAAGGATCTCAGCCAAGTAAAGACAGCAAGATCATCATCCGTGATGTCACTGACAGGTCCCTTAGGTCTATCCTGTTTACTTTTGGTAGGATGGCTGGTAGTGTGTCTCTTCATGTAGCCAACAGATCCTATATGCAGCATGCCTTGGAATGGCTCCAACCGAAAGTATTCAACTGGTGCGACGCAGTACTTCTTGTGATGAAAGATCAGTTGACCAAGATAAAGGATGGGAGGTTGAAGAAATTTGGGTTCGGTTCTATTTTGACCGCCTTTGCCTTGGAGAAGATACCACTGATGCAGCCACAGTACATTGCACTAGACTTACCTTCTCCTACTGAACCACGTATGCAGAGATGGGTTGACCATATGTCTAGGCATGCTGGCCAGTCTCAGATTTCGTTTGCTGATACCTTCTTTAGGTGGTTTAATCGTCAGGAGATGGTTTATGCCGAGTATCCATATGCTGGCATGGACTTCCAGGGTAATCCAGATTTAGTACTGCCAGATGGCGAGCAGTGGGGTGCTATTGGTAAAATCTTTGACCATATCACTGTTTACTGTTTTTTATTTATAATATCCTTGTGCTTTATTCTATCAAGACTTTAATCAAACTCATGTTTACATGCAGATGTTGGTCCTGTTCATCCAGTAGTTCGCCTGAGAGTGCCAGCCGTTGCCCCAACAGGAGAGGCCGCCGGGAGGGTTATTCTTCATGACCTTGATGTGGCCGAGACTCTCACAGCTGTGCAGGAGCAAGTTGAGAGCCTTACTCTCGGTATTCCAGATGTGAGGATTGACAAGCTACCTTTGCAGTTACAACGACATACTACTGGTGTGCCCAGACGATGGACTCGTCTCTTACGCATGATCGCACAGGCTGTGACTTGCTATCACGAGCATCATTAGACTAGGGTGCCCCCTAGTATTTTGAGTTTTTGGGTCATGTGACCGATTTTGTCTTGGCTACAGAACATTATATGTAAACCATAAACAGCTATATATATATTTTGATTTTCGGGGTTTTATTCTGGTTGAGCTATATGATCCACATGTAAAACATTGATGATGTGTTTCTTTTTATAAATGTTGCAAATGTCTATCTAACACATAGTTTTCTAATGAGTCGGTTAATGTGTTTAAGTTTCTGGAAATATGTTGGTATTGAATAAGATCAAATTGTCTTTCCAAAATCTTAACCCTTAGGAACATGCGATAAATAGCTGGGTTTCGGACGGAATATATACCATTGAGTTGTAGTATTACGAGTTGTGAGTCTAGCCTGACAATTAGTCGGCGTATACCATGGGTGATGGCATCAGAGAGAAGTTCTATCAACGTGCTATACTCAGCGATGTTATTCGTTGATTGACCGATATATACACCTCTGAAACTCACTAACTTGCCGCTTCGATAAAAAATGGCCTAGGCTGCAGAGGACAGGTTCCGTGAACTACGACTTGCTCCGTCGGCATATCCAACCCATGTCTCCAAAAGGTTTGACATCTGCAATAAATGTAAAAGGGCGGATTACTCGACCAAAACGAACACTTTAGCGAAAAAAAAATATAACAAAAGCATATTGGTTACTATTTAAGCATAGTAACGCTTGAGGTACAACCCATTACGAGGTTGCACCAGTGGAACTCCGTCATAATCCATTAACTCGTAGGCTCCTTTTGCCAACACTCGTTTAACAATATAGGGGCCCATCCATAAAGACTTAAATTTACCTGCTCCCAATTTATCGGATTCTTGGTCGTAAAGCAAGACCAAGTCACCTTCTGAGAAGACACGGGGTTTGACATTTTTGTCGAACTGCGCCTTGACTCGTTTCTTATGGGCTTCGTTAGCCAAAGTGGCATCACGACGGGTTTCATCCAATTGGATTAATTCCAAGAAATGAGCCTCTTCTTCTGAAGTTCCGGGGAGGAGATCGATTGCGAGTTTAAGAGACGAGATTTCGCACTGGACTGGTAAGACTGCTTCCAGGCCATATACCAGTTGGAAGGGTGTGAACCCGATTGCGTTCCTTACCGATGTTCGGTAAGCCCACAAGGCTGAGTACAGGATTAGGTGCCACCTTCTTTTGTGAACTCCGATCATCCTTTGCAACATGCGCTTCAGGACCTTGTTGATTGCTTCAACTTGTCCGTTGGCTTGCGGATAATACGGAGTAGAGCTGTCGTGAGACAATCCTAGTTTGGCAGCTAATTCGAGCATCATGTGATTGGTGATTAGATAATTCTCATCCTGATGATGAACCACAGAGGCTGGTTCGAAACGTCGATGCACTAAAACAACAGATGCGATGGATCCGGAAGATACAACCACACAGCCTGTGGTACGCCGAATCTGGCGACTACATGATTGAAAAAGAAAAGGGCAGTTGTTTCACCAGTATTATCTAATGTAGGCATCGCCTCGGCCCATTTGGTAAAATAGTCAACTGCGACTATGATGTACCCATGCCCCCCGGTCGAGGTGGCGTTACATGTCATGAAATCGATGCCCCATTTGGCGAACGGCCCAACATCAACTATTGGCTGTAGGGGCGTGGGTGGTCTTCTAGTTTTGTTATCAAAAATTTGACAAGCATGGCAACTTCTGACTGCGGTTATGCAATCTTTGAACATTGTTGGCCAGAAGTATCCTGCTCGTAAGATTTTTTGTGCTGTAGCATATCTAGATTGATGCCCCCCACAGGCTCCTGAATGACACTCATTCAGGGCTTTTTCGGTCTCCTCATGGGTGAGGCACCTTCTCAGAATTGTATCGATACAACGACGGTAAAGTGTATCACCGACGATCATGTAGTCTTTTGCTTGGTATCAAATACGTTTTTGCTCAGAGTGTGAGGTGTTAGGCCTAAACTTTTGGGTTTGGAGATAAATTATTATATCTCCATACCACTCATTGCTTGTAGATATCAGAAACAAATTCTCATCCACAATTGATTCTTCGGGTGTTTCATCATTGGACGACGATGGGAGATCGCATAATGGTTCTGCAAAAACTAGAGCTTTCTTTGATTTGGATTTTACGAATTCCAGATCAAACTCTTGAAGGATCGCTATCCATTTTGAATATTTGCCCCCCAGCAACTGTCGCGACAATATATAAGTCATGGGGTTGCAATCGGACAGAATGGTAGTTTTCCGAAAGAGGACATAGTGTCGAAATCTTTGTATCGCTTGAATAGCTGCAAGCGCTAGTTTTTCAACATAAGAATATTTGCTTTCTGTATCATTTAAGTTCTTACTTAAATAATATATAGGATGTTGAATTCGATTGACTTCTTGAACTAAAACCATTGCGATGGTTGTATCTGCTGCAGCCAGATACAGGTTAAAATCTCTTTGATAATCGGGGGCGTACATTAAAGATGCTTTCATTAGGGAATCTTTTAAAGCATCAAAGGAAGCTTGCGCGACCTGATCCCAGACCAAGGGTACCTCCTTTTTCAAAAGACGTGTATAACCTTTAGCAAGTTCGGCGTAATTTGGAATGAACCTCCTCAGAAAGTTTGCTTTCCCTTGGAGTTTCTGAATCTGAAGCAAATTTGAAGGTGGAGGCAAATTTATGATTGCCTGGACCTTGCACGGGTTGAGACAAATTCCATCTTTGGAGAATACAAAGCCAAGTAAACGACCAGAACTGACGCAAAATACACATTTATGTGGGTTGAGTCTTATCTTGTAGTGTCGGCAACGTAGAAATATCGCTCTTAAATGCTGCGGATGATCAGTCCGCTTTCGTGAATGAGCCGGAAGATCGTCGAGGTATGGTTGAACGATGTTTTTGATGTCATGGAAGGCATAATTCATTGCCCTCTGAAAAGTCGCCCCTGCGTTCTTTAAACCAAAGGGTAATTTTCGGTACGCGAATGTGCCCCATGGACAAATGAATGCAGTCTTTGACTGGTCCTGTGGGCGGATATTTATTTGATTATACCCCGAAAATCCATCCATGAATGAAAATATTTCGCATCCGGCGCATTCATCAATTATCTGGTCGATGAAGGGTGTAGGGTAGTTGTCTTTCGGACAAGCTTGATTTACATCCCTATAATCGACACACACTCTAATCGTCCCCTGTTTCTTCATAACAGGGACAATGTTCGATACCCAATCGGTCAGAGGAACCGGGTAGATGAAACCAGCATGGAGAAGTTTTTCAACTTCTGCTTTAATGGCAGCGGCTTTCGTGGGGTGCACCTGCCTTAGCCGTTGTCGTACCGATTTAACATCTGGATACATCTTAATTTCGTGTTCAACGATACTCGAGTCGATGCCTGGCATTTCACTGTATGACCAAGCAAAGACATCTCTGAATTCGCGAAAAAGAGCGTTATATATTTCCAGTTTTGAAGGAGAACAACATTTGCCCACATAAATATTCTCTACAACATTTGTTTTAGTCGAGATATTTATGGCTATAGTCTCTTCAATGTTGGATAAGTTTCGCTCGGAATCCACCGTATTTACAGTATTTGAAAGGAAATCAAATACTGAGGGATGATAAAGGTCATGTTGAGTCTCTTCTTCACAATCCGAAAGAAGGGAACGATGGTGGGAATCATTCCATGGTGCTCCTTCAACTACCATAGCTTGGAGAATTCCTTCGTCGGTGACATGCACTTGCGACCAGGGATCTGAAGGAGTACCATATTCTCTAGACCTATCTATCTAAATGCTTGATGAGCGTTGATTTGGGTTTGCCTCCCATGCTAGAAACATTGATTGCTATATATTTCTATTGGGCTTGGGGGTAAAACCATTGCATGATCCATATCGATATCGTTTTCTGAGATCTTTGTAGAAGATATCATATTGCAGGTTGCTATCGACGCTACTTCCGCCATATTGATTGGAGGTGGAAGAGTGAAAGCTCCCATTAGTATAGGATCTTTTAGTAGGCCTACTCCGATATTCTGAAGTGAATGGGGGCTTCCATGGATCATGGGAATGCTTCCTGTAACTTGAGAACCATTGGGGAGGAAGTTTTGTTGATCGACGATTGTAATCCCTCCTTGAAAGGGAAATGCAATTTTTCTAAAATAGGTTGACACAACAGCTGCCATGGCATATATCCATGGTCTTCCTAGTAGGATGTTGTAATCAAGATTCCCATTGATGACTTCAACATCTATTTCTACCGTTTTTCCCCCTAGTTCAACTTTCAAGTTATTTAGGATACCATATGGGGTATATGTCCTTCCGTCGAATGCTTTTAATGTTGTCGAGGATCGCGACAAGGTTGGAGATCCTAAAGTTTTCCAGCAACTCATCGACATAATGCATGTAGATGCCCCCTCATCAATAATTGTTCGATGAACAGTTTTGTTGAGGGCTTTCACTTGAACAAGGAAAGCTAGTTGAGTCGGTAACTGAGGATCGTATCCTTTGTGGTCGAAGGATACAAGATTGGAATCCTTTGGGTCAATCCCACCAATGGCCGATAACAAAGCCTACCTTTGGGATGGGCAATTTTGTAGTACTTCAAGAGTTGACATAGCGGATGGCGATTGGGCCAAATCTTCCACTATGTTATAATGCTATGCCGCTCTAGCGTGGGGATTAAATGTCGACTTGTGTACTACTCCCTTCGGCGGTTTTATTGTCAGTTCAGGAATGGTGGGCGTTACAACTTCTGTCGAAGTTGTTGTCGAACTACTTGGTTGATATTTATCCTTGTTGTTCGACAGCTGCGGATTCTCGTAATCTTTGTTCCGTGTCGAAATCAAAGCATCATTCTGCTGTTTCGAAATCGACAACATTAGCACTTGAGACGGGGAAGCATTTCCACTTTCAACCAGATTTGCTCCTGGATTTGGGAATGGATCATTTAACACAGCTGAGGTTTTCGAACTTTTAAATAATTTCTTAAGCTCAGCTCTGTGTGGACAATCTGCGGTCCAATGATCCTCATCACATATATAGCATGGATTTTTTGGTTTCCTATTTCCAGGAGGGTTTGAAGAAAATTTTTCAGGTGATGATTCATCCTGTTTCTTCTTCTTCCCTTTGCCTTTCTTCTTGCTTCCTCGTTGTTTGGTTTCTTTGCCCTTATTTTTCGACACGGCATTTACTTCCGAAGCAAGAAGTTCGTCTTTTACATTTTGATCTGAAATCTTACGGGCCTTCTTAGATGTAGCCTTTGTTGATTTCGTTTCTGTTGTGCCAATCACGCTATCGCCGGCGTGAGAGTCATTGTTCGATTTAGGAAGAGGAGGAATTGAGAATTCCGGTCTAGGGGCGTCAGGTATTTTGTCGTAGAGCGTGCCGAACTGAGTATAGATCAAGTCCAAATATTGCGCACGAGCGATAACTTGCTCTTCCGTTACGACTCCCCCCTTTGCCGCATCTTCCGTAATGGAAGGTAGTAATGACTTGATAAACCATTCAGCTAATAGCTGATCGGGAATGTACATTTTTACCATCCAACGATGATGTCGCCACTCATGTATATGATCAGATATGTGAGTGGCTGTTGTCTGTTTGAAGTTGGTAAGGAGTTCTGTTCCCATTTCATACCTTATCGGTAATTGAAAATGGGTTAAAAAGGTTGTGGCTAAGGTACTGAAGTTGTCGAACGAAGCTCTAGGCAATTCAATATACCATTTTGCTGCTGGACCTGTTAATGTCCTCTGAAAGAGGCGAAGCCTTATCGAATCATCATTTAAGGTGTTTGATGAACACCATAGATGAAATGTCATCACGTGATTCGATGGGTCTTCACCCGGATTTCCATTAAATTTAGGAATATCTGATGGAAGTTTATGTGGAATCGCTGGCCACCAAGGGGCGTAAGCAATTGGATCGTTTGTTAACCGGTTTAAATCAGGTAACTCTAAAGTTGCCATGAATGGTAACTGTTGATTCAGGTTAGGTGAAGCATACCCAGGGTAAGATGGGATTGCCTGAGCAGTTGGTCTTTGCATGCCAGCATAATGCATTTGATGCTGGTATGACCGGTAAGGTTGGTGGACATGACCATTGTAAAATGGTTGATTTTGACCGTTTTGAATGTACGGCTGTCCACTGTTCGCAAAGATTTGCTGCTCAGAACCTTGGTATACTTGTTGGAATTGTGGTTGTTGGTATTGCACCAGCCATGGTTAAGAAGCCATGTGTTGTTGCGCTATACTAACCGTTGGATTAATGTGTGGAGTAATTGTACCGGTCTGGACCTGTGTCGCCCCACCGGTTGGCGATTGTGGTTGAGTCACAGGGTCAAGGGGCTGTTGCATTACAACCTGAGAAATATGAGGTTGGCATACAACAGGCATCGTTTGAACTTGTGACACCGTCACAATAGCTGGCATAGTCTGGTTATTCGACATAGGTACACATTGTTGCATCGAATACACAATCCTTGGTTGTTGAGGTATTATAGGTACCCAACCACTTGAGGTAATTCCAGTATAACCTGAATATTGCTGTGAACTCCCGTATGGATATCCTCCCGGAGGGGATAATGAAAGGGCATACTGCCCCCCATACGGTGGTAATCCAGAACTCAAGGGGATTGTTTGCCCTTGGGGACCAGACTGCCCAAATTGACCTCCAAATGGATCAATTTGTTGAGACTCAACACAAGAGTTTCCGGATATTATTCCGGATGAACAAACAGGAACGGACCAGACTGTCGAAATAGCCCCTGAGTGGGCTCCTTCTAGCGGTTGAGAGCTAGTTGGGACAGATGGTATGCCGGCGAACATTGTCGGAGTGACGACAGGGAGTTCTGTTGTTGCTGTGTCAGACGACACAGTCCTAGATGTTGACGGTTGTTCAGACATTTGGAGTCTATCCAAAAGATTACCTAGCGATTCTATAGGAACTTCCACTGGTGGTAGACTAACTTCTGATGAAGAAGGATATAGAGTGACCCCGACTCCAAAGTGTGTTGGAGTACTTGTTTGAGGATCTTCTACAATTTCTTCAATCGCAATCAAACCAGGTGGAAGGGGAAGACCGTCAGGTCCGTAAAATATTTCTGGTGCCGAAGAAGGGGTGGAATCGACAGTGACAGATGTTTGAAGAGCAAGACTCTCCGAATCGGTTGTAGATGGAACTGGTTTGGTAACGCAAGTGTTTACTCTCAGAATAAGATTAGTATCACTGTCCCTCTATGGTTGTTGAACTTCTTCTGTAGATGCAGGGTTTCCAGAAATGTTTGGAGTAATCGGAATCTCGGATGTTGTTGGAACACTTGTTCTAACTTTAATAGGAGATTTCGAACCGGTTAAATGAGTTCGCTTTGTCCGTACTGGTTTCGATTCCGGAGACAAAGACGGTTGACTCGTAAGCCTCCGCGAACGACGGGGTTTCAATTGACTTTCTTCCACGATTGCGGATTACTCGATCAACTAAAATAAAAAGGGGAATTATGTTTCCGAATTAAATGAATTTTAGACGCTTTTGACACAACTTGTTTTTTCAGTTTTAAAGAGTCGAGAAAAAACAAAAGATGACTCTAGTCTCCTTCGATTTTTAATGAGCCTAAAGTGACAAGTGCTCAGATGGACCTTTTCCGTTAAGGAGTCTGAAAAGGAACGAAAGGGACTACTCTGGAGATCTAGGTAGAGGGAGTACCAAACCAATCGCAAAACTGCAGAATACTTTTTACGGTACGGCAGTCAATCTTCCCGAATGCTATGTTCGGTGCATTGCGATCAGTAGGGCGGCCGACACGGCTTCCTGTGGATAAAAGGTTTTAAGCCTATAGGGGTCTCCCAATATATACTCGACGGTACGTGGGAGCACAAGTACATACTGGCATTTATCGTCTCAAAGTGGAGGAATCACCCAACCATCAGTGAGGACAACAGTTACCAGGCTTTACGACGTCGGAATACGTCTCTAGCCTAGACCTCTAAATGTTGTGCGTTAAGTTCCAATGCGTTGTTAGATTCATTCAATTTATTTTAAGTTGATCTTTCTTAGAAGTTTGCCTTTTGGGATCACCACGAGATGTAGATGTAATTCCTAAAATGCAATCTAAAGATGATAAGCAAGCTTTTATCTCTTTTCAGCAATGAAAATTCTAGCTACAAGGGGAAAAGAAAGACACAATCTTTTCTCAAAGAGCAAAGAGCACACTGTAGATGAACTTTTCCTAAATCAAGCCAAACAGACTATCAATATGCAAATGCACATATGCATGTATTTGTTTTCACTTTCTTAATATTGATGCCTAAAAATAAAGTTGATGTACAAATCTGAATTTGCTTTCAAGCGACAAACACAAACAAGCTTCTTTTCGAAATCAAAAGGTAGAGAAGATTACGACACTTTATGATTTTGAAATAAACACTCGTTTCGACACTAGAAAGTGACAAATTCAAACCAAAGACAAAAGTAAAAGCATAATCGACTGTCAACAGCAAATAAACTTTCTCCTAAGATCAAAATCGACACTTACGACAGATCTAAATCCAAGGACGACAGTATGACTATTTTACTTTTTCAATGGAAAACTGTAAATGATGTAACAAACACACAAAGAACATCTACAGCCTTTATGTACAAAGGAGGTAGAATTAAGGCAAAGAAAAGGGGTTTTTAAACAGACACACACTGATCACAGGCTACAAAATCAGAGACAAAACTGAAAAAATGAAGCAAAGAACCTCAGCGGCACAGGGCTAGGCTGATCAGCGCACCTGCTACACAGAGAAACTAAATTGCAGTGCATGTAGCCCTCTCGGGAACTGCGTTGAAATGCAGAATCTCTTCACAGAGCCTACGCTGGGGCAGAAACGAGAATTCCTTCCGAGTTCTCGGTCACGGTTTGCAGTTTAATCTATGGATTTTATCCGAGTAAAAGCAATCAGTAATGCACAATCAGAGGGTGGATTTAAAGGAGGTCTAAGAGCTATCACAAAGGGTAATCAGATCACTTGTGAATCAGCTGTTCAAATCATAAACAAATCCAGTGAATGGATTGAAGTAGCAGGTTTCTACTTTGCATTTGATAATGGCAAATGCAGTTCAATTGCTACTTCTGTGTTTATGAAACAAACAACAAGAGAAACACAAACAAACTAACTAGACACGCTCCCCAGTGGAGTCGCCATTTTGTTAACGGGAAAAGTGTCTACTCAGAACGCCCCTATCCCACTAAGGTGTGACAGTACCTTACAAACAAACAAGGAAAACTACTTTCGTATTCTTCTTTATGAACTATAAACGAAGAGAAATAGGATGAACCAACCTGTGTCTTGCGCTAATCCTTTGATCCAATCTCTCTCCTCTTTGACAGCTTCCAGCTACCTACTCCCTTACTTGACCAGCTTCACCAAGTTCCTGCAAGATCACAGAAGAGGAAAAATACACAAAGACATGGATTTATATTCATAAATAGCTTAGGATTAGATTTAAGCTAAACATGCAAATATAACAAAACATCATTGATACACAAGCATGTAGGAGAAACTCAAATAGTTTTATTGATATAAAAAGAAGGTCCATGAGGAGTTACAACTGATGATTCCTGATCCAGCATCAACCCCCCAGCAAAGGAATCCCCTCTTCACCTTGAACAAAGCATAAATCACCCAATACACTGATCTCTATCTCAAAACCAACAGCAATTCTCTGCAATGTACAAAATTCCAGCCTCCGGATCTCTGGGATGAGGGATCCATATATAGATGTATGCAAAGAGGATGAGTCAGTTTATGATTTGACTAGTGGCTTCTTTCTGTCGGTTCTTGCTTCCACTTGGAGACTGAGAGCCTCTTACTCATCCTTGGTCGAACTCAGTGAGGCAAGTGTCATTGGGGAAGATTCTGGAAGCTTCCATTGTCTGTCCACTTCGCGGAATGACACTGCCATTTGTCATTTCCTGCTCAGCGCACCTTGGTAGTGCATTTAGGTGCATTGCAACGCACCTAGCTAGTGTACTGGGGTGCTATGCAACGCAGCTAGCTAGTGGAGCAGCTGAAATGATCCTGATTTGACTGATTCTGAGCAGTGTTTGGTGGAGAACTTCTGGGAGAAGCTGTAATTGGTTGACCTTGTTCCTCTAGGGGTAGGAACAACAATTTTAGGGACTTAGGATCCCTTGGTTTATGGACATTTCATGCTTAGAGATGTAAGGCACAAAAATGTCTATAACAGTCCCAGACAATATGAGATTTTGGCAAGTGTTTGGTGATGATAAGCAAATAAACAGTTTATGCAATTGGAGGGAGAATTTTAGAATTCTCACATTGATGATGCATACAACTTTGACGATCCAAACATCCATTTAGCTGACACTGAAGTATTACAGCTCAATGACAAAAACATTTCAAGAGGATTGGTGTGTTTGGAAGAGTTATTTGACAAAGATGATATCACTAAGAATCCCACCATGGTTTGTACATAAAAGGGAGTTGAAGATGTAAATTGGCACGACTGAAAACCCTAAATTGGTCAAGTTATCAAAGCCTTTATCTCCTAAAAAAAAGGGTAAGTATATGTCTTTAATGAAGGAATTTGTTGATGTATTTTCTTGGGACTACTCAGATCTGAAGGTTTATGACAAAAGTATCATTCAACACACCATTCCTATTAAGCCCGATCAGAAGCCATTTCGCCAGAAATTGAGAAGAATTAATCCCAAGTTGTTGCCATCAATTGAAAAAGAGGTAAATAGAATTTACAAGTCTTGAATAATAGTCCCCATTCAATTTTCCAAATGGATGTCAAATCTAGTAACTGTGAGAAAGAAGACCGGGCAAATTCGTTTATGTATTGATTTCAGAAATCTCAATAAGGTGTCCTTGAAAGACAACTATCCCCTGCCTAAGGTGGAGCACACACTACACAGGGTGGTCGGATCCTCTAGGATGTCACTGTTATATGGATACTCTGGATACAATCAAATTCTGGTACACAAGGACGATCAGCTCAAGACATTCTTCATAATGCCATGGGGTACATTCATGTATGCCAAGATGCCTTTTGGGTTGAAGAATGCAGGAGCTACTTTTCAAAGGGCTATGGACATAGCATTTTCAAATGAAAAAGATGTATTTCTAGTTATCTATTTAGATGATTTAACAATATTTCAAAATCTGATGATGATCACTTGCATCACTTAAGGATTGTTTTTTAGAAATGCAGAAAATTTGGCATCTCACTTAACCCAAAGAAGAGCTTGTTTTCCATGGAAGAAGGTAAGCTACTAGGACACATCATCTCCAAAGATGGCATCCACATTGATCCTACCAGAGTGGAGGCCATTCAACAACTAGACTTCCCTAGGAACAAGAAAGAGATTTAGTCGTTCAACGGGAAAATTAATTTTTTGATTAGATTTATTCCTAATCTAGCTGAGCACTTGAAAGAAATGACAAATATGTTGAAGAAGGACAACGAGGTAAAGTGGTCTTTGGAGGCTAATAAATCATTTCATGTGGTGTAGAACAAGAAAGAGATTTAGTCGTTCAATGGGAAAATTAATTTTTTGATTAGATTTATTCCTAATATAGCTAAGCACTTGAAAGAAATGACAAATATGTTGAAGAAGGACAACGAGGTAAAGTGGTCTTTGGAGGCTAAGAAATCATTTCATGTGGTAAAGATTGCATTATCTACTGATCTTATTTTTATTAGCCCATATTATACTTCAGATTTCATCATCTTTTCTTTTGCTTCTTAGCATATGTTAGGAGCAGTCCTAATGCAGAAAAAGGATCAGAAAAATGAGCAGTGTATAGCATTCTTCAGTCACACTATAAGAGATGCAGCATTGAGATACAATATCATTGAGAAACAAGCATTTGTGTTGGTAAAATCCCTCAAGGATTTCCGAGTTTATATTCTACATTCCCATACCATTGCTTATGTCCCTATTGCAGCAGTAAAAGAAATTCTTGTGCAATCAGATCCTGAAGGCAGAAGAGAAAAGTGGATTGTAGCCATGCTGGAGTATGACTTGGAGATAAAACCTACAAATCTCATCAAAGGACAAGGGCTAGCCAAACTTATCGAGGAATCAAATCTACATGCACTGGATATCAATTTGATTGCTGCACTATCAGAAGATCTAGAAGAAGATGACCCTTTCCTGCAGGTGTCCGAAATGTTCATGTCCTCACCTTGGTATTCCAACATTGTCTATGTATTGCAGCACTTGAATCCTCCTCCATAAGTCCCCAAAGGTAAAGATAGATCACTGAAACCCAAAGATTCAAATTATTGTATTCTGGATGGTGTTTTATTTTGGAAAGATCCTGGAGGTGCGTTGTTGAATTGTTTGGTAGAAAATGAAGCTAAAGATTTAATGAAGGGGTTTCATAAAGGAGATTGTGGTGTTCATCATTTTTGGAAAAATACAACAAACAAGATCTTAAGAGCTGGCTTCAATTGGCCCACCCTCTTTTCCGATGCATACAAAACAGTCATGAGCTGCCATAAATGTCAAATTTTTCAAGGAAAGAGGAAACTTCTGCCATTACCACTACAACCAATTTTTATTTCATCCCCTTTCCAACAATGGGGTCTTGATTTAATTGGCGAAATCCATCCTTCATCTTCAACACAACATAAATGGATATTAATAGCCATTGACTACTTTATAAAGTGGATTGAAGCTATCCCAAGCAGGCAAGCTATTGATTCTGTCATCACTCAATTCCTGGAGTCTAATATTTTGTCTAGATTTGGCTGCCCATACAAAATAATAACAGACAACGTTGTTGATTTGAAATAAAAACAAATGGTGGACTTCTGTGCCAAAAATCATATTGTGCTAGAACATTCTACTGCTTATCATCTGCAAGGGAATGGCCTTGATGAATCTTCCAATAAATCTTTGGTTAACATCATAAAAAAGGTCCTGGAGAAAAACAGAAAGAATTGGCATAAAAGGCTCATCAATGTCTTGTGGTCAGACAGGGTCAACACCAAAAAATTAGTAGGTATGTCTCCTTTTCAACTGGTATATGGAGTTGATACAATATTTCCTTCATCTCTTGCTGTCCCAGTAATGAAAATCCTACAAGAATTGGATAGTGAATGTAATGACATGCAAAGTAGAATAAATCAGATGATTCATTTACAACAGACAAGAGAAGAAGTTTTTCAGAACACATCCAAACTTCAAGAAAATATTAAAAAGATTTATGATCGCAAAACCAAGGAAGACAATTTCAATCTTGGAGATGTAGTCCTTTGATGGGATGCTAGAAATGAAGACAGAGGCAAACATGGTAATTTTTAGAGCTTATGGAAGGGACCCTACAAAATTTCTTCCTTCAGAGGAAATAATGCTTTGTTGTTGGAAGAAATGGATGGAAGATATTATTCAGGAGGGGCAACCAATGGTAGGCTTCTCAAGCACTACTATGTCTAAAAAATCCTGAAAAGTCATCATCATTGTACATACCGGTGTGTATTTTACTTCTAGCATTTTAGATAGTTGTCATAAGAGTTTGAAGCTTGAAGGGAAGGCCCTAAGGCTCTTTAAGTTAGTACTATTTTCATTCTTTTTATTCAATTTTTCTTTCATGTCAAAATGTCAATCAGTCTTATGACAAAACTCAGTTTTTATGCATGTTGACTCCATTGCCCAATGAAAAAGGATACTTGGTCTACAATGTTCTTGACACCTCCAAGGAGTTTCCAACCCCAGTTGGAGCCAATGTTAGTGTCAATATTGTTAGCCTATCACCTGGATCAAAAATGCTTTTACTATGTTTTTCTAGGCTTTCAAAATCAAAATTTTCTATTACTAGGTTTACACAGCAAATTCGATCATTGTATGGTCAGTCTAAAAATGAAGTCATTGTTTGAAAATTCACTCATGCTGGTTGCCTATCACACTTTGTGAAGGTGTCACAATGAAAATGGGTCAGTCATCATCACCATTCCATTAGGTCTCAAGGCATCCATTAGGTCGCTAGGGTTTCCAAGGTCCATCATTTCCATGAATAAAACCAACAGTGAGTAAAACATGACAAAGCAACTTTTGGAGAGTTGATCTTGATTTTTCACACACTCCTCATACTCTCATGTTATAAAAGGTTATATAAAAATAAGCTTCATCTTTCAAGAAATCAAAGGACATCTTAGGTTTGCAATGGTAAAGGTAAATTCTGTCTTCATAAAGTGAAAATCAATTTCTAAAGGACGGTGGGTCCCATTTCCTTTTGAAAAACTGAGGAAAATTTCCCTATATAAAATAAAAAGCCCCATAACTTCTTCATTCATATCCTATTCACTCTTTATCATCAAGCTCTCTCACCCAAAAAAGCAAAAAAGTTGTTTTCCTAGGAGAAATTAGCAAAAATTTGCAGGCGTTGCGCGTAGCAGCACTGCGCTACGCTTATGAGACAGGCGCTACGCATAGAAGAACTGTGTTGCGCTTTGGCCACCATTATTTTCTATTTCCAAAACATGTAAAATGATATCCTACACCTAAATACATGTTTAATGAACCATTTTGACCATTTTAACAACCTCAAAACAAAGTTTAAACACTCAAAAAGCAAAACCCTAGCTCATTCCTAGAGGTTTTTGAGCAAGTCTCATCATAAACCCTATTGTTCCCACCTGCAAGAAAATCATCTTTCCATTGTTTTTCCACTCATTTTCATCAGCTTTCAAAGTCATCTCACCTTTCCCAAGACCCCTCCCATCATTTTGTCAAAAAATCACCTACATATCACTTCATTTCCATTCACACCTCACATCTTATTTTCGCTTCTTGCTGCTAAGGGTTTGTGTCATCATAGAGGGAGAATATTCGCCAAAAAGAAAGAGACAACATAAAGGAGGGAGGATCCTCATATATGAACCATTAGACTACAACAAAATCAACTCCTATCCTTTCATCAAACAATGCTTTGAGGATGTCCATTGCTTGGAATTTTGCAAAAGGGTGAGTGAGGCAGGATTTCATGAGAAACTAATAGATTGGGTAGCAACACAAATGAAAGGAGAAACTATTATCATTGCTGGTACTGAGTTCAGTTTCTTAGTGGCCTCCATCTCAATGGAAACTAGGTTACGAGACAATGGCGAATGTTGGTTCAAAGGAATGAACCTAGATCTTGAAAACTACAAGCCTTTCTTGAAGATGCCATACATAAATACACATATTCACCTCTTGACTTTTAGATATTTATTGGAGAAATATGCCCCTTTAATGAAAATTGTCATGAGGTTCTTCACTTGTGAAGGTAGATTCTCTAGGTTGTATGCCTATCATATTTGCCTCCTAATGCATTTCACCTCTCAAAAGCCACTCAACATGTGTAATTATCTATTCAGGAGCATTTCCAAAATGTTTGAAAAGATACAATTAAAGGACAAAGAGCACTCCCCAAGCTTGTTCCATCACAGTCTCATCAAAACCATTGTCCTTCACCAGCTGGCAGAGAGAGGTATGGCTTGGGAAGCCTTTTTGAAAGCAGCCTTGGAATGGCATGAGAAGAATGCAACATCTCAGTCTCCTAATGCGCCAAAACAACAAACAGAGGTGGGATCATCTAGCAAAATAGTGGAGAAGACTAAACTATCCAAACCTGAGGTGACTAAAGTGTATAAGAAGGGGCAGAGGCTTGTGCTTTCTTCTCACAAAGAGAAAGGGGCCAAGCCTTCTTCATCGACAAAGCAAGAATCAGTAGCAAAGGATAAAGACACAGTTGAGCATGAGTTTGAACTAATTGATCCAGAGACTGAGGATCAGACCACCAACATGAGAAAAACTATCAGGGATAAGGACTACCAAATCAAGGAGCTAGCAATCAATTTGGAAAGGGCGAAGTATGTTATATCATTCCTTGAACAGGAAAACAATCAACTCAAAGCAAAGGAGTTGATCCTAGAAAAGGAAAAAGCTAAGTTAATGCAGTAAGTCGGAAAGGTAAGGAGATCATGACATCAAGTGATCCTGAAGCATTAGAGGTGAGAGGAAAAAGGAAAAGACCAAGAACAAGAGGCCTCAAGAAAGCTTTGCAAGAGGAACAAGAACAAATTCTGTTGAATGAGGATCTTGACCTAGAAGATAGGATCGCCCTAGAGGTTCATCAAGATAAGGAATATTGGCTTAATAGGGTTAATGAACACTTGGAGAAGCTGCTTGAGAAGGAAAATAGAAACAATCAGATGCTCAGACACATGGCGCACCACTACTAAGCTCAAAACATGATCGCCAATGTCAAGGTAAAACAACTTGAAAACAAGCTCAAGGAGGCCAAAAAAGACCAAAAGGATGAGGGAAACTTGGAGATTCTTGCTGAAGCATCCATGAAGCTATAAAAAACATATTTTTACACCTTCCCTCCATTTTTGAGCAAATTTTGAGCATTTTCAATTTTTTGAGAAATTTTAGTCTAAGTTCAAAAATTTCACTGCACCAGAAGGCGCTGCGCTTTTTTCTCAGGCCTCCATTTGAGGAAAGGTATACATTATTGGAAAGGCCTTTCCATCCTCTAAAAACCCATTTGCCCAGATGTTGCAGAGGTGGCTTAGTTTTTGAGAAAAATGCAAAAAGTTGGAAAAAAACTAGCATTCTGGACCATTTTTTGATAGGTGCTGCACTTTTGGAGTGACCTTGGGAGAATGGATTTTTGAAGGTATTCCCTTGCTCCAAATTTAGAAATTCAAACTATTCTAGAAACTACACTTGAAGGGTTAGTTGGCTGTTCTCTAATATTTACATTTTGACACCTGGAATGCACCTTAAAATTAGCTCAAAGTCGGCAATGCGCTTCTGCACTTTCTATGCTTTGATTTGGAAAATTTCATTGTGTAAAATTTCTAGTTTCTAGTCTGACTTGGTCAAAGTCAATATTATCTATGTAATGGCACTATTTATGAGGATAGGTGATGTAGGCATGAATAAATGTACATCACAAGTTGTTTTTGATGTCTATTAAGCCTCATAAAAGAAACAAACTCTTCATGAAGTGTTTGAGTTTCACCTTCTCACTCTCACCTGTTGGTTGAGAGAATCTTGGAATTAGTTCCTCCACCAAGGAATTCAACTCTTGAAGGAGGGCAAGTAGTCTAGGAGAGTCTATATGCATCATTTCTCCTCAGGAGAAGAGGGTTGAACGTTTTGTGAATGAGGCTTGAATGTAATCATCCTTCAGCTAATACAAAAACAGGTCACAACTATTTTCAAGGAACTCTACCGCAGTGAGTTCATGGTGCTTGTACTTCATTATTTTTGTTTTCTCATGGTCTAAACATCTTTATATAGATTATATCTCCTCTTTCTATGAATGGCTTCCGATAAAATACTTAGAATTCTTGTTTTTCAAGCTATGTTATTTGGTTTTCATAGTTATGTGTTTTGTCTTCCTAAGCTAATGAAATCATATTTATTTATCCTCATTAGTTTCTTCCACATTATATTCTCTATACTACACTCAAAAATACTCAAATTACACCATGTCTTTTGATATCTAGCTCCTTCTTATGTTTTCTCCTGCATTCCCACAACCTAGACCTACTTGTGGCTCCAAGCCCTAAGTTCAACAAATCCTTAAAACCAAATTTTCACAAACAAACAAACAAATACTCATATCTAGTCTAAAATCCATTTGCTTTAAAGTCATATCAGTGATAAGAAACTTAGAGAGATCCCTCTCATGTTTAGTAGGGGTATCTAATAAGCTGAAGTGGTTTGAGGTTACCCTTCTCGATTTCCTTTTCAGCCTAGGAGATTGTAAGGACTAACATATTCCACAAAAATAATTTTTATAAATATTCAAATATATTCTAAACTCTAATTTTCCTTGATTATAAATCTAAAATTTATTTTATTTTATCAAGAAATTAATTTATAAATTAATTATAATAATATATTGATAACTTTTTGTTTTTTCAATTTTGAAATTCTTAAAAATGATAATTTGTTTATTTTATATTTATTTTAAATATAACATATCTTTATACATAGTCATTTTTTTTAATTTTTTAATGTATAATTTTTCAATAAAAATAAATCAAATTATAATAAATAAATAACTAAACAATAAACTAAATTAATTGTCACCGTCCAACCAACTTGAAATTTGTTCACAACATAATTCAAAACTAAACACTAATTATAAGTATTTTAGTTACTAATCATTAAAAAAATCATATATTATATTTTTTCAAATCATTTCTTTAGACTTCTATAAATTTTATAATATTATTATTTTAAAAACAATTTCATAGAAAAATTTAAATTTAGATTACTTGTCCACGGGGTCTTCAATAGATGGTGATCGGGTGCTCTGTTAAGATACTCCTTAATATTAAGTCACTGATTCAATTCCCTACCCAATCGGGTTGATATATTGGACATGATGAAGATGTAGTCCTACCAAACTTACAAAAAAAATTAATCTAGGTCACTGAAATTCAAATTAGTCAAATATTGTTTTAAAATTTATGATTTTTTGATGCTTTCAATGTTTTAAAAATATATATTGTAATCCTAAGTGAGTAAAAATTATATAATTCATAATTGTGTAGAGTGAGGATAGAATTGAGTGTAATCACATTTGTTGAGAAATATTTATCACTGCAAATAGCATGGCATCCATTACAAGTATATTAATTATAACTTATAGCTACTACAACTAATTTAATTATTACTACACTCATTTCTTTACATGAACAAGTAGAAATTCCAAATTTGTATTGTCTATTTTTGACAAAGCACACACAACAACTAGGTTGAATACAGAAGAAGAACCAGTGAATGAAATCAGTGACATTGGAGACAGGATGGTCATTCCAGTTTCCATCAAAATACCAGGATTCAAAAGTTACCAATTAGATGCCCAAATTGATATAGGAGCAATGAGTAGTTGCTGCAAATACAAGGCTATCCCAGCTTATTATTGGAAACCGACAAAGGTACATTTCAAAGCTGTTAACAAGCAACTCATGAAGATTTCTTATGTAGCTCCTGATTTTCCTATATATATTCCTTCAACAATTGTATATGTTACTCTGTATAATTACGACACTGGATTTGATATTCCTCTTGGTCAAGATTTTGTAAAGAGACACATGCCCATGATTGTTGATAAAGACCAGATCACATTCAGTGTCTAGAATGAGAAAGTATTTGTCCTTGTAACAAATACATACTCTATGAGGATTCCTCCTAATAATGTGGATATAGTTACGAAAGCTATTGAAGACCTATCAAAAACAAAAAATATTGTCAAACATGTTGAGCTACATGGGAAAGAAGTTCTCAAAGCTATTGCATGTAAGCTTTGGAAAGAATGCACAACATAGCATCTCAATGCATTTTGGTTCCGAGAAAAGTACTTTGTTTCACTTCCTTTTAGGACAGGGTCTAATCACAAACCACAAAAGGCCTCAACCAACCACATGAGCCCTACAGAGCAAAAGTTGTGCCAACAAGAAATCAAACAACTCCTGGACAGGGGATTGATTGAACCTTGCAAAAGTTCATGGGCATGCCCAACCTTCTACGTCAACAAGCACTCAGAACAGAAAAGAGGGAAAAAGAGGTTGGTGATCAATTACAAGGCATTAAATGAAGCACTAGAACCCATAAGGTATCCTCTACCCAGCAAAGACATACTCCTTGCAAAAATCTCAGGTGCTAATGTGTTTAGCAAATTTGATCTGAAAAGTGGTTTCTGGCAGATAGGCATAAATCCTCAAGACAGGTATAAGACTACCTTTGTTGTCCTAGGAGGACAATACCAATGGACAGTTATGCCTTTTGGCTTGAAGAATGCGCCTTCTGAATTTCAGAAATGCATGGAGGATATTTTCCATGATTTTGATTTTGTTATTGTATATATTGATGATTTGTTAGTTTTTAGCAAAGACATACAACAACATAAAAAGCATATGGAATCATTTTATCATGTTGTTTTCAAGCACGGCTTAGTCCTATCTCCCACTCAGGATAAGTTTATTATTGCCCAAACCAAGATCGAATATCTTGGATTATATATTTCCCAAGGGAAGATACAACTGCAACCTCATGTTCTGCAATCATTGTTAAGATTTCTAGACCAGCTTCCAGATATCAAATCTGTCCAAAGATTCTTAGGATGTTTGACCTATATCCGGAAATTCTATCTAGAACAAGTTAAGGACACCAGAATTCTTCAACAAAGATTGAGAAAGGATTCAGCATGGCTACCACAAATGACTGAAGCAGTCCAGTGCATCAAAGAAAAAATCAAGAATTTTCCATCTTTATCCCTTCCAGAATAGGATTTACCTTTCATTCTAGAAACTGATGCTTCTAACTCTTATTCAGCTGTTATTCTTCTACAAAAGCATCATAAGAGAGATGAGATTTGTGCTTATGCTTCAGGAATTTTTTTTTCGACTGAGTTAAAATATCCATCCTCACATAAGGAAATACTAGTTGTCAAGAATGGGATTAAAATATTTCGCCTTTTCCTAAAAGTGTGATTTTTACTATCAAGACAGATCTCAGACATATGAAAGGTATGCTGCAAAGTAAAAAATTGTCAAGGGAATTCCCGAGTCCTACGATGGGCACTTTGGCTCGAAGGATTTGATTTTGATATTATCTACAAAGCAGGGATAGAAAACTATCTTGCTGATATGATGAATAGAGAAGGGACAAGAGATCTAAAGGTTCTACCCATCAAACAATTTGAGATAGGAGAAATTTCTTCTAAAATGAAATCTCAAATCAATTTATGTCCATCATTGCATTATCAATTCTGCTGGAATTGTGTTTCTCAAAAGATTTTATCATTGCTATGAGAGATCCAGAAAATGGCTTTAGAAAAATGGTTCAATTCTAAGAATGGGAGACACAGTTATAACATCAACTGGAGCTTCACTAATAATAATCACATCTATTTTGGTCAAGACAGAGCAAACCACCCAAAAATTGTTTACATATTTTATCCAAGTATAACTTGGATGGATTATTATGGAATTCTGCAATATGCCAAAGCTTGGGGGAGAATTTTTATTGTAATTTATTGTGAAGATGTTGTTTCCCATTTCAAACATTAGAGCCAATGGATGGATCTATTGATTTAATCATTTGTTCCAAGGAAAGATGATCTTGGTAAAGTAGGCCCACGTTGGGCTTTATCTTTTCTTCATAAAGATATGGAAGAAGGTTGTCTAAGATATGATATCTTTGGATATGATCTTATTTATCAAGGTACCATGGTATTGATGACCCCTGATAGCTCTTTGACAGGCCACTACTTTAACATCAACATCGATTATTTTGGAGAAATTGGTATTCTACCAGCCAATTGTGATCCTTTTATGGAATCTTCATCCTTTTCAGCTTGCTTTGGACATGAACCACCTTGGCTTGCTCAAATCATACCTAGAATAAATCTTGATCCTCATCATGAAGTACCCATTGATTCTGATTATGAATATGATTCTGACAGAAGTCCGAAAGGACAGGATATGTAGACTCTCATTTCATCTTTCTTGGCTTTCGAGGGATTCACCTGTGAAGAATCTCCTCTGTGTAGTATGGTGCACGGGTTACTTACTCTCATGAATGGAGCATGGTTTACTTGCTTTCATGTGGTCCTCCTTAGGAATCTTCAATGTGTTTACTTTTTCGTAATCTGCTTTCGTGGATTCCTCCTCAAGAATCTCCAATGTGTAAAATTTTCCAAATTAAAATCTTAGGTTAACTTTCTAGATGAATATTTGAAACTCAGAGAACTTCTCTGACTTTTGGTCGGACTTGGCCCAAAATTTAAAGAATCTACGAAAAAATTTAGATTTGAGATCTATAGTTTGTACACTTTATGTAGACAGGTTGAATTTCGAGAAGAGACTAGATGTTCTCTTGAAATCCTATAAATAAAGAAAATGTATTGCCATTTGGGCATTCAAGTCACTAGAGGTTTCTCTTTCTACAAGCTCTTTGTTATTCTGTCTTAGGTCGAGTTTGACAAGCCTGCGCATGTGCACTTTGATGCATATGTGAACCTAAAGTGGCGGGACTCTTAGGAAGCATTGAGTCTGAGACTTTCCTAAGGTCAGTCTGTGGGCTCTGCACTATGCTACAGTATTTAATTCTGGTATCACTTATAAATTGATTAGAGTATTTCCATAGTAGAAAGAGATTTCTGTGTTTTCAATTATGAGAATTCTGTGTTTTTAAATATGGTATCAGATCTAGTCCAAGGTAGAGGTAGAAAGGGCTACCTGTTGTAGGCGAAAGCGGAAGGTCATACGTTGTGATAAGTCCCTGTTGAAGACCAGTTGAGGTTGTGTTTTTGGAGTGGAGGCATTAGACCACAAATTGCAAAGTATTCTTGCAATTTTTCAGGTGTCTCTTACTTTCTCTCTTTGGATAATATGGATTCTAGGAAAAATTATCTGTTTTCTGAAACACGTAAAGAAGCACATGAGAAAAAATGGTCTTGGTTGTCTTGGTTATTAAATAAGGAAAATAAGGATGTATTGTATAATACATAAGTTATCACTCAAGAATTTGATCCTCAGCCAAACTGGACTCTCCCAGATATTGATGTGGATAAGATATATAATATGCCAGTGTTTAAATTTAGAGCTACTAGTCTCTTCTGATTTTCCTCTGTGAATATTCCCATTTCCTTGTCTCAGCAAGTCTACCAGGTTCCTTTGATCCATAAGGAAGATGTAGAGTGGGGTCTTGAAAATGGATTTAAATACATTCATATTGGGCTTATACAGTTCAGAATCAATCCTCTTGTGCAACCTAGACTAAATACTTCATGCTTAACTTGTGTCCTTGATTCCAGAGCTAATGATTTTAATGATGCATTAATAGGAGGTTTTCAAAGTCCTTTAAATAATGGTCTTGCATGGTCATCAGTAATCCCTCACTATCAGGTCTCATTGACAGACCCTTACATTAATGAATTCCTGCAAGCCTTTATTCAATTCCATGGGTTTAACTTTGCTCCTAATACCCAGATAGCTCAACTTCATACCACAGTTTGTATCTGTTTTGTCACATCAAGCATGCCCCCCATAAATTCCAAACTACATAAAAGAGCACTCAAAGAGGGAGTTATAGTCGGCCTAGGTAATGCAACTCCACTCTAGATTAGATTTAGTGAGCTAACTCTACCTGAAGAATTGTCAAGTTTGTACCAACCTCTCTCTCAAAAGTATTCCCAATTAGCTAACACATCCCACCAATTGAGAGTTGTACCCACAGGAGATGGTCGAACTAGTCTCAGGTTCCATAATCCTAATCCATTAAATCGAAGTTTTATTAGAAAAACTTAAAAAAACACCTATTCCTATAAGATTGTCAGTTTCTACTATACCTACTACTAGTTTTGGTAGTCATGTACAAATGCATCAATCCATTTCTTCTCAGTCACATGTGTATTTCGAAAATAACACAAAAAACTCCAAAAAGAAATATCATAATATTGATACTCCATCCAGTTCTCAGTCACACCATGGTCAACATTTAGATTGTCCTGATTGTGTCATGATTCCCACATCTGACATAAGAATGTATAGTCTTCCCAGAGAAAAACCTGGAAACAGAATAACACTTCCTAAGACAAGCTTAGAGCCAACAAATACTTCCCCAAAATTCAAAAATGGTTTTGTTCAAAGTGATCTTCAGTTCTTTCATTATTGATCATCTTCAGAAGCTGAACCTACTGAGCCAGTCAAATTTCTCAATTACAATAATTATCAGTCTGTATGTTTGGCTCAAAACTTAGATGATTTAGCCAAAGATGTTCTTGAAGTCAAAAATCATGTCAGAATGATACAACAAAAATCTGATACTATGTATGCTCATCAGAATGATAAATATGATCAATTAAAAGAAATCATAACTCAATTAGGAGTTATCAGTAAGGCAGTGTCTAGCTTTCAAGACTCTTTGCCTAGACCCAGATCTCCTCCCAACTATGAAGAAGTTGAAGTTGAAGGCCCAAATTTTTGTTACTTCAAAAATTCTAAGTCAGCTTCTACCTTATCCTCGAAATATATTTCTGATGAATTTGTAGATACTACAAGAATAATAGATGGAGCCAGATTAGCTAGAGAAAAGCTAGATCTGATTAAAACCAAGTTAGAAAGATTCGAAACTTATGAAATCAAGATGGCAAGATAAGAAGACACTTATGAGTCTTCTAAACATAAAGTAAATGAATCATTTCACTTCTCACATAAATATCCAAGAACTTCAGGGTCTGATATTGGATCTCAGTCCCAAACTAGTCCATTTTCTAAATGGGCTCATTTCATGTCATCAATAGAAGCTCAAGAAGAAACTACTCCTACTCTTAGTAGCCAAGGACCAACCTTTTTCTATTAATTTTGACTGTTTGAACAGAGATCAAACACTAATCTTACTGCAAAGGATTAATGCATGGGCCAGTCAGAGAAAACATGACCTCAAAGCCGCATGGAAGTATGTAGTCATATGAGTGACATGGGCACTAACAGGTAATGAAAGACTTTGTTGGGAAACATTGAAAAGATCTGAACAATTTGCAATTTTAGACAATGAAGATCCCCTTGAAGCAATGTTAATGGCATTATCCCGTGAGTTTATTAGTACTATATCAATAGATTTAGACCATAATGAACAAATGTCCATGAGTCAAAGGTTGTGCAGCCCAGATTTGTTAGATGAATACTATTTCACCATGCAAAAGTTGTACTATAAAATCCCAGACCACCAAAATATTTCATATCTGCGTCATTATATAGCATCAATGCTCGACAAAATTCTAGAGCTTGTTCACCAGGCACTATCTTCTCAAAGTATCTCAATAGATACTCTATCATTAGCTTCTTTACAACATCATATTCTTCAAATTCTTAGCAACGAGTGTGCAACTTATAAGACCCGAAAGAATTTCAAGAAGTAGCTAGGTTTCAGTCCTAATCTTTGCAACTCTTTCTCAGAAACTTACCACTATGGATGCTTTAAGAAATCCTCCTGTAAGAGTTCTCATATATCATAAAGACAAAAGTGTAAGTTCTCCAGCCCAATGCGCCTTCTGAATTTCAGAAATGCATGGAGGATATTTTCCTTATTTAATAATTGAGACAACCAAGACCATTTTTTCTCATTTTATTCTTTACATGTTTTAGAAAATAGATAATTTTTCCTAGAATCCATATTATCGAAAGAGATAAAGTAAGAGACACCTGAAAAATAACAAGAATACTTTGCAATTCATGGTCTAACGCCTTCACGCCCAAAACACGACCTCAACTAGTCTTCAACAGGGACTTATCACAATGTAGATTCTCTAATCATTCCAAATGGAAAGAGCATCAAGGAAGAAAATTCCCCAAGAATAGATATGTATTCAGAAGGAGATCAAAACCAGCTAGAGAATCAAAATGTTTCATCTGTGGTAGAAAAGATCACTGGGAAAATAAATGTCCAGAAACGAACAAAAGAGGGATCCAGTACAAAGTTATGGAATTGTTCAACTCCTCACATAATCCATCCGACTTGGATTTAGTATCTGAATCAAATTTTGAGTTTGAATACTTTTATGTAAACACTGACTCTGATAGTGACATTGAAAATTCATTTCTGAAAATTTCAGTAATAGATGATGCTACAAGTGAAGGTGATTGTACATATCTCTTTGATTGCCTTATGTTTTCTTTTAATAATAATCAACAACAGATATCTAGTCTCCAAAGATGGATGGATTCTCTCAATCCAAGCCTAGTTATCCCAAGGAGATGGATCCAAGAGAAAATTAATGCACATACTATTGAATCCCTACTTCATGAAGACCTTGATCCTACAGAATGGTTTACAAGAGAATCTGCACCAGATCCTAATAGAGAATCAGGCCACGATGATGTCCTAACAAATATCAGAATACTTGAAGAAAATATACAAAGAGACAGACAACAATTGGTCAGCATAGCAGAACAAATTCAAATTAAAGTCTAGAAACTAAACAAACTCAATTCCTGAAGGAGATTTAATGAAACTAATAAAACACTCATAAAATAAATAGTAGAAATATACCCAAACCAGACATGGCGGAAAAGGCATGAGAGACTTTCTTGTAGTCTCTCATTCTCATGAATTGTTCACTTTTTAAATAATGTTTATGATACATACAAATACATGAGAAAGTTGCCTCAAGATAGTGCACCTATCTCAAACAAACTTGGTTGAGATACATTCTCAACAAAACATTAATCTAGGAGAATTAGTTGGAGAGAATTTCTCATCCTAACTAAACTCCCTAGTTTGAGAAACTAACTCCTAATTCTCAAGATTTGATTTATTTAATTATAATTTTGGATTTATAATTGTTTTATTATGAGAGTGAAGCCAACATCCCCCCCAATGATAAATCTAAAATAAGAACAAGGAACCCTCTTCCAAGTTCTCAAGTTGATCCTCAAAAAACATTTGCTTGAAAAACTACCAAAGATGGATGCTGAAGAAACTGCAATATGAATAGACCATGAGTTAGCTGCATGTCTGATTCATATTTGAATGTCGCTTGACAACTCCCTCATGTGCCAAGCTGCAAAAGGATCCAACTTTCCTTTGCTTGAAATCAGCATCCTGTGTCCACTGAAAAAATTTGATGAACGCCCACTGGTGTATTTGTTTGTCCACTGACAAAAGTTGATGAACACCCATTGGCGAATCTGTTGATGATGATCGCCCACTCGCTGATGACGTTGAAAAACAACTCACTGTTGTTGTTGATGTGTTTGAAAACTGCTCACTATTGACTTTGTTGTCGATAACCCACTGGCGAATTTGTTGATGTTCACTCGTTGATAAAAATGCCCACTGGCTACTTTGCTGATGTTGTCGAGACTTTCAGTTTGAAAACCACTGTCAATTTCATTGACATTTCCCCCCCTTTGTTAGCTGAAAGGAGAGACAATCTTCTTCAAATTATTTTTTAAACTCCCCCCCTTCAGGCGTAGGAGTGTTTCACTGGTGTACTCCCTCGTTCAACTGCACGAGAGTACCATCTTCATTTTTACTGTTGGCTACAATATGTGTGAGTGAATTCGATTGTAAAACTTATACAATCATTTTACGATTAATGACCATTCCCAAGGATCAATCTATTTATAATTGAACTTCAATTTGGTTGATTGTTGTTGGTTGTTGCATTGTGATGATGAATGATTTGACTTGCCACAATGGTGACAAGGATGGAGATCAAAACATTGATCTTCCAGATGACTGGTTATTTGACAATGAAGGCATCTTGGTTTGACTGCAACTTCAGTTTGCACGCATATCTGTTTGTCTGCAACTTTAGTTTGTGTGTAATTATGTTTGTCTTCAACTTTCTTAGAACTAGCCGATGTGATTTTTGCAAGAAACCCTACATTGACAAACTTAATGGGCCTTGAATAATATGGGATATGCAATTTGGCATCATCTTTGACATATCCTAAGCCTTGTCGATTTCTCTTACTTTCGATTTCTTCCCACGACTTGATGATTGGTTTGGAAGAAGCAAGTTCAATTTGATCAGGAACAACCTCTACACTTCAAGTTGTTTGAATAAGTGATTTGGAATCAGCATCTTTATCTTCACCTGTATGCTTGAATGACTTGGAAGCATTACTCTTCTATTGGAACTCATCTCTTTGTCATTGCGACTCTAATTGAAGGAACTCAATTGTTTCATGTGCCTGTTGTAGATTCATTGAAATATCAACAAAAGTTGCTTTGTTGATGTTCACCATGTCGCCAGCTAATGATAAAATCAAATTGTTAAGAATTTGGGATAGTTGAATGTGTGTCACCATGTTAGCTTGCTCACTTTGAATTCAGGCTCGCTTGTACTGTCGCTTATTTATGATGCTTTAAACACTTGCTAGAGTTTCATAACTTGGTTGCTTGAACTATTGATTTCACACTCGTTTGATGACGATCGCCTTGCTTGAATGCTTCACTGACACTTTGTGAATGCTTCAATCAACTTCACACTGGCTCGTTTGTTGTAGATGTCGTGCTTTAAATTTTCGCACTTGATTTTGACACGCCCACTTGCTTGGTTGTTTGAATGACACGCTCCCTTGATTTATTTCTTATTGCACTTGCGTTAAACATTGGCTTGATTTGATGCTCACTTGAAGAATAGAATACTAGAATTCACACTCGTTTGATGATGACTGCTTGCTAGATGGCTTTCTTGAACTTTCTTGATTGATTACTAACACTTTGTGCTTTCTTGAATGTACTCACTGAATGTGCTGGTTTTAAGAAAGAGGAAGGGTGTCGAACACTATCGAAAATGCACCCAAGAGACAAATGAAAAATGAAAAATGACAAATGACTCGGTCGAAGACTTACTTGACTTAATGTATTCACCTTAACAATTCAAATTAGGGTGTCAGTTACCATTGATAATGCACCCGTACAATTCAGTTAAAAAATGTTTATCTGCAAGTGATACAAAAAGTGTGGATGATGTTGATGTCGTCTTAGCTTGAAATGCTCTATTTTGTAGCGTCCTTAACTTGATTGCTTTGATTACATGATGTGAAATGTTCTTTCTTGGAAGATCATCTTATCAAGTTGATGATGTGACACTTTGTGCTTGTGTACTTAAGCTTCATTAATTGAGCTTGATCAAGCGTTATTACACTTAAGCTTTCTTATGTGCATGTAGTTGTTTATGCATAATACAAAGAGAGAGTTTTGATAATCTGAAAACAAGTCATGCACACACATTCATTACGCATGGTGTACCTAAGATCCCCTTATTCAATTTCGGGCAGATCTAGGACACAAGCACCACAAAAATTATGATTTTATTAATTACTGCAGTGCATCATTCTTCAATGTCACAACTTTGTCATGGAAACTTCTCAATAAGAATGTCACACTTGTAAACTTTGGAAGCAAATTGTCTTCAAAAATTGGATGTTCACTAACTCAATCTCTCTCAAAGTAAAACATTACTTTACATTACATCAATATCTTTCTCTAAAAAATTCCACTTATCACTCCAAATACAAAAATTCATTTCACCTTATTACTCCAAATACAAAAAATCATTTCACCTTATTACTCCAAAATCAAAAAATTTACATTTATCACTCATCACCTTATATCTCCTCACAAATTTAATTTTCACTTTCATAAATTTCAACTCCATTCCCTAAATCTCATACAAAATACTAGAACTTATTACACCTCCAAAAAACTTTTGTTTAAAACCATTACACCTTATCTCTCCATCAATTTAAAATATAAGTTACATTAAAAAAATACAAACACTACTTATCTCTCCTTGATTTTTTAAATCACTTTGAAAAAAGTGAATTAAACTCTTTTCTTTAAATGTTCACCATAAGTGAATAATGGAAAAATGCATTTGAATATGAAAAAAATTGTAATTTTCTTTTTTTAGCATACCTTTAGGCAAGTCCCTTTAAAAAAATGCTCTGAACGTTTCAAGATTTATCCACCTTTAAAAATATTCTTTGGAGAAGTGGCTCAACGCGGCTCTGTTTTTCTTAAATGCCGTCACTTCCTCCACGCTGGTTCAACCATACATTCATGTTGCAGAAATCCACGCAGCAACAAAAAATCGGCTTGATATTAACTTTCAAGCAGGCCCTGTTAAAGCATAGTCAGCGCTTTCACGCTGGTTCGTTCACACTAGTCTCTAAATGTTGTTTATGCCTGGGAAAAAAGATGATGCAACTGTCGAAAAGCTTGAGGTGATCCATCCATAAAATGCAGTGCTCCAATTAACCCAACTCATGTATCTACTCTATTCAACTCTTGTTCTATCAAATTAAGAACCTTCAAATGTAATGTAAGTCTGCAAGTCTGCACAAAAAAAATATCTATATGCCAAGATCCACATGTCTTTATGCGCATTGAGGTAAATAGCTACCACATGTAAGTTGCAATCAAACTGCAAGAAAATTGTAAACAAACTACGGTAGGCAACCTACAAACTGTGTGGTGTTGAAATGGCAGCGTGATGAAGGCCTTTGGGATCAATTGCCAGCTTGTCTACAATGGCGGAAGCTGCACTTTTTGTTTGGGGAAACGTTTATCCAAATGGAGTTGTTGTGCTCATGCTCGACCGGCCTAAAGCCCTGAATGTGATGAATCTAGAGATGGACATCCAATACAAGAAGTATCTGGACGAAAGGGTTGCTGATCCAAAGGTCAATTGTGTTCTTGTCGAGGGCAGTTCACCTCGGGCTTTTTGCGTAGGTATGGATGTTGTTGTTATAAAAGAAGATCACACAAGAAAGAAACTCCCTCTCCTTGCTTCCACGGTGTTTTCAGCACTCTTTCCTTCAAATAAACTCATTTAGACAAACAAATGATCCAGTGAGGAAATACACCACGTTGCCGCTGCATCCATTCAATCATTCCTTTAAGCACATCACAACACAGATTTCAAATTCTGAATCCAAGATATCAAGGACTGGAGTGCATGGAATCCTAATCACATGGAATCCCCTTCAAACCGCCAGATTTGTATATACCCTCAACAATCCAAGAAATACAAAAACAAGAATCGCTGTTATAATCAAATCACTGTAGAATCCTCATAAAAACTCATCCAACTCAAACCCTCGAAGTGTCGTAACATGATAAATTTTATTTTGGTAAAATTTAAATAATTTTACAAATTAAAATTTGTGCAGACCATGCTTATTTGCACTCAAGAAACGAGATTGGCCATGATTTAGGCAATTTTTGCAATCACTGCTTCATTCAAAGGCTACCGGCTAACGAATTCAATTATCAGATGGTTCTCCATGGAGAGAGGCTTAAATATGGCAATTTTTACCTGGGTTCAATGATAGATTCATGGAATTTTCGTGCAGAGTGATCCTATGAAGTAAAAGAATATCACAAGCTGAGCACCGAATTCACTGGAACAAGTCCTCAAAATGATGCTCTTGCCATTAGCAAATCTCTGGCAGCGGCTCTCTCCTCTTCAATCACACTAGGCAACCTATATATATATATATAAACTAAAAACTGTCACTTTCACACTCCGCATACACATTCGCCTACATATTAAGACTTCTCCATTTTTCTAGGGTCTCCCCAGTTGCACGCAAAATTTTTAAATTTTTAACACTCAAGCTTTGTCACACGATCCCATCAATCATGAACTTCGCTTTGATACCACATGAAGGAGATTTAATCAAACTAATAAAACACTCAAAAAATAAATAGTAGAAATATACCCAAACCAGACATGGTGGAAAAGGCATGAGAGACTTTCCTGTAGGAATTTTACTTTTTAAATAATGTTTATGATAAGTATAAATACATGAGCAAGTTGTCTCAAGATAGTGCACCTATTTTGAACAAACTTGGTTGAGATACATTTTCAACAAAACACTAACCTAGGAGAACTAGTTGGAGAGAATCTGTCATCCTAACTAAACACCCTAGTTTGAGGAACTAACTCCTAATTCTCAAGATTTGATTTATTTAATTATAATTTTGGATTTATAATTGTTTTATTATGAGAGTGAGGCTAACAATTCCAAATTGTATCATCTGTTTTCGACAAAGAACACACAACAACTGCGCTAAATACATAAGAAGAACTAGTGAAAGAAATCACTGGCATTGGAGACAAGATGGTCATTCTAGTTTCCATCAAAATAGTAGGATTCAAAAGCTACTAGTTTGACGCCCAAATTTATACAGGCACCATGAGTAGTTGCTGCAAACAAAAGGTTATCCCAACTTATTATTGGCAGCCAACAAAGGTACATTCAAAGCTGTTAACAAACAAATCATGAAGATTTCTTATATAGCTCCTGATTTTCCTATATATATTTCTTCAACAATTGTATATGTTACTATGTATAATTATGACACTTGACCTAATATTCTTCTTGGTCAAGATTTTATAAAGAGACACATGCTCGTAATTGCTGATAAAGACAAAATCACATCCAGTGTCCAAAATGAGAAAGTATTTGTCCCTACGATAACTACATACTCTATCAGGATTCCTCCTCATAATGTGGATATGGGCTTGCTTGACGCTAGGAAAGAAAGGAACTTTAGTTGCTCGACCATCGGGAGAGGACCAGAGGGACGGAGTCACTCACTATTCTGGTGGTGAGGGGTTCGACCATCGCCCCCCCACCCAATAAGTAAATTGATACTTTAGTTGCTCGATCACTGGGAGAGGACCGAAGGGATGGAGTCACTCACTATTCTGATGGTGAGGGGCTCGACCAACTCCCCCCCACCCAATAAGTAAATTAAAACTTTAGTTGCTCTTTAGTTACTTATTTGAGAGGGGCCACCCAATAAATAAATTGAACGGAAGCTATTGAAGACCTATCAAAAATAAAAAATATTGTCAAACATGCTGAGCTACATGGGCAGGAAGTTCTCAAAGATATTGCATGTAAGCTTCAAAAAGAATGCACAACAGACCATCCTGATGCATTTTGGTTTCGAGAAAAGTACTTTTTTTCACTTCCTTTCAGGATAGGGTCTGATCACAAACCACGAAAGGCCTCAGCCAACAACATGAGCCCTATAGAGAAAAATTTGTTGCATGACGAAATCAAACAACTCATTTACAAGGGATTGATTGACCCCTGCAAAAGTTCATGGGCATTCCCAACCTTCACGTCAACAAGCACTCAGAACAGAAAAGAGGGAAAACGAGGTTGGTGATCAATTACAAGGCATTAAATGAAGCACTAAAACCCATCAGGTATCCTCTACCCAGCAAAGACATACTCCTTGCAAAAATCGCAAGTGCTAATGTGTTTAGCAAATTTGATCTGAAAAGTGGTTCATAGCAGATAGGCATAAATCCTCAAGACAGGTGTAACACTGCCTTTGTTGTCTCAGGAGGACAATACCAACAGACAGTTATGCCTTTTGGCCTGAAGAATGCACCTCCTAAATTTCAGAAATGCATGGAGGATATTTTCCATGATTTTGATTTTGTTATTGTATATATTGATGATTCGTTAGTTTTTAGCAGAGACATACAACATCGTAAAAAGCATATGGAATCATTTTATCATGTTGTTTTCAAGCACAGCTTAGTCCTATCTCCCACTCAGGATAAGTTTATTATTGCCCAAATGAAGATCGAATATCTTGGATTATATATTTCCGAAGGGAAATACAACTGCAACCTCTGTTAAGATTTCAAAACTAGCTTCCAGATATCAAATATGTCCAAAGATTCTTAGGATGTTTGAACTATATCCAGCAATTCTCTCCAGAACAAGCTAAGGACACCAGAATTCTTCAGAAAAGGTTGAAAAAGGATTTAGTATGGTTACCACAAATGACTGAAGAAGTCGAGCGCATCAAAGAAAAAATGAAGAATTTTCCATCTTTATCCGTTCCAGAACAGGATTTACCTTTCATTGTAGAAATTGATGCTTTTGAGTCTTGTTGGGCTACTATTATTCTACAAAAGCATCATAAGCGAGAGGAAATTTGTGCTTATGCTTGAGGAACATTTTCATCGACTGAGTTAAAATATCCATCCTCACATAAAGAAATACTAGTTGTCAAGAATGGGATTAAAATATTTCGCCTTTTCCTAAAAAGTGTGCATTTTAATGTCATGACAGATCTCAAACATATGAAAGGTATGATGAAAAATAAAAAAAATGTTAGAACAAGGTAATTCTTGAGTCCTTGTTAGGCGGAAAGAGTCGATAGTGCGGACACAACCAACCTCCCTAGGAGCCTAAGATTCTCTAGTGACAAACAAGACAAACAAGAGCAATCCTTCTCTAAACATGCATTTACTATATAAGAAATCAAGTGTTTAGATCCTACCTATAGTCCAACGCTGTTGTAGCAGTCCAGCTCCGCTGATCCGGATGAGCTCCTCCTTCACTTTGAAACCTGCATCCACTAACAATCAAACGATTAAATAGCACTTGATAATCTCATAGAATAAAACATATTTAACACATAGACCAAGGAGTACATGAAACAACTCATAAATAACAAGTTATTGAGAAGAATGGACTCATTTACATTAATAGGAAACAAAAGGAACAATTACAACCTGAGCCTTGGTGTTGTGCAAGTCCCTCCCAGGGTCCATCAAGAGTTCTCCTTTACTTTGACAAAGCTCACCCACTTCCAAATAGAACAAGCAAAGATGATAATCTCTCCTCACAAGCTTCTAAATGGGAGTCCTAATTCCTGCAGCATCTACCCTTAGAAATGTTTAGCTTCCAACCTCCCCTCCTTCTGGCCCAATGCCTGTATTTATAGTGCTCAAGAGGAAGTTAATCAGGGCCACCATCAATGGGATAATCCCCTCTTTGGATGGGATAGCTCCCTTATTGATGGGATAAGTTCCTCTTTAGTAGAGGTACATGAACCATCTGGAGGCGCTCAATACACGTCGAACAACCTTCTAGAATGCTCTAGAAATGACCACAAGTAACTTTTTAAAGATGAAACTTGTGCATTTTGACCTTTACAGGGGGACGCACCTGCCCCTTTTCATACAGAGCGTATAAGGACGCAGCTTTTGTGAACATTGGGTGCGTACCCGCAGGTAAGGTTGAGAGAACCTGCGTACCCAGAGATAAATACATTTATAAAGACTTTCTCTCTTTTTGGAGTTTGACATGGAGAGCAGAGGCATAAGACTTGCCTAAGAGGATAGCATGACTATTGATAGAGCCATACTATCTGTAAATAGCCATGGTGACATTTTTTAGTGTAACAGATTGCCCCCTAAAGTGCGAAGCCTGTAATAGATTAGGGTTTTGTATTATCTAGGAAGGGTGAAGCGCTTTATCATTTCAAGGATTATCTCGTGGAGAGCCTGGTCAGAACCTGCAATTTTCAACACAAAGTACATGTATAAGATTATATCATCACTGAGGTAGGCATTCCCATACTCAGATCAAAACTTTAACTAACAGACTAACTACTCTGATACAGGAATGATCTTGCAGTACATCATAATCATAGACTTTTGTAGACACAGTATGGGCGCAGCCATCTGTTTATGATTAGTCTACTTAGATAATGAATACAAAACTCCTCGCAGCCTGGATGATGGAAACTAGATCCAGGGTCTTCATTTCCGCTTCCCGAATTGGTACGGTTCTAGCCATGCGAATAAATGAGTTGATGCCGAACATGGTAGAAACCACTTGATTACCAGTCGATGATGTAAACCGTTAACAAGTGTGAGAGAGACCACCAGTAATGTCAATGGTTCTCAAAGTACCCAGTACAATCCATGAGATGTGAATGAATGAGTCGATGTCGAACATTTCACGGAATCCTTTGATCGAAAGTCAATGATGTAAACTGACGTCAAAGGCGAGAAACCTGCCATTGATGCATGCAGACTCCAAGGTACTGACGATTTCTAAGTCATCTCTCTAGATAATGTGCTGATGTCGATAGAAAGCGACCCGTTGCAGGCAAGCCCACAACACGAAATCATTGTTCAAGTTGAAGAAATGTTGCTGTAAGGACTGACTCAGGGATGGTCAAATGGATGACAAGTATTTTGCAGATCAAAGTTTTGCTTGCAGACCTCTTGAACACATAATGACACGACAGATGGTTTGGTGATGAATGACTCAAAGTTAATCCCCGGAACCCGGCTGAAGACTTTCAAAGTGGTTTGATCAACTGTGAGGTAAAGGATTTCCCAACCCAGGTAAATGAAAAGTGTCGTGTCCAAGAGTGGTAATAAAGTTTCTTCTGAGACAAAAGATAACAAATAGGCTCATTCTTCTCTCTTTTCCCCCACCATTTCTAGCAAGTACCTCTTTATTTTTAACAAGCTTGAGGAGGATAACATATGCTTGATTATAAGCTCATCCTTCGGATGAGTCCAACCTAGTTTTGATTCGAACCCTAGGAAGGAGTGGTTCGTTCCTGTTTGTAATTGAACAAGTCCTTTACTATGAAATGTTTAACGAGCCCAGTATAGGAGAAACTTGGCGTTTTTCAATTTTAGAGAGTCTGAAAAACTTAAGAAGACTCCAAGTTGAACTTTTTCGTAGATTTGTGTCCCTCAAGCCCGAAAAAGTATAAAATAATACCTGGGGGAACCGCTTGATCTTGCGACCAAGGAGTACTTTCATAATTAGTGCCACTGACCTGAAAAGTAAAAAGCGATCAAGGACACGTAGTTCTATTTCCGTATCGAGTTTGAAACGACAAAAACCTGGCAATCTTTTCCTGATTTTACGGTCAGAAAAGAGCTATAAGGGGACCGTCTTTTAATTCTGTTTTAACGAGTGTAAAAGAAACGCTCGACAATCTTTTCATATTTTAGGAGTCAGAAAAGGGCTTAAAAGATGACTCTGATATTTTGGTTCGTGAAAAATGACAATTTTCCCTCTAAATCCCTTTGTCCTGCACAAAAACGACACATTACTCATACCTGTTTAAGATAGGCAAAAATGCATTGAAAAATATCCTTCCAAGGTGAAAAATAAACAAACCTAGCATTCATTCATCCAAAAAACCTATAAAAAGACTTTTTACCATGTCATTTTTACCATTTTACTGTTGAGGTTGAGAAAAGGGCTTTTGGCAAGAAACTTCCCGTGGTCATTGCGGAGAATCCGACCGTCAGAATCGAACGCCGTCTCTTCCAGGTATTTCACAACATCCTCCTCTTCAATTTCATCCGATTAAAATTTTTTTTTAGGTTTTACTTTTGGTTTTTGGGGGGTTTTGGGTTTTAAAATCCGCTCTGCGGGGTACGCAGGTGCCCTAAGGGTGACCTGCGTCCCCTGACCTTTTCCCACAGGGGAAAAAGGTCTAGGTACACAGCCCACCTTCAGGCCAGCTGCGTCCCGACGCTCTGTGTCCTAAACGCGGGGTGCGTCCCCCGCGAAGGGCGGAATTTGAAACCCCAAACCCCAAAAATAACCATTTGAATTTTCCCAAACTAATTCTAATCTTTATTTCTTGGTGTGTAGGGCACTCACAATGTTGGATTGGAGAGAAAGAGAGCACGAGGATGTTGATTTAGCCGCAATTAATCACCAACCTTCCATTGATGCCCTAAAAGCATGCGGACTATATAAATACTGGGCCATACCTGGCATGAGGGCTCAAGTGAGATTCTTGGAGTGGCTGGTTGAGAGATGGAACATTCATGAGCAATGCTTTTACATCGGAGGGCACCAGCTCGAGATAGAGCCCTCTGACATATACTTTCTCATTGGCTTGCCAAATAGGGGCGAGCAACTCAATCTAGCCGGGACTAGGCCGGGTGGCCAATCCCTTGCTAGTCTCTGGGCAGACTTGTGCATACCCAATCAACAACATGCGAAAGGCGTAGAAATCAAACACATCTCTCGGCGTGAACTCAAGGTTATAGCTTTCACGGTTACTAGAATTTGCGGTGCAGCCGCTTTACATATTGCCACCGGGTCCCAAATGCGGATGGCGATTGACTGTTTCCGAGGCACCATCTTCAACTGGTGCGATGCTGTGTCGGCCAATATGAAGGGCCAACTGACTAGAGCAAAGAACGAACAACTGAAGACCTTTGGATATGGGCCTCTAGTTGTGAGCTTTGCCTTAGAGAGAGTTCCGATGCTGATCCCTCAGCAACTCACTGTTGATATCTTGGGTCCTCGGGAGCCAAAGTTGATACGATGGGTTACGGTGATGGCCCGGCATCCTGACGAGGGCGCGACAGTTGTTCGATTCCCTGATGGTTATTTTCACTGGTTAGAGGACCAGGTCTTTTCGATTCAGGACTTTCCGTATGCCGGAGTAGATTTTCGAGGTGATCCGGACATGGTTCTTCCACAGGGAGAACAATGGGACGACAAAGGTACTTTATTTTTCACAAGTTTTCAAATTATATATTTTTTTTTTGTTTTTTATATATATCGTCTCAAAACTGACAGTAAAAATTTTCAAAATGCAGATGTTGGTCCACAGCGCCCAGCCAAGCTCCGGCCTTTTGAGAGGAGACATCCAGTTGCACCGGTACCGGCTCCACAGGACGCGGCTGCAGAGTCACTAGCTGAGTTGGAGCAGGATCTAGAGAGTCTGACGGCGGATATACCTGAGACTACCATAGATGATATTCCTATTAGACTTCAGCGCTATGTAGTCGCAGTCCCTGGATCGTTTAGGAGGTTTTGTGTAAGGTAGCTCGTGCAGTGGTGTCGTATAGGGAGCACCACCAGTGATTGGCTAGTCACTTTTGTAGACACATATGACATTTTTGGCTTTTTGTACTTATCATTTTTGCCGATCATAAGGTGTTTTTCAACCTATGATCGAAGACGATGTATATTTTTTGACACACTCCTATCTATATATATCACTATTACCGGCTTATCTTGTTTAACATATGTGATGAAATGTTTTTAAATTTACTTGCATGATTATTGTAAATGTCTGTCCAACATTCGAGAAGCAATTGCATCTGCTAATGTATTTAAAGACCTCGGAATATGCTGATATTCAATGTAATCAAATTCACGTTCCAAAAGACGCACTCTCAAAAACAACCTTAATAACACAGGATTTCTAATGGCATATACTCTATTAAGCTGTAATACAACAAGTTCAGAATCTAACCTCACTATCAAACGTCGAATTCCAAATGAAATAGATTCAGATAATAATTCAACCACTGCACTGTATTCTGCAATGTTGTTCGTCGTTTGACCGAGGCTTACCCCATGCATAGAAACTAACTCGTCAGAGGGCGAATAGATAACCCAAGCTGCGGAAGAGATATTCCGTGTATTACAACAAGCACCATCAGCAAATCCAATGTATGTTTGGAGAGGCGTCGACATCTGCAATATCAAGAGTAAAACCAAGATAGGCCAGAATAACGATGAAAAACACACTCTCAAAGCTAAGCACACTAACTAAACTAACAAACACACTAGCTAGAAAGAAAACCTAACCTAACTAAAAATTCTCCATACCCACCATTTAAGCATAATACCTCTTTAGGTAAAGTCCATTTCTGGGTTTACCCAAAGAGTCCCCATCAAAATCTACCAGCTCATAAGCCCCTTTTGCTAACTTTCGCTTTACAATGTAGGGTCCATGCCACATAGGAACGAATTTTCCAGCACCTAGCTTATCGTTAGCTTGATCATATAATAGCACTAGGTGTCCCTCCGAAAAACTTCGAGGGGTCACATTTCTATCATACTGAGCTTTCATTCGCTTCGCGTGAGTCTCGATTGCTAATGCAGCGTCACGTCGAGTCTCATCTAATTTAGCTAAGTATAATAAACGCTTCTCCTCTTCGGAAGTAGCTGGAAGTAATTCGATAGCCATTTGAAGTGATGGGATTTCGCATTCAATGGGTAACACGGCTTCCAAACCATAAACTAGCTGGAAAGGAGTGAACCCTGTTGAAGTTTTCACTGAGGTTCGGTATGCCCATAGCGCTGAAAATAACATGTTGTGCCAATTCGACCGATGAATACCAATGGTTCGTCGGATCATGATAACCAGAACTTTGTTGATAGACTCAACCAAACCGTTGGCTTGCGGGTAATAAGGAGTAGAGCTATCGTGGCGGAAACCAAGCTGGCTTGTAAGCTCAGTCATCATGATGTTTCGAAAATGGCTCCCATGGTCAGTGATGATTGCTTGTGGGACACCAAACCTAGTTATAATATGATTGAATACGAAAACTGCAGCTGTTTTGCCGCTTGCGTCGAATGTAGGCATCGCCTCGGCCCATTTAGTAAAATAATCAACCGCGAGGATGATATACGCATGCCCCCCGGCCGAGTGAGGGTTACAAGTAATAAAATCGATACCCCATTTGGCGAATGGACCAACGACAATTATAGGGTGG
Organism: Pinus tabuliformis; assembly: GCA_031772625.1. NCBI lineage: Eukaryota > Viridiplantae > Streptophyta > Pinopsida > Pinales > Pinaceae > Pinus > Pinus tabuliformis. The sequence goes on from CM062813.1 coordinate 9,607,948, forward strand.
AGAGGAGCAGGTGGTGTGCACATCTTGCGATCAAACACTTGACAGTTGTGGCACTTCCTGACCGCAATGATACAATCTTTAAACATGGACGGCCAGAAATAGCCAGCGCGCAACACCTTCTGAGCTGTGGCATACCCAGACATATGACCGCCACATGCTCCAGAGTGACAATCATTCAAAACCCTCTCAGCCTCTTCGTGAGTTAAGCAACGTCGAAAAACTAAGTCTGCCCCCCGGCGATAAAGTGTATCTCCAATAATCTTATATTGTTGGGATTGAAACCGAATTTTTCGACATTTCGACTTTGAAGCTTCAGGCCGAAAGGTTTGGGTTTGGAGATAGATGATTATATCCCCATACCACGGATCTAAAGTACTAATAAGAAACAAAGATTCGTCCGCAATGGACTCCTCTGCCACAGTTTCTGTGTCAGCATGCGGGAAATCACACATCAATTCCGCAAAAACTAAGGATTTCTTAGACTTGGACTTCTCAAACTCCAAGTCGAACTCTTGCAGGATAACGATCCATTTAGAGTACTTGCCCCCTAGCAATTGTTTTGTCAAAATATAAATCATAGGGTTGCAATCCAAAATAACTGTAGTTTTACGGAGAAGAATGTAGTGACGAAAACGTTGGACAGCTTGAACAGCTGCCAGGGCCAATTTCTCCACATGTGAATATTTTAGCTCAGTGGGGTTTAATGTCCTACTAAGATAATATATCACATGTTCTGCTCCAAATTCATCTTCTTGAACTAACACCATTCCAATAGTGGAATGCGAAGCTGCGAGGTATAAGAAGTAGTCCTGGTTGTAGTTGGGAGGATGCAACAACGGTGCATGGGTCAACGCGTGTTTAAGTGCATCAAAATATTGTTGGGCAATCTCATCCCAAAAGAATTGAGCGTTCTGTTTCAACAACCGTGTAAAACCTTTAGTGACCTCGGCGTAGTTTGGAATGAATCGGCGTAAAAAGTTCGCTTTCCCTTGCAAACTTTGGAGTTGGCGCAAACTCGAAGGAGGAGGCAATTTGATGATAGCTTCGACCTTCGAGGGATCGACGCGAATGTCGGCTTTTGAAACAACAAATCCCAGCAATCGACCCGTCTCTATACAGAATACACACTTGTGGGGATTCAACCGAATTCGATAATGCCTACACCTCATAAAGATTGCTCGTAAGTGGACAAGGTGATCAGCTCGGTGTAAAGAATGAGCAGGCAAATCATCGAGGTACAGTTGCACAATGTGCTTGATGTCATGAAATGCGTAAGACATCGCCCGTTGAAAAGTGGCCCCCGCATTCTTAAGCCCAAAAGGTAATTTGCAATAAGCAAATGTCCCCCATGGACAAATGAATGCCGTTTTTGGTTGGTCGGCAGGTAGAATATTGATTTGATTATAGCCCGAAAAACCATCCATGAAGGAAAACATTTCACTTCCGGCACAATCATCAATAATTTGATCGATATAAGGCGTAGGATAGTTGTCTTTTGGACAAGCTCGATTTATATCCCTATAGTCGATACAGATTCTTATTGTTCCTTGTTTCTTGTTGACCGGAACAATATTCGATACCCAATCCGTTAACGGGATCAGATAAATGAAACCTGCTTTCAACAGCTTCTCGACTTCTGCTTTAATCGCAGCCGCTTTCCGAGGGTGAATTTGACGCAACCGTTGCCGAACGGGTTTAGCGTCCGGGTAGGTCTTTATTTCATGAACAACAATGGCAGGATCGATTCCCGGCATTTCCTCGTAAGACCAGGCAAACACATCGCGGAATTCTTGGAATAGGGCCTTGTAAGTTTGGATTTCATCTTCTGTACATGAGGCACCTATATGAATGTTTTCCTCAATTCCGGGCTTCACTGAAATATCAATGGGAATAGTGCGAGAAATATTCCCTAAATTCAACTCTGAATCAGAATGTTTCGTTGGATTCTGAGCGTCTTTGACATATTCAGCGGTAAAGATAGATGAAAAATCATTTTCAAAAGCATCATCCTTAGGTAAAAACGAAGATCTATGATGGAGATCTTCCCATGGTAGATCGTCTACACTTAGGATTTCGCGAAGTTGTTCGTCAGATGACACGACTTCGGGAAACGCTATCCGTTCTAAGGTTGAGGTGAAAAGTGATTCTTCACTGACCACATTCATTTGGTCGATTTGGGTTGAACGCGAGTCGGTAAAAGACATGACGACTTCATAAGCAATTTCATATGGACTCAAAGGCATAGCATCACCGAATGAGTCTATCTCAGATTCAGATGGGACAATCCAAGGATCATCATAAATAATGTTTTCTGATGTAATCATATGAATTGATGCAAATGAAGGGTCTGCGTTGATTGGAGGGAAAGGAAAAGTTCCCAGTAAACCGGAATCTTTAACTAAACCTACGCCAACGTCCCTATAAGGGATTGTCGTCTTACCGACATGCTGGATACTCTCTGAAGAGGCTGGGTCGGATGAAAAGTATGTCAGCTGATCAATTGTCACGATCTTACCGTTATATGGAAACTTAATTACTCTGAAGACCGATGAAACGACTGTTGTCATAGCATATGACCAACTTCGACCCAAAAGAAGGTTGTAGTCTAGAGGGGCATCAACCACTTCCACATTCAGACTAACGGTTTTACCTTCTACCCCTATAGGCAATTCCTGTAGAATACCAAACGGACGGAACCCACGACCATCAAAGGCCTTAAGGATGGTCGGGGATTGGTTCAACGAAGGAGAACCAAGTGATCTCCAACATTGAATCGACATAATACACGTAGAAGCTCCCTCATCAATCACAGTCCGATGAATAGGCCTGTTTTTGACTATCACTGGAATTTGGAAAGCCATTTGATGGGGTAGACGTGGTGTACTATTTTCTAGATCGAAGATTATCAGGTTCGGGTCCTGAACATCAACAGCTCCGATAGCCGACAAAAGTAATTTTCGTTGTGCTGGGCATGATTGCAGCACTTCTAAAGCCGACATTGCTGAGGGTGAAACAGCTAAGTCCTCAACAATGTTGTAATTCTGGGCCGCTCTCGCATGTGGATTGAAAGCAGACCTTCGAAGTACACCCTTGGTGGGCGGTTTGATTACTAAGTCCGGGTTAGGTTTTTCGATCTGTAGTGGATCGGAACCAGGAGCTGAGGTTGATGGGTTAGAGTGAGAAGATTCTGCTTCCTTACCATCAACAGGATTCTTACTACCATAATCTTGCGATCGAGTCGCAATCCTCACATGAGACATCATCAAAATGGGTTCTTCACTGGCAGTCGAGGAAGAACCTATCATCTTACTTTCCTGCTTTGGAAATGGATCTTTTAACACAGCAGGAGTGGGAGAACCTTTGACTATTTTCACAACCTCGGCCCGATGAGGGCAATCTCTCATAAAATGATCCTCTTCACAAATAAGACAAGGATATCGAGGTTTGCGCTTTTCGTCATTGGTTTCCGACTTTTCTGTTTTCTCCTTCGGAGCCTTGTCTGCTTTAGCCTTCTTCTTTCCTTTCCTCTTTCCACCGTTTTTTGATTTGGCCGTAGATGACTCTACAGCGTGAATATCGGTGGAAAGTTCAGGAGAAGACTCTCCTGTCGGGGAATCGGGCAAAGTGATTATAGGAGTAGTTGAAGGCTTGGAAGACTTCTTCTTACTCTTTGTATTCACGATACCAATCATACCATCAGCGGCATGAGATCCCGAAGGAGCAGCAGTGATTTGATTTGATTTTGGAAGATCTGGAATCTTCTCGTGTAACGTACCCGACTGAGTGTAAACTAAGTCAAGGTATTGCGCCTGAGCAATGACTTGCTCCTCAGTAACTACTCCGGCCTTAGCTACATCTTCAGTAATCTTCGGTAAAAATGATTTAACAAACCATTCAGCTAAGATTTGGTCCGGAATAAAAACTTTCACTAGCCTTCTTCGAAGTCTCCACTCATGAATGTGTTCAGAAATATACGTGGACGTCGATTGTTTTAGTGAAGTTAATAATTCCGTGACGTTGTTGTATCTGACCGGCAATTGAAAGTGAGTTAAGAACGAGGTAGCTAACTGGCTGAAATTGTAAAAAGAGGCCCGTGGTAACTCAATGTACCACTTGGCCGCGAGACCAATGAGTGTACGCTGGAAAAGACGTAAGTGGATCGAATCATCCGAGATAGAATTTGAAGCACACCAGAGGTGGTAAGTCATCACATGATTGGACGGATCCTCTCCAGACTTACCTTCGAACTTGGGTATATCACTGGGCAACTTATTTGGCATTGGCGGCCAGAACTGAAGATATTGAATTGGATCATTCGTTAGGCGCGTCAAGTCTGGTAAATCCAAAGTTGCGATAAACGGTAACTGCCGGTTAGGATCTCTAAAACTCTGGGTCACAAGACCAGTCCCAGGAGGAGGATATCGAGGATAACTAGGAATCGAAGTCGCATTAGGGATATTATATCCTCCTGGAAAACCAGGATTAACCGGACCGTACTGGGGTTGTTGAGGTTGTTGATAAGTGTACCCAGGATACGGTTGATACTGGTAAACTGGCTGTTGGACAGCTTGCCCATGTTGGTACTATCCCTAGTACGGTTGATGAACAAATTGAGGTTGAGTAGTGACAACCGTACTTATACGAGGCTGACCTGTAGGCATCTGGACCGTGGTTTGAATCGTAGATCCAGACAACGGTAAAGATGTCTGAGGCATGGTTGCAGAGACAGTAGAAACCAGAGCTGTCGATACTCCAAAAGTAAGTATGGTAGATGTAGTGGTAGTTGCAGCAGCCGTTTGAGATGGAGTACTAGGTGCAATTGGCGGCTGAGTAACTACCGAAGTTACAGAAGTTTGAACATTTGACTGGACAGGTTGCGGTTGCTGGGGTGGACCAGAAACTACGGGTTGTCCAACTTGAGGTACCAATTGTAAACTTGGCTGCAACACCTGTTGACCCTGTGATGGATCCCACACTAACATTCCGGGGTATTGACCCGTAACAGGTTGAGGATACTGAGATCCATAACCGGATTGAGGATAGGATTGATAATTGTAAGGTGCAGTTCCCATACCTGGAACCTATGACTGACCTTGAGGTGGTTGATAACCTTGACCTGAGTATTGACCTTGAGGTTGATAACCTTGAGGTAAATACGGGTACTGGGGTTGACCTTGACCTTGAGGTTGATACCCTTGGGGTTGATACCCTTGAGGTTGCCATCCTTGAGGTTGCCATCCTTGAGGTTGATATTGATACTGAGGTTGACCCTGGGGTACATATTGAGGCTGGGGTTGACCTTGAGGCATGTATTGCACCATAGGTACATACTGACCTTGAGTTTTCCCCCCAGACACAATTTGTGTACCTTGAGGTTGCCCCCCAGGCGTTAACTGAGGCTGCCCCCCAGGCGGTAATTGGCCACCTTGAGGTTGGGAAACGGTAACTGAACCTGACATCATGTAAATGTCTCCTACACCCAATGGTATATTACCATTGTTTCCAGCTAATAACCCATGATCAACGGGTTGAGGAGATGCCCCCGCAAAGGTACCAGAAAGTGATTGATACCCAGTGGGAACAGAAGGACCGCCGTGTAAGAAAGATTCAGGAGTTTGGGTAAACACGGACGACTGACCAGACATATTTACAGGAGTATAAATACCTCCAGGTGGAAAGGGAGTACGAGGTGTAGAAAAACCTACCCCTGAGTTGTCTAAATAATTGGTTAACGAAAGGTACCAAGTAGTACTTCTAGGAGGACTGTAAAAGATGGATTCACGCTCCCTTAGATCAATAGTAAGTTGATCTTCAAGGTTAGAGACGCCTATTTCTTCCTCTGGAGCAAGTTCTTCAATAGCAATCAGACCAGTAGGAAGATTTTCGGTGATAACTCGTTCTACTCTTGGTGAATCTGGAACACTAGAAGTCGGAGTAACAGGTTCAGATATTTCAGGTTCTTCGCCTGTATCAGTAGCAAACGAAAAACTACCAACAAGCTCAGAAACTGTAACAGCTTCGGGATTATAACCTGTCTCTAAACCTTGGTAATCTGAATGGACTACTAAGGAAGATTCTCCTTCTTCAGGTGAACCTACTCTACTGCCACTAGGAGGAGTTACAAGGACCTTCAAACCTTCTAGATTACTGGGGTCGTCTTGAGGAGGTTCACCCCTAAGTCTACGGGATCTTCTCAACAATTCGGCCACAGAAACAACTTCAGGAGACTGGCCCCGAAGTCTATGGGACTGTCTTGGTAATTCCGCCACAGCTAAAAACTTTTAACTACTACACACGAAAACAAAATAAAATCTCAAATCAAACCACCTAAAGTCTCTAAAGAACCAAACAAATTTGAATCACACGCCTAAAGAATCTAGGGCGTCAAACCAAGCACAAACAGTAGCCTTCCAGACTGAAAACGCTAGTTGGAGATGAAACCCAACATCACCGGATTCAGTACAGAAGTGGGGGGTGGAACAGTTACCCCGACAACCTGCTTAATGAATAGACCAGCACAAGTTCCTCCACTTTAACCGTCTCGAGTGAAGTCAACCCCCCGGAAAATCCAAGTGAGTCTAGCCGACGTCTGCTCCAGGTACAGTGGGATCTTCCCTCCACCGTCACCTCGGTAGAATCCTAAAGATAATGGTCACTAAGGTTACCAACCGCAACAAATGCACCTGGGGGAACAGTCTACACTCCGACAGCACGCAAGGGCAGAGTATCAAGCTCAATCCCCTTGTCAGTTCCTTGACAATAATCCAAGGTTTACCGACAAGTGACCCCTGGCTCCTCGACAATGGTTAATTCGAGGTTTACCGTTTGTAATACGTGCGTGTCTGGCGTCGTTCCCAACGAGGGGGGATTGATCCCCTCACTGGTTCGGACACGAGCTCGTGCTTCTCCTTTAAGAGGAGCTTACCGAGAGTACAAATGAGACAATTGGATTTATTCTATCACAAGATAAGCTACTTGTTTGGTTTTGTTGTCTTGGAGAGTTAATTACTCTCCTACTCCAAGACACTAGCCTGATCTAAATTGGTGTTTCAGAGCCCTAGTAAATAAAAGTTACTACGTTGTTTTTACTTTAAGTGTTAAGTTTATGGTTTTTCTTAAAGACAAAAGGTAGCGGAAGTGAAACCAATGGTGTGTAGACTCGACTCAAACCACTACGAAGATGCACCTAAGATGATTTACGCTACTTTTCTCTTTCAATGAAATTCCTAACTAAGAGAGTTGAGAAATGCAAATTTTATAGAAAACAACTTTCTTAGTAAAGACAATCAAAGAAACAATTCTCTTTATCTTTTCAAGCATACAAACATGACCACTCCCTACGTGCACGAAAAACTCTTTTTCTTTCAAAACTCTTCAAAGCTACTTGAAACAAAACTTTTCAAAGGAGATGTTTTTGTATTTTCTCTTATTTAATAAAGCATATAAATCTATTTTAACGAAAATCAATCTCAAAAGCTATAAAATATATGAAAACTTGACTCACAAGCAAATCAAAAAGAAATTACACTAAGCAAACCTAACGAGGCAAAAGACTACAAGGATGATTCTAGGTTGTTTTACTTGACCATAATCAAGTCAAGGACCAGCTAATGCAGAATCAAAAGACTAGTCAAAACAAAACTCAAATATTTTTGTTCTTTTTGTAAAATGGAATTCAATACTCAATCAACAAGCACTTCGAAATTTGCCAAAGAGACAACTCAAAGGTAAGTTGCTCTCACAGGTAGACTTTATGACAAGTCTGACTTCTAAGAAGGCTGACAAAACCAAAGAGATCTAAGGCTTGACAACTTCTACCGCCAAAGTCACTACAAGACCTACTCAAAAATCAAACCCTAGGGCTTAAACTTCTATGAAATCCACTAAAACACTCAATGCTATCGAAAAAAGTTCAGGTGAAGATCTTTGACAAGAGACTAATGGATCTGGGCAGTAAAAACTAAGAAAAAGCAAAATCTAAGAGAAAAAATGCAAAAAATGGAATTTTCTTAAATTTTAGCAGGGGACACAGGCAACCCGTTAAGACAGGTGCGGGCCCGCTCTGTGCACACAGCGACAGTGCGTACAGGGACGCACCGTGCAATACTCAGAGGGTGCGTCCTACTGGAAAATTCAAGAAAAACTAAATTGAATCTAACCCTAAGCTAACCCACCCAAAAACGAAGTCACAGAGTCAAAAACCAGAAAATAAATGACTTTTCTCAGATCAAAGTTCCATACAAAGGAAAAGACTTTCACATTAATGGAATCCCCAGTGGAGTCGCCAATTTGTCAGGCGGAAAGAGTCGATAGTGCGGACACAACCAACCTCCCTAGGAGCCTAAGACTCTCTAGTGACAAACAAGACAAACAAGAGCAATCGTTCTCTAAACATGCATTTACTATATAAGAAATCAAGTGTTTAGATCCTACCTGTAGTCCAATGCTGTTGTAGCAGTCCAGCTCCGCTGATCCGGATGAGCTCCTCCTTCACTTTGAAACCTGCATCCACTAACAATCAAACGATTAAATAGCACTTGATAATCTCATAGAATAAAACATATTTAACACATAGACCAAGGAGTACATGAAACAACTCATAAATAACAAGTTATTGAGAAGAATGGACTCATTTGCATTAATAGGAAACAAAAGGAACAATTACAACCTGAGCCTTGGTGTTGTGCAAGTCCCTCCCAGGGTCCATCAAGAGTTCTCCTTTACTTTGACAAAGCTCACCCACTTCCAAATAGAACAAGCAAAGATGGTAATCTCTCCTCACAAGCTTCTAAATGGGAGTCATAATTCCTGCAGCATCTACCCTTAGAAATGTTTAGCTTCCAACCTCCCCTCCTTCTGGCCCAATGCCTGTATTTATAGTGCTCAAGAGGAAGTTAATCAGGTCCACCATCAATGGGATAATCCCCTCTGTGGATGGGATAGCTCCCTTATTGATGGGATAAGTTCCTCTTTGGTAGGGGTACATGAACCATTTGGAGGCGCTCAATACACGTCGAACAACCTTCTAGAATGCTCTAGAAATGACCACAAGTAACTTTTTAAAGATGAAACTTGCGCATTTTGACCTTTACAGGGGGACGCACCTGCCCCTTTTCATACAGAGCGTATAACGACGCAGCTTTTGTGAACATTGGGTGCGTACCCGCAGGTAAGGTTGAGAGAACCTGCGTACCCAGAGATAAATACATTTATAAAGACTTTCTCTCTTTTTGGAGTTTGACATGGAGAGCAGAGGCATAAGACTTGCCTAAGAGGATAGCATGACTGTTGATAGAGCCATACTATCTGTAAATAGCCATGGTGACATTTTTTAGTGTAACAGTCCTACGATGGGCACTTTGGCTCGAAGGATTTGATTTTGATATTATCTACAAATCAAGGAAAGAAAACTATCTTATTGATATGATGACCATAGAAGGGACAGGAGATCTAAAGGTTATATCCATCAAAAAGTTTGAGATAGGAGAAAGTTCTTCTAAAATGCAATCTCAAATCAATTTATGTCCATCATGCCATTATCAGTTCTACTGGGATTGTTTTTCTCAAAATATTTTATCACTGCCATGCGAGATCCATAAAATGATTTTAGAAAAAATTTCAATTCTGAGAATGGGAGACACAATTATAATAATCACCTCTATTTTGGTTAAGCCATAGCAAGCCACCCAAAAATTGTTTACATATTTGATCCAAGTATAACTTGGATGGATTATTATGGAATTCTGCAATATGCCAGAGCTTGGGGGAGAATTTTTATTGTAATTTATTGTGAAGATGTTGTTTCCCCTTTCAGACATTGGAGCCAATGGATGGATCTGCTGATGTATTCATTTGTTCCAAGGAAAGATGATCTTGGTAAAGTAGGCCCATGTTGGACTTTATCTTTTCTTCATAAAGATATGGAAGAAGGAAGTTTGAGATATGATATATTTGGATATGATCTTATTTATCAAGGTACCACAATATTGATCACCCCTGATAGCTCTCTGAGAGCCACTACTTCAACATCAACATCGATTATTTTGGAGAAATTGGTATTCTACTAGCCAATTGTGATCCTTTTATGGCATCTTCATCCTTTTCAGCTTACTTTGGACTTGATCCACCTTGGCTCGCTCAAATCATACTTGGAATAAATCTTGATCGTCATCATGAAGTACCCACTAATTCTGATTATGAATATGATTCTCACAGAAGTCCGAAAGGGCAGGATTATTAGACTCTCATTTCATCTTTCTTCGCTTTCGAGGGATTCACCCGTGAAGAATCTCCTCTATGTAGTATGGTGCATGGTTTACTTACTCTCGTGAATGGTGCACTATTTACCTGCTTTCATAGGTTCCTCCTTAGGAATCTCCACTGTGTTTACTTTTTCATAATCTTCTTTTGTGGGATCCTCCTCATGAATGTCCACTGTGTAAAGTTTTCCAAAGTAAAATCTTAGGTTAACTTTCTGGACAAATATCTGAAACTCAGAGCACCTCTCCTACTTTTGGTGGGACTTGACCCACATTTCAGAGAATCTATGGAAAAGTTTGGATTTGAGATCTATAGTTTGTGCACTTTATGTAGACAGGTCATATTTCGAGAAGAGACTGGATTCACTCTTGAAATCCTATAGATAAATAAAATGTATCGTCATTTGGGCATTCGAGTTGCTTGAGCTCTCTCTTTCTACAAGATCTCTATTATTCTGTCTTAGGTCGAGTTCGACAAGCCTCCACATGTGCACTTTGATGCATATGTGAACCTAAATTGGCGAGACTCTTAGGAAGCATTGAGTTTGAGACTTTTCTAAGTTCGGTCCATGTGTTCCACGCTATGCTTCCTTCTGTAATTCTGGTATCACTTGTAAATTGATCAGAGTATTTCCATAATAGAAAGAGACTTCTGTGTTTTCAATTCTGAGACTTCTATGTTTTTAAATATGGTATCAGATTTAAAAACACAAAAGTCTCAGAATTGAAAACACATAAGTCTCTTTCTATTATGGAAATACTTCGATCTTGTAAATTGATCAGAGTATTTCCATAATAGAAAGAGACTTCTGTGTTTTCAATTCTGAGGCTTCTGTGTTTTTAAATCTGGGATCAGATTTAAAAACACATAAGTCTTAGAATTGAAAACACAGAAGTCTATTTCTATTATAGAAATACTCCTATCAATTTACAAGTGATTCCAAAATTATAGACTATAGCATAGCGTGGAGCGCATGGACCGACCTTAGCAAAGTCTCAGACTCAATGCTTCCTAAGAGTCCTGCCACTTTAGGTTCACACATGCATCAAAGTGCACATGCATAGGCTTGTCGAACTCGACCTAAGATAGAATAATAGAGAGCTTGTAGAAAGAGAGAGCTCTAGCAACTCGAATGCCCAAATGGCGATACATTTTCTTTATTTATAGGATTTCAAGAGAGCATCGAGTCTCTTCTTGAAATCTGACCTATCTACATAAAGTGTACAAACTATAGATCTCAAATCTAAACTTTTTCGTAGATTCTCTGAAATGTGGGTCAAGTCCCACCAAAAGTCGGAGAAGTTCTCCGAGTTTTAGATATTCGTCCGGAAAGTTAACCTAAGATTTTACTTTGGAAAATTTTACATAGTGGAGATTCCTGAGGAGGAACCCATGAAAGCAAATTACGGAAAAGTAAACACTGTGGAGATTTGTGAGGAGGAACCCACGAAAGCAAGTAAATTGTGCACCATTCATGAGTGTAGGTAAACCGTGCACCATACTACACAGAGGGAATTCTTCATGGGTGAATCCCTCGAAAGCCGAGAAAGATGAAATGAGAGTCTACCAATCCTATCCTTTCGGACTTCTGTTAGAATCATATTCATAATCAGAATTAGTGGGTACTTCATGATGAGGATCAAGATTTATTCTAGGTATGATTTGAGCGAGCCAAGGTGGCTCATGTCCAAAGCAAGGTGAAAAGGATGAAGATGCCATAAAATGATCACAATTGGCTGGTAGAATACCAATTTCTCCAAAATAATCGATGTTGATGTTGAAGTGGTGGCCTGTCGGAGAGCTGTCAGGGGTGATCAATACTGTGGTACCTTGATAAATAAGATCATATCCAAAGATATCATATCTCAGACTGCCTTCTTCCATATCTTTATGAAGAAAAGATAAAGTCCAATGTGGGCCTACTTTACCAAGATCATCTTTCCTTGGAACAAATGAATACATCAGCAGATCCATCCATTGGCTCCAATGTCTAAAAGGGGAAACAACATCTTCATAATACATTACAATAAAAATTCTCCCCCAAGCTCTGGCATATTGTAGAATTCCATAATAATCCATCCAAGTTATACTTGGATCAAATATGTAAACAATTTTTGGGTGGTTTGCTCTAGCTTGACCAAAATAGATGTTATTATTATTAATGAGGCTCCTGTTGATGTTATAACCGTGTTTCCCATTCTCATAATTGAACCATTTTTCTAAAATCTTTTTCTGTATCTCTAATGGCAGTGATAAAATCTTTTGAGAAAAACAATCCCAGCAGAACATTTTTCCAAAGAGAAAAATCGTAATTTTATTAATTAAAACAAAATTACATGTTGCATATGTTGTGGCACATTCCATCAACAGTAGTTTGCTGCTGATCAAAGTTCATGAAATAACAAGAAAATAATGTAGAGGTGGGGAAAAGTCAAGCTTTTCGTCCTTTTTTCTTCTCAACCTTTTGCCACTCCCCCCGAGTCAGTAATGAAGATACAATTTCTAGCGAGGTGTCAGCCACATTTTGGCGGTTTTCTTTATCAGAATCTAAAGTGTCTGATATGTGTTGTTGTTTGGATCCGCTGATATCCATTGTTTCTGGTATCTTTATCGGCTATGAGTCCATTGGTTCTTGTGGATTTATGTCCTCTACTTCTGGTTCTTTATTCATCTGATTGTTCTCATTGGGTATGACATGTTCCACACCCTCTTCCTCCTCATCATCAGAGAGTGATGGAGGAAATTTCCATCCCTTGGCTTGTTTCCATGTTTTCTTCTTCATACGAGTGCGTTTTTTGGCTGTAGGACATGTGTTTTGCAGATGTCCAGTTTGTTGGCAAGTTCTGCATATGAATGATGTATTTTCATAGTCAAAAACCTATGTCCAGCTCCTCTATCTATGCTTCAGTTGAATTTGATCTGGCAAACCTCAGCAGAGGTCTACTCCCACACAAATTCGTGCAAAAGTGTAGATTCTTTCCTCCAATCTTTAGGTGTCCATTTTGATGAATCGCCCAATAGTATCACTGATTCCTGCAAGTACTTGTTGATTCTAGAGCTGTATTGGAAGGTTGTGTAGGAATACCCAAATAGGCATCCTAGAAACAACTGTTGTAATTGCATCAAATTCTGGAAACCATGGTGTGATGAAGAGACCTGTGGACCCCCAGAACCAAGCTCGTTCCTGTATCATAATATCTCTAGCCTTTACTGTAGGGAACTTCACAATGAAGAACCCCTTGGAATAGAGATGTATTTCACATTGTATTGTCCAGTTTGTGAAAATCCAATGAAATAGTTCAACAGGCTTGGGCCAAAAACAGTTGAATCTACATATTAAAGCTTGTTTTTCAAATATAGTATAGTGCTCATATGTTTCTAGTATATCTATGTTTAATTCTGATGTATAATTCAACTGCTCCACAATATATGGCCTTGGTTCCATTCCTACTTGTTTTGGTGTTGATGTGGCTACATTTTTCCCTTGGAGAATGTTTTTGAAAGATATACCTCCAATTTTTCCCCCCTGATGTGTTTCTGAAATTTTTGCTGAGCAATTCCCACTTCCTTCTCCCCTGTAAGGATTTTTGTTGTTATCTGCCACACCACCTCTTAGTCTCAGATTGAGAATTATGGGTGACAGAGATGCAATTTTGTAATCCTTAAGCTGCTTGGAGTCGTGGAGTGCTCTTTCCCCATGTATCAGATTTTGTAAACTGGTGGGATATCCCACTTGTTGTGAGATGATATTCTTCAGTTGCTTCACATAACCGGTTCCATATACCCAAAGTAAATGTGTTTTTCCGACACGGGTTTTGACAAAAACTTGGAAGCAGAGGGTACTTACCAGAGATCCAGGTTTTGTTTCCGACTGGGGATAGCTTGTCTGAACAGCTGCAGTTACTCTTTGTCGCATTGTGAGCTCTGCGTTTCCCAACAAGGTTCTGGTTCCCTGTTCCCATTATTCAGTTAACTGTAAATGCTCTGCTTTATACTGTGCCATCCGTAGTCCCATAGACCTCTGTATATCACCTCTTTCGGCAGCAGACATTTTCATATTTTGTTTCACGGGGTCTCTATTGGTCTGGGCTGTATCTGTGCCCGTCACTGTAGAGTATGGATCCGTCTGAGAATGACCTCGATCTGCTGACCCTGATGACCCATTCCAAACCACTAGATCTCTGTCATTCAGCTTGCCCTTCAGAATTTCTTCTGCGCTTTGGCCCCGTGAGTCATGGAAGAGGGGTATCTTGGCCCTTGTATGCCCCTAGATATGTACTTCACATGGGCTATTCGGTCCTCTGAGTACCTGATCTATTAGATTAATACTGGATCTGCAGATATTACCATCTTCCATGGCGAGGTAGGTTGTCACAGATCCATTCGATGTCCAAACAAGAAAAGTGCAGCTAGACTCTTGATTGTGTATGAGGTAAATGATGAGCATGCGTTCCCTTACCTCCGGGTTTATGGCAAATAGATTGCCTGCTCCAACGCTATGAACTCTAAAGAACTTTGGATCATGGGCATGAAAGGACGTGAACACAGTTGCTACAGAAACCCTCATCGTCCTTCTTGTGTGCATTCCATCTCTATTCCCCATGCATCTTATGCCAGTCAGTCCACTCAATTTACCATCTCTGTAGCCCGTTGGTGCCCCTCTATGCTTTGTTCCGCGATTTTCCTGCCCCTTGGGGATCGTTGAGCTTAGGAATGTGTATGGGCCCGGAGATCTCCCAAGGATTTGTGCCAGGGGTTTGCTTGAGGAGGCTGCAAGCTCCAAGCAGCCATTGAAGCTACTTGGCTCCCAACCTTTGTGGCCTGAGTGCAGGTGAGACTTACTGGACACCATCGTTACAGCCATCCCCGCTTCATTATTATTAGTTTTTTTAATTATAAAAGCTCTTCCACAATCCTAGCAGAACTGCTAATGGCATGATGGACATAAACTGATTTGAGATTGCATTTTAGAAGAACTTTCTCCTATCTTAAATTTCTTTATGGATATAACCATTAGATCTCCTTTCCCTTCTCTCGTTGTCATATCAACAATATATTTTTATTTCCCTACTTTGTAGATAATATCAAAATCAAATCCTCCGAGCCAGAGTACCCATGGTAGGAATCAAGAATTCCCTTGTTCTAAGAATTTTTTATTTTGGAGCATACCTTTCATATGTTTGAGATCTATCTTGCCAGCAAAATGCAAACTTTTTAGGAAAAGGCAAAATCTTTTAATCCCATTCTTGACAGCTAGTATTTCTTTATGTGAGGATGGATATTTTAACTTAGTTGATGAAGATGTTCCTGAAGCATACACACAAATATCAACTCTCTTATGATGCTTTTGTAGAAGAATAGTAGCCCAAAAAGAGTCATAAGCATCAGTTTCTAGAACGAAAGGTAAATCCTGTTCTAGAAGAGATAAAGATGGCAAATTCTTGATTTTTTCTTTGATGCGCTGGACTACTTCAGTCATTTTTGGTAGCCATATTGAATCCTTTTTCAATCTTTGCCGAATAATTTTGCTGTCCTTAGCTTGTTCTGGATAGAATTTCCAAATAGAGTTGAAATACCTTAAGAATCTTTGGACAGATTTGATATCTGGAAGCTGGTCTGGAAATCTTAACAGAGATTGCAGAACATGAGGTTGCAGTTCTATCTTCCCTTGGGAAATATATAATCCAAGATATTCGATCTTGGTTTGGGCATTAATAAACTTATCATGAGTTGGAGATAGGTCTAATCCATGATTGAAAATAACATGATCAAATGATTCCAGATTCTTTTTATGTTGTTGTATGTGTCTACTAAAACCTAATAAATCATCAATATATACAATAACAAAATCAAAATCATGGAAAATATCCTCCGTGTATTTCTAAAATTCAGAAGGCGCATTCTTAAGGCAGAAAGGCATAATTTTCCATTGGTATTGTCCTCTTGGGACAACAAAGGCAGACTTATACATGTCTTGAGGATTTATGCTTGTCTGCCAAAAACCACTTTTCAGATCAAATTTGCTAAACACATTAGCACTTGAGATTTTTGCAAGGAGTATGTCTTTGCTGGGTAGAGGATACCTGATGGGTTCTAGTGCTTCATTTAATGCCTTGTAATTGATAACCAACCTCTTTTGTCCTCTTTTCTGTTCTGAGTGCTTTCTAATGTAGAAAGAAGGGCGTGCCCATGAACTTTTGTAAGGTTCAATCAATCCCCTATCCAGGAGTTGTTTTATTTCTTGTTGGCACAACTTTTGCTCTATAGGGCTCATGTGGTTTGCTGAGACCTTTTGTGGTTTCTGATCAGACCCTATCCTGAAAGGAAGTGAAACAAAGTACTTTTCTTGGAACCAAAATGCATCAGGATGCTCTGTTGTGCATTCTTTTCGAAGCTTACATGCAATATCTTTGAGAAATTCTTCCCCATGTAGCTTAGCATGTTTGACAATCTTTTTTATTTTTTATAGTTATTCAATAGCTTCCGTGACTGTATCCACATTATACGGAGGAATCCTTATAGAGTATGTATTTTTCACAGGGATAGATACTTTCTCATTTTGGACATTGAATGTGATCTGGCCTTTATCAACAACCATGGGCATGTGTCTCTTTAAAAAATCTTGACCAAGAAGAATATCAAATCCAGTGTCGTAATTATACAGAGTAACATATACACTTGTTAAAGAAATATATATAGGAAAATCAGGAGCTACATAAGAAATCTTCATGAGTTGTTTGTTAACAATTTCGAAATGTAGCTTTGTTGGTTGCCAATAATAAGCTAGGATAACCTTGTATTTGCAGCAACTACTCATGGCTCCTGTATCAATTTGGGTGTCTATCTGGTAGCTTTTGAATCCTGGTATTTTGATGGAAACTAGAATGACCATCCGGTCTCCAATGCCACTGATTTCTTTCATTGGTTCTTCTTCTATATTCAGCCCAGTTATTGTGTGTGCTTTGTCAAAAATAGACGATCCAAATTTGGAATTGATTTCGTCTAGTTTCTGGACTTTTATTTGAATTTGTTCTGCTATGCAGACCAATTGTTGTATGTCTCTTCGTAGGATTTCTTCAAGCATTCTGATGTTTGTTAGGAAAGCATTGTAGCCTGATTCTCTGTTGGGAACTTGTGCAGATTCTGTTGTAAACCATTCTTTATGATCAAAGTCTTCATGGAGCTGGGATTCCATAGTGAGTGCATTAATTTTCTCTTGGAGCCATCTCCTTGGGATAACTAGGCTTGTTTTGAGAGAATCCATCTTCCTCTAGAGACTGTCTATCCGTTGTTGAGTATTATTAAAAGAAAACATAAGGAAATTAGAGAGATATGTACAATCACCTTCACTTGTAGCATCATTGATTACTGAAATTTTCTGAAATGCATTTTCAATGTCACTGCCAGAGTCAGCATTTACAAAAAAGTATTCAAACTTAGAATTTGATTCAGAGACTAAATCCGAGTCAGCTGGATTATGTGAGGAGCTGAACAATTCCATAACTTTGTTCTGGATCCCTCTTTTGTTCTTTTCTAGACATTTATTTGCCCAGTGATCTTTTTTTTTCCGCAGACGAAACATTTTGATTCTCTGGCTGGTTTTGATCTCCTTCTGAATAGATATCTATTCTTGAGGAATTTGGTTCCATGATGCTCTTTCCATTTGGAACGGTTAGAGAATATACGTCTTGGGATAAAGCACTTACACTTTTGTCTTTGGGATATATGAGAACTCTTACTAGAGGAGTTCTTAAAGCATCCAAAGTGGTAAGTTTCTGAGAAAGAGTTGCAAAGATTAGGACTGAAACTTAGTTTCTTATTGACATTCTTTGGGGTCTTATAAGCTACACACTTGTTCCTAATAATTTCAAGAATATGCTATTGTAAAGAAGCTAAGGATAGAGTATCTATTTAGATACTTTGAGAAGATAGTGCCTGGTGAACAAGCTCTGGAATTTTTCCGGGCATTGATTCTATATAATAACGAATATATGCAATATTTTGGTGGTCTGGGATTTTACAGTACAACTTTTGCATGGTGCAATAGTATTCATCTAACAAATCTAGGCTGCACAACCTTTGGCTCATGAACATTTGTTCATAATGGTCTGAATCTATTGATCGAGTATTAACAAAATCATGGGATAATGCCATTAACATTACTTCAAGTAAATCTTCATTGTCTAAAATTGCAAGATGTTCAGATCTTTTCAATGTTTCCCACCAAAGTCTTGCATTGCCTATTAGTGCCCATGTCACCTGTATGAATACATCCTTCCATGTGGCTTTGAGGTCTCTTTTCTCTGACTAGCCCATGCATTAATCCTTTGCAGTAAGATCAATGTTTGATCTCTGTTCAAACAGTTAAAATTAATAAAAAAGGCTAGTCCTTCGCTACTGAGAGTAGGAGTAGTTTCTTCTTGAGCTTTTGTTGATGACATGAAACGAGCCCATTTAGAAAATGGGCTGGTTTGGGACTGAGATCCAATATCAGACCTTGAAGTCCTTGGAGCTTTAAGTGAGAAGTGAAATGATTAATCTCTTTAATTTTAGAAGACTCACGAGTGTCTTATTCTCCTGCCATCTTGATTTCATAAGTTTTGAATCTTTCTAACTTGGTTTTAATCAAATCTAGCTTTTCTCTAGCTAATTTGGCTCCATCTGTTATTCTTGTAGTATCTACAAATTCATTAGAAATAGCTTTCAAAGATAAGGTAGAAGATGACTTAGAATTTTTGAAGTAAGAAAACTTTGGGCCTTCAGCTTCGACTTCTTCATAGTTGGGAGGAGATCTGGGTCTAGGCAAAGAGTCTTGAAAGCTAGACACTGCCTTACTGATAACTCCTAATTGAGTTATGATTTCTTTTAATTGCTCCTCTTGCACATTCTGATGAGCATACATAGTATCATATGTCTGATGTATCATTCTGACATGATTTTTGACTTCAAGAATGTCTTTGGCTAAATCATCTAAGTTTTGAGCCAAACATACAGACTGATAATTATTG
Organism: Pinus tabuliformis; assembly: GCA_031772625.1. Lineage (NCBI taxonomy): Eukaryota > Viridiplantae > Streptophyta > Pinopsida > Pinales > Pinaceae > Pinus > Pinus tabuliformis. The sequence continues at coordinate 9,627,216 of CM062813.1, forward strand.
TAATTGAGCAATTTGACTGGCTCGGTAGGTTCAGCTTCTGAAGATGATCGATAATGCAAGAACTAAAGATCACTTTGAACATAACCATTTTTTAATTTTGGGGCAGTATTTGTTGGCTCTAAGCTTCTCTCAGGAAGTGTGATTCTATTTCCAGGTTTTTCTTTGGGAAGACTATACATTTTTATGTCAGATGTGGGAATCATGACACAATCAGGACAATCTAAATGTTGACCATGGTGTGACTGAGAACTAGATGGAGTATCAATAGTATGATATTTATTTTTGGTATTTTTTGTGTTATTTTGGCAATACACACATGACTGAGAAGAAATGGATTTATGCATTTGTACATGACTACCAAAACTAGTAGTAGGTATAGTAGAAACTGACAATCTCAGAGGAATAGGTGTTTTTTCAAGTTTTGCTGACAAACTTCGATTTAATGGATTAGGATTCTAGAACCTGAGACTAGTTCGACCATCTCCTGTGGGTACAACTCTCAATTGGTGGGATGTGTTAGCTAATTGGGGATACTTTTGAGAGAGATGTTGGTACAGAATTGACCATTCTTCAGGTAGAGTTAGCTCACTAAATCCAATCTAGAATGGAGTTGCATTACCTGGGCCGAGTGTAGCTCCCTCTTTAAGTGCTCTTTTATGCAATCTAGAATTTATAGGGGGCATGATTGACATGACAAAACGGATAGAAACTGTGGTACGAAGTTGAGATATCTGGGTATTAGGAGAAAAGTTAAACCCATGGAATTGAATAAAGGCTTGCAGAAATTCATTAATGTAAGGGTCTATCAATGAGACCTGATAGCGAGGGATTACTGATGACCATGCAAGGCCATTATTTAAAGGACTTTGAAAACCTCCTATTAATGCATCATTAAAATCATTAGCTCTGGAATCAAGGACACAAGTTAAGCATGAAGTATTTAGTCCAAGTCGCACAAGAGGATTGATTCCGAATTGTATAAGCCCAATATGAATGTATTTAAATCCGTTTTCAAGTCCCCACTCTACATCTTCCTCATGGATCAAAGGAACTTGGTAGACTTGTTGAGACAAAGAAATGGGAATATTTATAGAGGAAAATGATAAGGGACTAGCGTCTTTGAATTTAAACATGGGCATATTATATATCTTATCCACATCAATATATGGGAGAGTCCAGTTTGGCTGAGGATCAAATTCTTGAGTGATAACTCGTGTATTACACAATACATCCTTATTTTCATTATTTAATAATTGAGATAACCAAGACCATTTTTTCATGTGCTTCTTTACGTGTTTCAGAAAACAGATAATTTTTCCTAGAATCCATATTATCAAAAGAGAGAAAGTAAGAGACTCCTGAAAAATCGAAAGAATACTTTGAAATTAGTGCTCTAATGCCTTCATGCCCAAAACACGACCTCAACTTGTCTTCAACAGGAACTTATCACAATGTATGACCTTCTACTTTCGCCTACAACAGGTAACCCTTTCTACCTCTACCTTGGCCTTAAATATTAATGCAATTTTGTAAAGCTAGAGACAAGAATCTACTTCTACTCTTAACAGTGGAAGCCCATAAACATCGAGCAAACAATAATCAATAGAGGAAGAGAGTCAAAGGTACATAACACAATAAATATCTGGGGAAAGCCACAGCTCAAAACCCCACTATTTGTTTTGTATTAATTCATAAAATCAAGATGAAATTACAATGCTTGTTCTCTCTAGAACAATCCCAGCACTCAGAAAATTAAATCTCCAACTCATAAGCAAGGTCAAGGCCAAAGCTTAAACTCTTCACAAGCTCTCCAAGTGTCTATTCGAATGCATAATTCCTATGGATAATAGCTTGTATTTAAATGGAAACACTGCCTCTAAAAATTGTGCAATCCCTCAAGGGTCAGTTCCTGAATGCATGCACTATCAGTGAAACTTAGAAAAATCTAAAACAATAATACGTTGTCCCTGAAATATAATCTCAACTGGGTCCTTCTCAAAAAGACATGCATGAGTTTCTAATGAGTAAATATTTAGTTAACGAAAGTAGCACTGGTGGAGTTCATTAATGACACTACTGACTGTTAACTCCCTATTAGTTCTCTCAATCAGTTTGAGAACTAATTTAACTTAACTGACTCTTTTATTTTAGAACTCACAATTAACTCATATTGGGCTCCTACAAAGTAGGGAGAACATACACATGAAGACAGAAAGACTTCCAACTCAAATTTCCTAGGTTAAGTAAGTTTAATAAACTTAATTTAAGTATTTTAAGTTGCTATGAGAATAGAATTCGAATTTAATTCATAGTTTAATTCAAGGACAAATTAAACTGGAATTTCTTGTTGCCATTTCTCAACACTCCCTCTCAACAAGAAAGGGATTATCAACTACCCCGATCCTGTCTCTATGAAACTCAAATTTACATCTTGACAATGCCTTTGTCAAGATGTCAGCATCTTGATTCTCTGTGGGAATTTAATATAACAACATGATCAACATGAGTTCAAAATCTCTGAGATGATACATGATATCAATATCCTTGGACCGAGCATGAAAAACTAGATTTTCATAGAGTTTTGATACAACTCTGATCATCACAATAAATCATTGTCAGATCCATTTGTTGAAAAAAAAATCCAACTAGGATCTTCCTCATCCAGATAGCCTCACGTTCTTTCTGACCTGCAGCCATGTACTCTCCCTCTACTGAACTGAGTGCAATGGATCTCTATTTCTATTGTACCAAGAAACTGTTGTTGACCTAATACTGAAGATCCCTCCTGATGTGCTCTTCCTGTCGAATGGAATCCCTGCCTAATCTGCATCGATGAACCCTTGAAGCTTCACTCCCTCTACCTATCTATAACATAACCCAAATTGAGTAGTGCCTATGAGGTATCTCAATACATGATTTTCTGCCTTCCAATACAACGTGGTATACCTAACCATCACTTGACTAATTTGGTTAACTGCATAGCACATATCCGGTCATTTGTTCACCAAGTACATGAGTGAACCCACAAGATGCTTGTAAACAATAGTTTCCACTACTTCCCCTGAAGTAGCATACCCCTTCCTCCAACTACTAGCTAGAGGAGTCTCCATGGGTTCACTGCTTTCCACGCGAATCTCCTCAGTATCTCATTGGCATACTTTCCATGAGATACAAACAACTCCCCATCTCTCTGCCATACCTCCATGCCAAGAAAGTAATTCACGAGCCCCATGTCCTACATCTCAAACTCTCTTGCAAGGTCCTCCTTGCAATATTTGATGAGCCTCTCATCAACAGTTAGTATAAGATCATCTATAGAAAGTACAATGATCAAAATCTTACCTTCCGCCACTATGTGATACATGTTCGCATCTGCTTCACTCTTCATGAAGCCTAAACCATTGAAGTAGTTGTCTATCCTATTGTACCAAGCATGGGGTGCTTGCTTTAGCCCATAGAATGCTCTCTTGAGTCGGCACACACGCAACTCACGGTCCAAGAATTTGGCCTTATGCTTCTCAACACTACCATCTGCAGCTTGTTTTACCTTGTAAAGTGAACGGAAGCTCACAACTCACTTGTCCTCCGGTCTCAGGACCACATCCTAAACACTGTTTCAATCTATGGAGTCATACTCCCCCACCATTATATCAATCCCAACCGGCTCCTGCGCTACTTCCTGAAAGGAAGATGGCTCTGTCACAACACATGCACCCACAAGTGCCATGTATCCAGTGTACCTCTTTGGTCACCTCCTTTGTTTGCACTGAGAAGAGGGTGCTCCCACATTCTCCCATGCATCATCCAACAATCTGTCAACCTCTCTAATGCGTTTTCTTCCGCCTCACCTGCCGCTCCTCTTAAGGACTTCTCCTTAGACTTCTTCAATGCATAATTTGTAGCAAAGTGTCTCATCTTATGACAATGAAAGAATTTAACTTTCACCATGTCCTTCTTCTTACCTCCATGATGAGAATCTGATTTGGAATGGGAAATGTAACCTTTCCCATTCCTCGCCTTAATCACTAAGTAAAAATTCTCTTCATCATCAGTCTTAGATGGAGAACCATCCTTGGTGTTGCTCTTGATCTCATCCTGAATCAAATATTACCATAGTCGTTCCCAATCTGGTAGCTTCTCCTAACCATTGAGAGAGTACTAATAACTATGTCAACTCTTTGGGAGTCCAAGAAGACCAAGGCTCACCATATCCTCCTCAGCAACCGTGATTCTAATACTTCCAAGTTCATCCCGACATTGAGTGAACTTGGTCAAGTGCTTTGGAATCATCTTGCCTTTCACCATCTTCATTTTATGAAGTTTATCCTTCAGTGCAAACTTCCTTTGATCACTATTATTCTGATACAATTTCGTCAATGTTTTCCACATAGCATGCGAGGTTTCCTTTCCATGGAGACTCGAGACAATATGATCTCGAACTCCCTCAAGGATTATCGGCCTTGCCCTTGCCACACACTTCTTCCACTCGACCAATTTATGTGCATCAGTAGTTGTTGGCTTAGGAATTGTTTGTTCAACAAATTCCTTCAAGCCATTGTCCTCTAAAATAGCCTCCATCCTCTCCCTCTAGGCTATGAAATTCGAGCTTCCTTCCAAGGCATACTCAAGTCTCAACCCATGGAACACCATCTACTGATCTTGACGTATGTATTGCAAATTTGACTTTCACTTGTAACCCAGAAACTCAAAACTTTGAAATCTCCTTTAGTATATTGTTCTGAACTCTGATTCCATGTAGAAAATATTGTAGATTCGTAAGCTAATGCAATTTTCTAAAGCAAGAGACAATAATAAACTACTCCTTACAGTGGAAGCCCATAAACCTCAAGTAAACAACAATCAATAGAGGAAGAGAATCAAAGGCATATAACACAATAAATATCCGAGAAAATCCACAGCTCAAAACCCCACTATCTTTTTTATATTAATACTGAAAATCAAGATGAAATTACAATGCTTGTTCTCAATAGAACAATCCCAGCACTCAACAAATTCAATCTCCAACTCATAAGCAAGCTCAAGGCCAAAGCTTAGCCTCTTCACAAGCTCTCAAAGTCTCTATTCCAAAGTGTAATTCCTATGGAGGATAGCTTGTATTTAAAGGGAAACAAAGCCTCTAGAAACTACGCAATCCCTCAAGGGTCAGTTCCTGAATGCATGTATTATCAGTGAAACTCAAGAAAATCTAAAACAAAGAGTACCTTGTCCATGCACTCTAGTCTCAACTAGGTATTTCTCAGAATCGACATCCATGAGTTTCTGATGAGTGAATACTCAATTAACTAGAGTAGCATTGGTGGAGTTCGTCAGTGAAACGGCTAACTGTTAACTCACTATTAGTTCTCTCAATCAGTTTGAGAACTAATTTAACTGAACTGACTCATGAAACAGAGTCTTCTATTTTGCAACCCACAATTAACTCATACTATACTCCTACAAAGTATGGAGAACATACACATGACGACATAAAGACTTCCAACTCGAATTTCCTAAGTTAAGTAAGTTTAATAAACTTAATTTAACTATTTTAAGTTGCTATGGGAATAGAATTCAAATTTAATTCAGAGTTTAATTCAAGGAAAAATTAAACTGGAATTTATTGTTGTCATCTCTCTCTCTCTCTCTCTCTCTCTCGATATATATATATATATATATATATATATATATATATATATATATATATATATATATATATATATATATATATATATATGACCGAGGGAATCACGACTCATCCTTTATTAACTTTTCAGTCAATTTTATCAAATATACATTTATAGCAATCTCAAATCCACATTTTTGAGTTACATTTATTCATATAAAAAATTATGATATTGATTAAAATCAAATTGATAAATTTTCTAATGTTTAATCAATTTATTATTTAAATTATAACATTGAAAATCTAAATTATATTAAAAACCAAATTTTAAGCTATCAAATAATAAATATAAGAATATTACAATTTCAATAGCAAATGGGATAGAATTATTTTTCAAATCTATACATCAAAATATGAGAGATGTAATGATAAATCAATCCCCACGATTGTTAATTACCTATTCATATATAATTAGTAATTAAATTTAGTTTTTTTTTAAACTATCAAACACATACAATTTTAATTGTTAATTTACCTATACATCAAAATACTAGAGATGTAATGATAAATCAATCCTCATGATTGTTAATTACCTATTCAAATGTAATTAGTAATTAATTTAGTTTTTTTTTTTTTACTATCAAACACATACAATTTTAATTGTTAATTTACCTATTCAAATGTAATTAGTAATTAAATTTAGTATTTTTTTTTTTTTTTTTTTTTTTTTTTAAACTATGGAATACATACAATTATAAAGTGTGCATATCATTATTGATACTTACATAAATTTTAAAATATTTAGTTTTAAGGCTCCATTGAGCTTTACAGTGCAATCTAGCCTTAAAGCTTGATCAAGTTCTTAACCTAGGCTTACATAAGAGATCGTTCTAGAGTTTTCTTTAATGCTCTAGATACATTTTTAGCACTTGAAAAGCTTGATTGAACACTTAAAAATGATTGGTTTAATTTAGCCATCTTTTTTCACCTAAATACACCTTCTTTTGCCAAAAAAAAATATAACCTAAGTCCATACTTTAACCCAATAAATAAATAATTTTGATTGATTTTTATCTTAACAATACTTTCACTATCATCATTAAACCTTAAACTAGTTGTCGTTGGGAAATTTAAGAAAACAGAATGGTTATTCTGGCATAGGACGGCCAACAAGACATTGAAATTATCAATGAATTCTAAAACATAAAACCCCACGTCACTGTTGATTTTTTAATTTTCAGGCCACCGTTGATTTATGAATTATAAAAGTTATTCAAAAGTTTTATTGAAGGGTCTTAAGAAAGGGGGAAACCACCATGTCTTGTCATTAAGTGGAGGAAAACCATGGAAGAAATGAGTTCTAGTCCCTGAAATACCAAAAATCACCAATATCTTGGAACTGAACGAAGAAAAAACTTGGAAGAAATGAGATTTAATCCTTCAAAATGTTTATAGATATCATTCTTATTTACAAATTTGATTGACCCATTACCAATGGTGATCTATAGGTGATACACTCTAATATGTGTTTGTGACTTTAATAACAATTTAAAGTTCAATAATAGATATTCAAAATTGATTAATGGAATAATAGATATTTTATTTGTTCAATTTTATTTTTTCATAACTATAAATGATTATTGAAGTCATATTTTGGAGGGTTTACATGTGTTGATATATTGCGAGGGTTTGTTTGTGCTGGTATATTTCAATCGCAAGTTAAGTGTTGGTTATTGCAACCGGGTGTTTGGTTGTGTTTTGTAGGTGGTCATTTTTTTTTGGTTTATTTGGTTTCTATTTAATGGTCAAGGGATTTTTGCTAAAGAAGTCTTATTTTCTGTTTTTTTCGGTGGTTTATTTTAAGTCTAAGTCTTTCGCCTAGTGTTATTTTGAAGAGGTGGTCTATTGGTTCCATGGTATTGCAAATTGTGGATTCAGTTGGTCATTTTTTTCTTTTGAAGGTATAGGAAAACTTTGTAGTGATAAGTAGTCTCCGAGATCTCACATGTCACCTAGAAAAGGAATGAGGTGTAGAAGGGGATGAGGTGGTTGGGCTCAGCTGGGGCAATTTCAACTCAGTTCTGCCTAATGCTCGTAAGAAAATCCATGAGTTCGAGTCGAAATCAGGGGAGGAGAGGCAATCCCTTTCAGATGTTGAGTTTTTAGAGTACATGTCAGCTTGGGTTCTAGAGCCTAGGCACAACCAAGGGTACGAGGAAATAATATTTAAACTCGACGGTTCTTCATTGGAAAATGAAGACCTTGCCAGGCATAATATTGAGGGTGAAACAACTCGAGGAATATAGTATATTTTCTTCATTGGAGGATGTGAAGGGGATGGTTAGGAATGAGAAGTTCTATGTAGATAAGGCTGACTCTCATCTAGTGCATGTGGAGATCCATATTGCCTATGACTTGGATGGTGGGGACTTGATGGATCTCCTGGCTCCAGTGTGAGGGTTCTAGTAAATATTGTGTCTTTTGAAAATGAAACATGAGCATGAATCATGGGTGGTACAGTTTGATGATTTTCTGGTGCTTCTAGTTTTATTATATGCAAACTTCTTGTTACCCTTTTGATCTTCATATTATGGCGACATAGACTTGTAGCAGTGTTGTGTTCTACGTGATGGCTATGGCATGCTTTATTTCGAATTTGTCTATTTCCCTTATAATGTTTGTTATTTGATAGTGATTGGACGCAACATCTATGTGTTTTGTGGATGGCAATGGTGGTCCTAGGCCTTTTTTTTTGGGTACTTATCATATCTTTTCCACTATCTTTAGTGTTGGATTTGGGACATACATGACTCTTTAGTCTCTAATTGTCAAATATCTTATGATATACTAGTGGGTTGTTGTTTGTTTAATAGTTGTAGCTAATAACCCTCTATGGGCAATATTGTTGGTCTTTATGACTAGAATAGTTGAGCAGATAGGGAGGTCATTTATGGTCTCGATATTTACGTATTCTGATAAGGGGAGTCTCTTGTGTTTGTGGGTGTCAATAGAAATATGATAAGATATTTTTTACCTCTATGATCAAATTTGATATCTATGTAAAACTGTTTTTTGAATAATTAGACCATAAGGTGTTACCTTGTGAGAAGTATCTTTCATGCCAAGTGTACCATTGTGGAACATTGATGGTGATGTTATACGATTAAAATAATCACTGCCCTCAGATTCAAGACCGTTATTGTTAATTAGAGTTTGGTACCGTTGCAAAACTGGTATTGTTAGTTACAGTTCGGTACCGCTGCAGAGAGGATCATATGCCAGTGTTTTACTCCCTTCCTATTTTATATCCTTGTTTTGGCAATATGGTGCATATGCCCTGGGTAACTAACGATTCTTCAACAGAAGTCTCTGAGATGTTCTTGTCCTCGAAATGTTCTTGGACAGGCAAAGCTACCCTTTCCTCCTCGCCTCAGGGAAGCCTCTTACAGAAATCCACACCGTTTCCTCCTCGCCTGAGGGAAGCCTTTTACAGAAATCCACTCGAGATCGGCTCGCTTCATAGGAATTCGATTAAGTTGCGACTACCAAGTCCTTTCGAACATTTTTTCAGCCACCAAGAATCGTTGGGGTGAAATAACGTGCAGTCAACACTCTCCAAAATCATGAAAAAACAGAAGGAGATCTCGGTATCGTTTACTCTTTCTGCAATAAAATTCATTGTTTATGCATCCGATTGGAGAGATTTTGTTGTTTAGATTTTTGCGTAATATTTTAGAATTCCAAAACTCGTGGTTGCTCCCATTAGATTTTAAGTTAAGTTATGGGGTGCAATCTGACTCTGATACACCAATGTGGAAAACTTGAGGTCAGTGCTCTATTCGGTTGTTACCATTGTAATCATTTTCTCTGTTTTCCTAATCATAATAAATAATTTACATACATTTTCCTCATGTTTTCCCTCAATTGTCTATTCATCCATAATGGCATCAGACTGCTCACGGAGACCCAGATTGCAAGTATGCCACGGTGATCAAATGAAATGCTTGCTGTAGTCTTGATCAAACTAAATAGTTGTTGTTCTAGTAATCATTGTTCAATTTTTTAACCACCCAAATCAAATATCAAAGGGCTTAATTATTTTTTTATATTATTCAAATTTACAAATCCAGATTATAGAGAGAGTTTGTATAAGGGCGATGACTTTTCATTTTAAACCATCAATATGTAACGAAAGCTTACATACAAACTTTAAGCAACAAATACACTTTCTCACTATAAATGGAAATTTGATTTTCAAAAAATTATAAATTAAAATCATTTACCTTGAAACTCCATTAGAAAGTTAAAATTATAATGTGCTAAACTAACCATCAAAGAACTAAAAGAAGATTATTAAGTGTGAATTCTGATGCTTCATTTGGTCTTTGCCCTTTTTAAAAATTGAGATGAGTTTGAACTTCTATTTAGGTCGCCCAGATTGGTGCAACATCTACAACTTAAACTGAGGTCAAAGTGGGTGAAGTTCATGCAATCCCAGCGAACATTTTGGGCTTTACTTAAATTGAGGTCAAAGTGGGTGAAGTTCATGCAATCCCAGCGAACATTTTGGGCTTTACGAGGAATTTCAACTGAAAAATAGTGGCTTCACGAGGAATTTCAATTGAAAAATAGTGGTTTTGTCCTTGCTGGATGGTCTTTTTGTTTTTAAAAGTACAAATAAGTTTATTGGTAATGGATGGTATTTTCATTTTAAATTTTGATAATTAATTAAAAAAATTATAAATTTAATAATAATTTTTGTTTGTTAATGTGAATTACAAGTTTGGTTATAAGTTAATTATATATAGTTTTTGGTTTTTCCTCTTTAAAATTATATGTTTTTAAAACTATATATTTGTGTATAAATGGAACATTTTTATATGTTTGTGGTAGCACAAAAAGTGTAGAGGTTAATCTTTAGCTTTTTTTTTGGGTATAAATTAAATATTAATGAAATTTAAAATATATTTATTTGCAATTCTCAGTAATTGATTTTCATATTAAATAAATTTATTATGTTTTTGTTTAAAATTAAAAATTGAACATTATTTTTTATCTCTATATGCATCAAATAAAAATTCTTTAGTAAAAGTAATAAATTAAATTATAAATAATATTAAATATCAAAGATTATTAAATTCATTATATTTTTGTTTAAAAATTAAAAATTAAAGATTTTTTTTTATTTTTATATGCATCAAATAAATAATTCTTTAGTAAAAGCAATAAAATAAATTATATTTTTAATATTTTACTTATTTGTAAATTTGTATTTATAAAATTGTCTATTAAAAAAATTATAATTGGATGCTTATTTTTACTTTTATTGTAATATTTATGTTATATATATTGAATTATAATTTTTTTGAAAAGTTTATGTAACTTTGGAAATTTTAATGAATAGAATTCTTTTTAAGGATTAATTATATGTTTAGATTCTTTTTTTTTAAAGATTAATGTAATTCTAGACTATTTGGACTACCAGATGAATTCTGGAACCCTCAAATACTGGAAGGAATTGGAAATTCTATTGGTGATTTTGTGAAGGTAGCTGAATCTACGAAACGGGGCAAATACAACTCGTATGCTCGAATTTGTGTATATATGAATATTTCAGCCCCACTACCAGAATCTATCGAGCTTGAATATCAGGATGAAATTTGGCAGCAACCTATTGATTACGAGCATATACCGTTTCGTTGTCGGCGGTGCCAGGTGTATGGTCATCTTGCAAGAGATTGTCCACAAGAGAAGGCAGGGGTAACTGACCAGGAATCGAAGGAGGGTAGTCAGCTCCGAGAAGAAAGGACAGGAGCAGAACAAGAATTTCAAGAGGTCCAGTGGAAAAGGAAGCAAAACCATGGGGCCCCAGTCCAGCATGCCAAGGTAGTGAATGCACCTTTTGCGAGTAAGAACAACTTCAATATCCTCCAAGATTATGAAGAGTAGGCAGAAGATGATCAATGGGACAAGGAGTGTAAAGAGTCTAATCCCAAGCAACCGGATGATGATACTAATGTGGCTGCTCCCATGGAGATTATAAAGGATGGTAAGAGGAAAAGCAGAAGTCCAAGTTGAGAGCCAGAAGGGGAGGTAGGAGTAAGAACTGATATAACCATGGATCCCGCTAAAAAAGGTAAGGAGATTGTCCAGGAGGGAGGAACAGAGGAAGAAAATATACTGAAGAAGTTACTCGCTGACTGGAAAAAACTGGACGAACGGTTTATCCCAGAAAAAGAGAAGCAGTTATACAAGGAGATCTTTCAGCGATATAAAGAGAAGAGGGCCGCTAGTGTAGAAATTCAGGATTCACAAACTCTTGAAGGATAAAGCCCAGGGAACAGCGGCAGGAAAAAAGGTCGAAGAACGCTGAATGAGTCAATTCAAGCTGTCGGAGAGACCCTTGTAAACTCAGGACGGGTGATACCTCTATCAGAGGTATTCTTACCAACCCCCAAAAAGTTATAAATGATTGCTCTTACTTAGAATATTAGAGGCCTAAATAGTCGTGGGAAACAGAGGTATTTGAAGGAAAGAATCCAAACAGGTAAGCCAAGTATTATGGTAATACAGGAAACGAAAATGGATAGTCAGATGTTGATAGATATTATCAGGAAGATGAAAATAGGTTATGAGGTTATGGCCTTAGATGCAACTGCAACAGCTGGAGGTTTGGCTATGTTGTGGAACCCGGAACAGGTTGTTTTTGAACATTGGTATACTATGCCTAGAATGCTCTCAGGTTTGTTTAGAATGGTAGGGATGAAGGAAAGGTTTTTGTTTACTGGAGTGTATGGGCCTAATAACTGTAGAGACCGTAGGGTTTTTTTGCAGAACCTCCACACCATGAGAAGTTTGCTTCCCAACATACCGTGGATAATAGGTGGGGATTTTAATATGATTAGGAATTTAGAAGAAAAGAGAGGGGGCATAAGAAGAGAGGATGTATCTATGGAGGAATTTAATGATATGATTAAGGATCTACGATTAGTAGATATTCATACGACCAATGGGATACATACCTGGAATAATCGACGAGGAGGATAGAACCAAATTGCATCCAGATTAGATCGATTTCTGCTATCAGAGCAAATTCTTAACAGTGATGTGTTCATTGAAGAGCAGATTCTACCTACGCTGGGGTCCGATCACTGGCCCATACGACTTGAAATTGACATGAAGCAGGTAAAAGGGAAAAAACCGTTTCGCTTTGAAGCCTTTTGGTTGAGGGATCCGCAGTTTATTGGAAACTTGGAAGACTGGTGGAAGCAATGTAATATTATTGGCAGAAGTAAAATGCATACTATACAACTCAAGCTAAAGGTAATCAAACAGAAAATTAAGGATTGGAATCGAAAAGAATTTGGCAATATCTTTGAAGCAAAGCAGAAATTAGAAGGAGATATGGAGGACATCCAACAAAGGATAATTTTGGAGGGTAGAGATGAAGAGAAGAGTCGAGAGGAAGGCCGAATTCTCAGTTTGCTAGAGGAGCGAAGAAAACAAGAGGAGATTTTGTGGAGACAAAAATCACGGGTACGCTGGCTAAGGGAAGGGGAACGCAATACAAAGTTCTTTCATCAAGCCATGATTCAACATCGGCAGAGGAATAGGATTCTTTCACTTAAGAATGAGGAAGGCGAAAGAGTGTTAGAACAGAAGGATATTGAAAAGCTCCTCGTTGATTATTTTAAAGGAATTTTAACGGAAGATCAGCAAGATCGAAGGGAGGATATTCTTCATATTTGTAGGGAGATACCGAGATCAGTCACCGAGGATCAGAATAAGGCATTAATGAGGATGGTAACTATGGAGGAATTAGAAGAAGTGGTGATGAATATGAGTAAGAACAAGGCCCCAGGTCCGGACGGGTATACAGTGGAATTTTTCCAGGCTAGCTGGAATTTTATAGGCAATGAGATATTGGAGGCGGTGGAAGAATCGCGAATGAGACAGAGTATATGGCCAGGAATTAACTCAACATTTTTGACGCTAGTCCCGAAAAGCAATACCTCCGACGAACCTCAGGGATTTAGGCCCATTGCACTGTGCAACGTTATCTATAAGATTATCTCTACAGTGATTGTGAAAAGGCTGAAATCTCTTTTACCCAATTTAATATCGCCTGAGCAGACTGGTTTTGTGGAAGGATGCCAAATATTAGACGGTATAGTGGTGTCTCAGGAAGTGATACACTCTTTAAAGGTAAGAAAAAAGCAAGGAATGCTTATGAAGTTGGATTTATCTAAGGCATATGATCGTTTAAACTGGCAGTATCTTCGCGAAGTACTGGGAGCTTTTGGATTTGATAACAGATGGATAAGATGGATTACTAGCATGATTTCTACTCCCAACTTCTCAATCCTGGTCAACGGTATCCCAACAGATTCCTTTAATGCCACCAGGGGTATTCGGCAGGGTGATCCAATATCTCCCTTTTTATTCATCTTAGCGACGGAAGGATTAAGCCGAAAGCTCAAGAGGGAGGTCAGTGAACGAAGAATCAAAGGTATTCGATTGTGGGGGCCTAATCTCTTTATCACACACCAACAGTTTGTTGATGATCTGATGTTATTTGGAGAGGCGATGCTTAGAGAGGTTAGAAACTTCAAGTCTGTTCTAGCAGTTTTTATGAAGGCTTCAGGTATGGCGATAAATAATGATAAGTCTTGTACTTTTATTTTTAATACTCCTACAATTGTCAAAGCGCACTTAACTCGAGTATTAGGCTTTAGACAGGGTGAATTATCAACTAAATATCTGGGGGTCCAACTAGATATAAATTCCCATCGTTTAAAGAACTGGCAGAGTTTGTTGGAAAGGGTTAGAAAACGCTTGGCTAATTGGTCGTTCCGGGTGTTGAATTTGGCTAGTCGCATTGTCCTTTTAAAATCTGTTTTACTGTCTATTCCCATATATTCATTGTCTATTATGGCAGCGCCCAAGGGCGTTTTATCTAAAATGAGGGAACTTTTTGGAAAATTCCTATGGGGAGGTCCGCAACAACAGAGAAAATGGGTCCTGGTTTCATGGAAGAAGGTTATCCAACGAAAAGAGGATGGCGGTTTAGGAGTTCGAGATCCATAAATTATCAATCAGGTGTTGGGAGCGAAATTGTGGTGGAGATGGGTACAGGGGGGTACTGATCTATGGAAGAGAATCTGGAACCAAAAATATAACATGCCACGCTCAGTCGAAGAACGCTTACGTTTAGCAGAAACCCCCAGAGGCTCACAAATATGGAATTTTGCAAGCAGTAATAAAGGTATAGTAGGGGATCTAGCCTTTTGGGAAATCCGTGAGGGCGGTACAGCAAGTTTTTGGGAAGAAGGGTGGCAGCAAAGACATAAGTTAAATGGCATTCAATCTTTATGATATAAAATTGTCGGGGCAAAGAGCAGGAATGATATCCGTAAGAGATTACTAGCATAGAGAAGCTGTAAATGATACATGGCGGGTGTGGAAGCAGCCTAGGGAATGGGCCGATCGTATAGCTTGGAGACAGAACGCAGGTATACCCAGGAAATGGAATCAAGAAAAATTAAGATCCGAGCTGGTCATGATATCCTCAGATGGGGTAAAACGATGAAAGGTATGTTTACTGTTAAAGAAGCCTATTACTGGAAATCGAGGGAGGAAAGGATTGAGGATCAAATGGACTGGAAAAAGATCTGGGAGGGAAAATGGTGGCCTAAAATAACATATTTTGTGTGGTTGGTCTGCAAAGGACGGATTTTAACATGGGAGAATCTTCAGAGACGTGGTATGCATGGACCCTCACGATGTTATTTGTGTTGTAAAGAGGCAGAAAATCAGGAACATTTATTAAATCGATGCCTTTACGTTCGGAGTATATGGGAAGAAATTAGAATCCTCTTTGGTCAAACGAATAGGGACCCAACTAGTCTCAGGGATACTGTAGTTCATTGGGGCAACGGGAATTTTTAGAGTAAAGTTGTTAGGAGATTATGGAATTTGGTACTGGGTTTTGCAATATGGGCAGTCTGGAAGGAGCGAAATCGAAGGCTCTTTCGAGACAAATCTTTTCCAGAATCCGGAGTTTGGGAAGTAATCTGCAAATCGCTGAAGGAGCGGTCTTATCCGAAGTATGGGATGAGAATGATTGGAAGATGCCCCAGGCGGAACAACGAATAATTTCAAAGTTGAATATCAATTTCACAATGTTGGTCCCTAACCTTGAAAGGCGTAACAGATATCAGGTACACAGTCCAAACTATTTTAGATTTCCAGGGGATAGGCGTATCAAACTGAATTATGATGGGGCATCAAAGGGTAATCCTGGATGCGCAGGGTGGGGTGGCCTTTTTAGAGATCATATAGGGAATACACGTTGGGTGTATGCGGAATGGGGCAGAGATATGACCAATAACGAAGCGGAACTATGGGGCCTCTACAATGGTCTTCGAATTACAGTTAGAAATGGTTATCGGAATCTTGAGATTGAAGGGGATTCCAAAATTACAATCGACATGCTCAGCAAGTTGCGGAATGGCAAAAGGTGGGACCAAGTCGCGTCGAGCTGGCGAACAGCTGCGATCATACAAGATATTGAAGGGTTGCTTAACCAGATTGAATACACGATGACGAATCATGTTCTTCGGAATGGCAACCAAGTGGCGGATTTTCTAGCCAATTGGGGGAGCGAAGGATCCAGCAGAGTGATGGACGGGAGTTGGGATGTATACCAGGACGACCCACGTTGGGAAGCACTACAAAACATTCTCCAAAAAGATTATGATGAGGCCATCACCTTACACGAAATTCATTAATTGTTTCCTGATTATGAATGGGAGAAGAATTGACAGGGTAGTTAAGGATGGACAGACGTTTATGAACTGCGTGGAGGGGAGTAACTGTAGGGGCGGTGATAGTAATCACCAAACGAGTGGAATGATCATCCCTAGGAAAGATTTGGGTATGCCTTCGAGGACGAGAGGGAGTTGTGCTCAAAACACTGGGTACACTTCACATCATCATTCAACAGACGGGGCAAGTGTTGATGATGATGACAGACGGGCTTTTGGTATTAAGTTGAAAGGGTGGCGGACGAGGGGCTTCTGCTACGTATACAACCGTGAGGAGAGCAGAGGGATATTCATAGTTATCTCCTGGAGGCGAGACTACAGCATGCAGCCATCGACAGTGTCCAGTATGGAAGGGAGTCTGGCGCAGGGAGAAGGCCGCTGGACACACAGTAAGGGTAAGGCTGTTGAGCAGAAAGGAAAGGGTTTGCCCGAGGCGGCAGCACGAGGCAAAGGTGTTTCTGAGGAATTCTTACCGCGGATATATTTGGATCTTACGGATGAATCTGACCAGGAATTTGATCTCAAGGATTACCTGGTAGATGAGGAACCGAGGGCGACAGGAGGGAAGGTGGGTAAATGGCGGCGTCGGAGTGTTGAACCAGACGAATCAGAGGATCAGAGGGAGGAGCCGAAAGACTTTGACGAGGACGCGGGTATAAGGCGAGGGCGAGGGAGGCCAGCGAAGGGATGAAGGACTCAGTGGAGTCGGGGAAGGTCCAGTGGAGCCAGGGGTAGAGGGAGTAGACAGTCCCGCATGGAAGACGAAGATGGAGCAGGGCGGGAGCGCAGAGGTAGAGGCAGGGGAAAGCGAGACATGAGAAGGAAGCTGAATGAAGCAGAAGCTGCTTATGTTCAGGACACTGATCCACATGTCAGGAAAATTATTGACCATTTGGAAGAGGAAGCCATGCAGGCTGCTTCCGACCCGGAAATGGAGGACTGGGAGAGCTTCATCCCTGATCCAGGACATACTAGAGGAAGGCTGTCACTATATAAACAGTCTTTGCATGCTTATTGGGGCATGAAAAGACTCCTTGCTAAAGCCATGGAGCAAGTTGCAGGTGAAATGGTGGAATTAGCTCAGAGTTTCCCTAACTTTAAAAGGGAACTAAGGAATATCCAGATGACCCTGATTATGCAGGACCGTAAGATGGATAAAATTCTGCAGTTGTTCAAACAGAATGGCTTTGAGGTCAAGACTGAGAGTGGAACAAAGCTGGACACCCCGAAGAAATAGGAGCTGAACAATGCTGTCATGAGGTTTTTTGTTGTTGTTGTTTTCAGTTTATAATTTTTGTAAACCTGCATGGTAATGACTCAAACACGAAACTGGTTGCTTGTGGAAGATGTAGTTGGTTATTTTGTATGGTTAGATAGTTTGGACATGTATTTTCTGTGGATGGCGGTTAAAAACTATAGATGGGTCCCGGTTTCCCTTATGGGCGGGCAATGAACTGCTCTTGTTTGTATATTTTCCTTTAAGTTGAAGTAATAGAATCTCGACTCAGTTTACAAAAAAAAAAAGATTAATGTAACTTTGGAAATTTTAGTGAATAGAATTCTTTTTAAGGATTAAATATAAGTTTAGATTCCTTTTTTTAAAGATTAATTTTAAGTTTAGCGTTTGAATCTATAATGTATAATCATATTTTTTTTCAAGTTTTAGGTTGTTTTTCTTATATTGAATTGTAAAATAAAGATATAAATTGAATATTTTTATTAGTATTTTACTTATTTGGAAATTTGTATTTATACAATTTTCTATTAAAAAAATTATAATTGGATGCTTATTTTTATTTTTATTGTAGTATTATGTTATATATATTGAATTTTTTAATAAAATGTTTGAAAATATGAGTTTATATAACTTTGGAAATTGTATGTGAATGGAATTCTTTTTAAGGATTAATTATAAGTTTAGATTCTTCTTTTTAAGGAATAATTTTAAGTTTAGCATTTGAATCTATAATGTATAATCATAATTTTTTTATGTTGTTTTTCTTATATTGAATTGTAAAATAGAGGAGATAAAATAAATTTTTGTTTCTTTTATTAAGTGGAATTCCCTTAAAAATTTAATATATATTTAATGCTTGAATCTAAAATATATGATGTCACTTTCTTTAGGTTTTAAGTTGTTTTTATTTATATTGAATTATAAAATAAAACTTGTGAGAATATGAATTTATATAAAAAAAACTTTGGAAAATTTATATGAAGTGGAATATGAGTTTATGTCACTTTGGAAAATTTATGAGAATGGAAAGGATTAATTATAAGTTTAGATTCTACATTTTAAGGATTAATTATAAGTTTAGCATTTGAATCTATAATGTATAATCATATTTTTTTAAGTTTGTTGTTTCTCTTATATTGAATTGTAAAATAAAGAATACAATTTTAGATAAAGAAACTTTGGAATTTTTTTATAAAGTGGAATTCTCTTAAAAAATTAGTATCTTGGATTTTGTATTGTAAAGCTTCTTCTTATGCATCACATATCTAAACATAGTCATATAGGGGAAGTGTTTTTCATTTTCCACCTTTTTAGTATCACAAATCTAAAAAATTCTATCATCCCAGGGTGTATATTTATTTGCAATTTTCATTAATTGATTTATTTGCAATTTTCATTAATTGATTTTTTTGGCTTCGGCTTCCTTTTTGTTTCATATTAAATATTAAAGATAAATAAATTTATTATATTTTTGTTTAAAAATTAAACATTATTTTTTATTTTTATATGTATCAAATAAATAATTCTTCATGTAAAAGTAATAATTTGAATTATATTCTTAGTATTTTACTTATTTGTAAATTTGTATTTATAAAATTGTCTATTAAAAAACTTATAGTTGGATGCCTTTTTTCATTTTTATTGTAATACTTATGTTATATATATTGAATTATAATTTTTTTGAAAATAATCATACTTTTTTTCAAGTTTTAAGTTGTTTTTCTTATATTGAATTGTAAAATAAATATATAGATTGAATCTTTTTATTGATATATTCTTAGTATTTTACTTATTTGTAACTTTGTATTTATAAAATTGTCTATTAAAAAAATTATAATTGGATGCTTATTTTTATTTTTATTGTAATATTTATGTTATATATATTGAATTTTTTAATAAAATGTTTGAAAATATGAGTTTATGTAACTTTGGAAATTGTATGTGAATGCAATTCTTTTTAAGGATTAATTATAAGTTTAGATTCTTCTTTTTAAAATAAAGATTGTTTTTCTTATATTGAATTATAGAATAAATATTGTTTTTCTTATATTGAATTGTAAAATAGAGATAAAATAAATTTTGGAAATTTTTTATTAAGTGGAATTCCGTTAAAAATTTAATATATGTTTAATGTTTGAATCTAAAATATATGATGTCACTTTCTTTAGGTTTTAAGTTGG
Organism: Pinus tabuliformis; assembly: GCA_031772625.1. NCBI lineage: Eukaryota > Viridiplantae > Streptophyta > Pinopsida > Pinales > Pinaceae > Pinus > Pinus tabuliformis. The sequence goes on from CM062813.1 coordinate 9,647,082, forward strand.
TTTTATGTATATTGAATTATAAAATAAAACTTGTGAGAATATGAATTTATATAAAAAAAAAAAAAAAACTTTGGAAAATTTATATGAAGTGGAATATGAGTTTATGTAACTTTGGAAAATTGATGTGAATGGAATTCTTTTTTTCTTTTTAATGATTAATTATAAGTTTAGTGTTTGAATCTATAATGTATAATCATACTTTTTTTAAGTTTGTTGTTTTTCTTATATTGAATTGTAAAATAAAGAATACGTTTTTAAGATAAAGAAACTTTGGGATTTTTTTATGAAGTGGAATTCTCTTAAAAATTTAATATCTTGGATTTCGTATCTTTGGGATTTTTTGTTGTAAAGATTATAGCTTATTCTTATACATCAGATATCTAAACATAGTCATATAGGGGAAGTGTTTTTCATCTTACACCTTCTTAGTATCACAAATCTGACAAATTCTATCATCCTAGGGTGTCTTGGGAGTTGACCACCACCAAGTTTCACTTTGAAACTCATGAGAGTTAGTTTTAATCCTAACGATGTTCATTTTCTTCTTAGTGCTAGTCAACATAAAGAGATAATTCTAGTTATCGAGGATGGTGTTGATTAGCTCCTTATAGTACCTTAGCTTCCTTTTACCCTCCAGATCCTTAACATCCCACATCTTCTCCTTAAAAATGGAGGTAATAATATCTTTGATATTGTCATTGCTTCCCATGATGGTCTTCGGGTTGAGCTAAGACTAAGCATCTTGATGTCACCTGCGCTTGAGGCGCAGGTGGGGGTTTTGACTAAACTTAGAACCAATTTTTCGGAGCCTCTTGGATTTCGTATTTTAAAGCTTCTTCTTATACATCAGATATCTAAACATAGTCATACTTTCATTGGGGGACAGTCCAAATTCGATCAAGAAGATAGGATAGGGAGTACTTCCCTTGATCTTGAGGCTATAGGTTATGAATTGCTTTTTGATCATCTCAATCTTTCTCCAGGACTCGCTAGATATACTGCACCCCCAAACTTTAGATCTGTATAAGATAACAGGGGTTACTAGAGTTTAAAAGTGGAACCTTTTTTCTACTCCAAATTTAAATATCGGTTGACTTACAATAGTTTTCAAGCTCATAATAAGCTTTCCAACTATCTCTATATATTTCCAATATGTAACTAAATTATATATCTTAATTTGTCACAAGCAATTTTTGGGAGCCTCTAGGATTTCGTATTGTAAAGCGTCTTCTTATACATCATATATCTAAACATAGTCATACTTTCAAGGGGGGATAGGTTGGATTCAATCAAGAGGATATGATAGGGAGTATTTCCCTTGATCTTGAGGTTATAGGTTATGAATTGCTTTTGGATCAACTCAATATTTCTCCATGACTCAATAGATATATTGCACACCCATATGAGTTTATGTAACTTTGGAAATTTTATGTGAATGGAATTATTTTTAAGGATCAATTATAAGTTTAAATTCCTTTTTTTAAGGATTAATTTTAAGTTTAGCATTTGAATCTATAATGTATAATCATACTTTTTTTCAAGTTTTAAGTTGTTTTTCTAATATTGAATTGTAAAATAAAGATATAAATTGAATCTTTTTATTGATATATTCTTAGTATTTTACTTATTTGTAAATTTGTATTTATACAAGTGTCTATTAAAAAAATTATAATTGGATTCTTATTTTTATTTTTATTGTAATATTTATGTTATCTTATTTGTAAATTTGTATTTATAAAATTGTCTATTAAAAAAATTATAATCAGATGCTTATTTTTATTTTATTGTAATATTTATGTTATATATATTGAATTTTTTAATAAAATGTTTGAAAATATGATTTTATGTAACTTTGGAAATTGTATGTGAATGAAATTCTTATTAAGGATTAATTATAAGTTTAGATTCTTCTTTTTAAGGATTAATTTTAACTTTAGCGTTTGAATCTATAATGTATAATCATAATTTTTTAAGCTTTAAGTTGTTTTTCTTATATTGAATTGTAAAATAAAGATTGTTTTTCTTATATTGAATTATAAAATAAAGATTGTTTTTGTTATATTGAATTGTAAAATAAAGGAGATAAATAAATTTTGGAATTTTTTTTTTTTTTTGCTAGGTAAGGTTAATCTATTAAGAGGAAAAAAGATATTTACAGAGAGGAACTGGCTCTAAATGAAAACAACCTATCTCAGCTTGCCGAAGAACTAGTTCTAAGACTTCCCCAAGACTGCCCCAACAAAGGGGGAACCAATCTGATAGTGCGGGTATTACAAAAAGAAGGACATCATTGAACATTTTCCTCAGTTTTCTGAAAAAAGCTAAGAAAACAACATAAAACCAACAATTCATCCTCCTAGATGCACCTACATGGACAAAAAAGAGGTGGAACCAAACGTTAGATGAAGTGCCACCTGGCATTGGTAATTTGGTTGATGAACTCCTCCGTGGCAGGTTCCTCCACCACCGGGCAGCTCCAATCTTCGCGGTTATTTGGCTGAGATTGCTCGCCTTCTCCTCTTCCTTCAACCTGCTGCGTGTTCTCCTCGTTCATCTTGCCCACTTCCATGGCTGGCTTGGCATGCTGAGGCTCTGAATCCTCCTGCCTTTCCCTCATAGCCTCCTTCCCTTTCTGCTTGGGCTGTCCACCATGCGAAATTGCCTTGTCTCTTCTTTCATTCTGTTGGTCTCTGCGGTGACTGGGCTCCGCTTTAGGCATATCGCCTCCAGGGCAGGGCATCTGGGCACTCTGAATCGCTTCCTCGGAGAAGGAGATGGAGATGGTGGCAGTGATAACTGGCTGGTTGAGAGTGTTGCGGAAGTGGAAGAGCGTGGTATGGGGGGAGGGGTGCTGGGGCAGAGGAAATGGAGCTGAGCGAAGGCCTGCTCTACCTCGTCTGCTTCTAGTGTTGGGATAGCGAGGATTTTCCACAGAGGAAGAGGGAGAGCCCAAGGTGCTTCGCCTCCGGACTTGCTGTCGAGAGCTACCACCTCTCGAGCCGCCCCTTCTGCTAATTAACCGTTGTCGCACCATGATGGGAAATGGAGCAGAGAGAGCGCACAGGTACTCCGAGAGTGGAGAAAAGAGAAAATTTGGAGCTGGCGGAGGGCGCGACTCAGAAGCTGAGCGTGACCCAACAGCGTCCCAGAACCCACCTTCGCCCGACCAACAATGCATATGAAGCTTCCAACCGAGTCCATGGCTATACATGAAATTAACTACCACCAGCTCTCCTCGACTATCCCCCGCCATAACTTCTGCAATAAATGGAGCCGAAGCCCAGCTATACCTGAAGCATGCGGAGGTGATGGTCCGGTCCAGGTTCCGACTGTGCATGTTGTCTTCCCAATGCTTGAGGCCATGTGAACGCACCCTCCTCTGTATGAGGCTCGTCCCATCCTTATCCAGGTGGTGTTGGGCTGGCAGGTGTCGTCCTGCTTTGCCGCACCCCTGTCCCATCTCCTTAAATGACAGCTGAAGCACCTGCATCTGGGGTGGAATTTTTTTATTAAGTGGAATTCCCTTAAAAATTTAATATATGTTTAATGATTGAATCTAAAATATATGATGTCATTTTCTTTACGTTTTAAGTTGTTTTTATTTATATTTAATTATAAAATAAAACTTGTGAGAATATGAATTTATATTAAAAAAAAAAAATCGGAAAATTTATATGAAGTGGAATATGAGTTTATGTAACTTTGGATAATTTATGTGAATCGAATTCTTTTTAAGGATTAATTATAAGTTTAGCATTTGAATCTATAATGTACAATCATATTTTTTTTAAGTTTGTTGTTTTTCTTATATTGAATTGTAAAATAAAGAATATGATTTTAGATGAAGAAACTTTGGAAATTTTTTATGAAGTGGAATTCTCTTAAAAATTTAATATCTTGGATTTTGTATTGTAAAGCTTCTTCTTATACGTCACATATCTAAACATAGTCATATAGGGGAAGTGTTTTTCATCTTCCACCTTCTTATCATGCCAGGGTGTATATTTATTTGCAATTTTCATTAATTGATTTTTTTGGCTTCAGATTCCTTTTTCGTTTCATATTAAATATTAAAGATAAATAAATTTATTATAAAATTAAAACTTAAACATTATTATTATTTTTTTTATATGCATCAAATACATAATTTTTTAGTAAAAGTAATAAATCGAATTATATTCTTAGTATTTTACTTATTTGTATTTATAAAATTGTCTATTAAAAAAATTATAATTGGATGCTTATTTTTATTTTTATTGTAATATTTATGTTATATATATTGAATTTTTTAATAAAATGTTTGAAAATATGAGCTTATGTAACTTTGGAAATTGTATGTGAATGAAATTCTTTTGAAGGATTAATTATAAGTTTAGATTCTTCCTTTTGAAGGATTAATTTTAAGTTTAGCGTTTGAATCTATAATGTGTAATCATAATTTTTTTAAGTTTTAAGTTGTTTTTCTTATGTTGAATTGTAAAATAAAGATTGTTTTTCTTATATTGAATTATAAAATAAAGATTGTTTTTCTTATAAGGAGATAAAATAAATTTTGGAATTTTTTTATTAAATGGAATTCCCTTAAAAACTTAATATATGTTTAATGTTTGTATCTAAAATGTATGATGTCAGTTTCTTTAGGTTTTAAGTTTTTTTTATTTATATTGAATTATAAAATAAAACTTGTGAGAATATGAATTTATATAAAAAAACTTTGGAAAATTTATATGAAGTGCAATATGAGTTTATGTAACTTTGGAAAATTTATGCGAATGAAATTCTTTTTAAGGATTAATTGTAAGTTTAGATTCTTCTTTTTAAGGATTAATTATAAGTTTAGTGTTTGAATCTATAATTTATAATTATACTTTTTTTAAGTTTTTTGTTTTTCTTATATTGAATCGTAAAATAAAGAATACGATTTAAGATAAAGAAACTTTGGAATTTTTTTATGAAGTGGAATTCTCTTAAAAAATTAATATCTTGGATTTCATATTGTAAATCTTCTTCTTATACATCAGATATCTAAACATAGTCATATAGGGGAAGTGTTTTTCATCTTCCACCTTTAGTATCACAAATCTGACAAATTCTATCATCCCAGGGTGTCTTGGGAGTAGACCACCACTAGGTCTCACTCTGAAACTCATGAGAGTTAGTTCTAATCCTAACAATGTTCATTTTCTTCTTAGTGCTAGTCAACATAAAGAGATAATTCTAGTTATTGAGGGTGGGGTTGATCACCTCCTTATAGTACCTTAGCTTCCTTTTACCCTCGAGCTCCTTAGCATCCCACATCTTCTCCTTAAAAATGGAGGTAATAGTATCTTTGATACTGTCATTGCTTCCAATGATGATCTCCTCCTTAATTCCCCAAAGGTTGAGCTAAGACTAAGCATCCTGATGCCACCAATGCTTGAGGTGCAAGTGGGGGTTTTGATTAAACTTAGAAGCAATTTTTTGGAGCCTCTTGGATTTCATATTGTAAAGCTTCTTCTTATACATTAGATATCTAAACATAGTCATACTTTCAATGGGGGACAGTCCAAATTCGATCAAGAGGATAGGATAGGGAGTATTTCCCTTGATCTTGAGGTTATAGGTTATGAATTGCTTTTTTATCATCTCAATGTTTCTCCACGACTCGTTAGATATACTGCACCCCCAAACTTCACATCCATATAAGATAACAGGGGTGACCAAAGTTTCAAAGAGGAACCTTTTTTTTACTCCAAATTTAAATATTGGTTGACTTACAATTGTTTTCAAGCTCATAATAAGCTTTCCAACTATATCTATATATTCCCAATATGTAACTAAATTACATTTCTTAATTTGTCACAAGCAATTTTTGGGAGCCTCTTGGATTTCGTATTGTAAAGCTTCTTCTTATACATCATATATCTAAACTTAGTCATACTTTCAATGGGGGACAGGTCAGATTCAATCAAGAGGATAGGATAGGGAGCATTTCCCTTGATCTTGAGGTTATAGGTTATGAATTTCTTTTGGATCAACTCAATATTTCTCCACGACTCAATAGATATACTGCACCCCCAAACTTCACATTCGTATAAGATAACAGGGGTGACCAGAGTTTCAAAGAGGAACCTTTTTTTACTCCAAATGTAAATATCGACTGAGTTACAATTGTTTTCAAGCTCATAATAAGCTTTCCAACTATCTCTATATATTCCCAATATGTAACTAAATTACATTTCTTAATTTGTCACAAGCAATTTTTGGGAGCCTCTTGGATTTCGTATTGTAAAGCTTCTTCTTATACATCATATATCTAAACATAGTCATACTTTCAATGGGGGACAGGTCAGATTCAATCAAGAGGATAGGATAGGGAGTATTTCCCTTGATCTTGAGGTTATAGGTTATGAATTGCTTTTGGATCAACTCAATATTTCTCCACGACTCGATAGATATACTGCACCCCCAAACTTCACATCCGTATAAGATAACAAATGTGACCAGAGTTTCAAAGAGGAACCTTTTTTTACTCCAAATGTAAAGATCGATTGAGTTACAATTGTTTTCAAGCTCATAATAAGCTTTCCAACTATCTCTATATATTCCCAATATGTAACTAAATTACATTTCTTAATTTGTCACACAATAATATACTTACTCTATATTAACATGCTTTGTCTTCATTTCTTTGTATTTTTTTCTCTTATTATAAATATCATTGGTGATTTATTTTGACAAAACATAGGTTATTCACAACTTTTATATTTACGTCGTAAGGCGTTACCCCATGAGAAGAAGTCCCTTCCATGCCACCTGTACCATTATGGGACGTTGATTGTGGTGTTAGACGATTAAAATAATGACTACCATCTCATTCAAGACCGATATTTCCAGTTGTTATAGACATTTTTGGGCATTGCAACCCCAAGCATAAAATGTTCATAAACCAAGGGCTCCTAAGTCCCTAAAGGTGTTGTTCCAACCCCTAAAAGAACAAGGTCAACTGATTACAACATCTCCTAGAAGTTCTCCATGAGAAACTACTCAGAACTGGTCAAAACTCGACCATTTCACCTGCTCCATAAGCAAAGTGTGTTGCATCCCACCTAAATACACACAGTACGTGCATTTCATTTCAAAAAGCCCTTCTATGGGCTGCGATGGGCGAGAAGGGACAAATGGCAAGGTCAATCCGCAAGGTGTAGAAGCATGGAATCTTCCAGAAACTTCTCCAGTGACACTTGCCTATCTGAATTCGACCAGGGATGAGTAAGAGATCATCAATCTCCAAGTGGAATCAAGAACTATCAGAGGGAAGACACTAATCAAATCACAAGCTGACTCATCTCCCTTGCAAACATCTATATATGGATCCCTCATCCCAAAGATCTAGAGGCTGGAATTTTGCATCTTGTAAGGAATTGTTGTTGGTTTCTTGAGGCAACATCATAGTGTTGGGTGATCTAAACTTTTCATGAGGTGAAGAAGGGCTTACTTGCTGAGAGGATGATGCTGGGATAGAACAATTGGTTGTAATTCTCTTGGCTCTTTTCCTCCATACACTTGTGTGATTGATGTCTTATGCATTGGTGTGGTTAATATACATCTGATCCTATATTGTTTATGATAATAGATCCATGTTCTTATATAGTGTTATGCTGCTTTGATTCTACAGGTACTCTATGAAGCTGGGTATACAAGAAAGCAAGTAGCAAAGGACTATTAGAAGAGAGAGGAATCGAACAAAGAACCAAGCGCAAGACAGAGGTTGGTCTCTTTTATTCTTCTCTCATCTATCTTTCATAAAGGAAAACGAAAGTAGTTTTACTTTGTTTGTTTCTAAGGTAGCTACTAGCCTTAGTGGGATTAGCAGTACTGCATAGACACTATTCCTGATAACAAAATGGCAACTCCACTGGGGACCGAGTAGATTGTTTGTTCATCTACATTTGTTTACTTTATAAACTTATAGACGGAGCCTGAAGTCAAGCCAGCTAGCCTTCGAACTACATTAGATCAACACTGCTTCAGTCAATCTCCGGGTTTTTTTTATGATTTAAACAATTGATTTACAAGCTCTCTAATTACCCTTGTGGTGGCTCTAGTAACCTCCTTAGATCTACCCCTGTGATTGATTTACTGATTACCACTTGCTCGACCAAAATCCCTGAACTGAACTGCAAACTGTGACCAGGAACCCAATCAAAGTCTCTTCCCTGGTCCAACGCACTATCTCCTCTGTGAATCTCAAATTCAGTACACTTCCCGAGTGTAGTAGGTGTGTTGCATTTCAGCTTCACTGTGTTACAGGTGCAACACTGATCAAACTAGGCATTGTTCCTAAATTTTGGTTTCTGTGTTCACTCTTTTCAGATCTATTCAAGAGTTTTGCTGCCTGTAGTCAGTACACCTCTGTTTGAAACCCCTTTCCTTGCTGTTATTCCACCTCCATTGTGAAAAGAACTGTAAATGTTTTTATGTATTTTTTGAGTCATTTTCAGTTCTCCTTTACAAAGAAGTAACGTAATTGTATTGTCGTCTCTTGATTTGAAAGTGTCGCAAGTGTCGTTTTCAGTCATAGAAGAGAGTCTGATTGCTCTTGATAGTCGATTACCCTGTTACTATTGTATTTGATCTGAATTAGTAGTTTTTCTAGTGTCAAAAGAAAGTTTTCAATTCCAAATCGCAAAGTGTTGTCATTGTCCTCATTTTCTTTTGAAAAGGAACTTGTTAGTAATTGTCACTTTGAAAAATAATTCATATTTGCGCAATAGCTTTATTTTTATCATTTACACGAAGGCTGAAAACAAATACATGCATGTGCATTTGCATTTAGACTATTTGTTGGTTTGATTTAGGACAGTGCATATAGTGTGTGCTCTTTGCTCTTTGTTGAAAGAACGCCATCTCTCTTTCCTTAGTAGCTAGGATTTTCATTGCACAAAGAAGATAAAACAACTATTTATCATCTTAGATTGCATTTTAGGAATTGTACATCTACATCACGCGGTGAACCTGAAAGGCAAATTTCTTAAGCAAGATCAACTATAAAATAAATTTAATGAATCTAACAACGCTTTGGAACCTAACACACAACATCTAGAAGTCTAGGCTAGAGACGTATTCTGGCGTCGTAAAGCTTGGTAACTGTTGTTTTCACTGTTGGTTGGGTGATTCCTCCACTTTGAGACGATAAGTGCCAGTACGGACTTGTGCTCCCACGTACCGTCGAGTATATTTTGGGAGACCACAATAGGCTTAATCCTTTATCCGTAGGAATTCGTGTCTGTCGCCCTATCGATCGCAATGCATTGAACACAGCATTCAGGAAGATTGACTGCCGTACCGTAAAAAGTAATATGCAGTTTTGCGATTGGTTTGGTAATCCCTCTGCCTAGATTTCCAGAGCAGTCCCTTTCGTTCCTTTTCAGACTCCTTAACGGAAAAGGTCCATCTGAGCACTTATCACTTCAGGCTCATTAAAAATCGAAGGAGACTAGAGTCATCTTTTGTTTTTTCTCCTCTTTAAAATTGAAAAAACAAGTTGTGTCAAAGCGTCTAAAATTTATTTTAAACGGAATAATTATCACCTTTTCTACGTTGGTCTTGGGTTGAGGAAAATGGAGTCCACCAACCAAGGAATTCCTCTTGGAGGAAATCCTAGTCCCTTCTCCTCTTGGGGAGATGTTGGTGCACCCCACATGGCCACATTGTCACTTCCAGGATTGACAATTGGTTTTCCCGTATGGCTCTTCTCAACCTTCGTCGTTCAAAACACTGCGATTCCTGAACAATCAAGTCAGCAACTAAACGATACCGGAGTTACCCCCCAACCCTCTACTTCGACCAATTCTTCCTCTCCTCCTTCCTCTTCACTTGATGAAGCTGGTAAAGCCAAAAATCAAGTTCCTGAGAAGAAGAAGGAAAAGAAGAAGAAAGGGAAGAAGAAGAAGGAGCCAAAGGCGAAAAGGGGAAACCAAACGTCGTCTAGCAAAAATCCACACACTGCACCGACCAGGCCTAAATTGCCATGTGTCATTTGCAAAGGGGACCACTATCATAGAGATTGTCCTTGCATCCCTCGGATCCTAAGGAACTGGTCTCCTCATTTGCACAACCCAGTGTCGCCAACCTCTGGTGATCATGTTGAAAGTACACCGTCAATTAGTGAAAGTGAAGCCCCTGGACAAAAGGAAAAAGTAAACTTCCTTGTAGACTGTGTGAATGAGATCATGCCATTCACCGCTGTCCCTTCTTAGATGAGGCTAAAAGTGTTTTAGATGACCATCCAGTTTCAGCGTTACGGCTCCCTCCTAGATATAAGAAACTCTTGTCGAGTCCGTCACTAGTTGAAAATCCGGCTGACATGCCCTTGTGGTCGGCCGAAGCGTCTATCATTGAAGATAAACCATCTAAATCCATACTTGACGAAAGTCAAAAGGTCGAGGCGACAGTTGACCCGGTCTTGCCTTCAGAGGTTCCGTCTTCAGATGATAAAGTCACCGAAGAGAACAAAGATGACACCGTCCAAATTCTCTTCATAAACACAGACTCCGATGAACATGGGGGCAGTTTACCCGTTCCTTTACCTCAGGAAGGAAGTTCATCAGAGTCATACCCGGCCGTCTATTCGGTCCCACCTCCAAGCAACCTGGTCATTTCCTTTGACTGGAATCTACTAGGAAGACCTCGTTTACCAGTTAGTATACCATTTCGAATCATCACTCAAGTATATAGAATGGTTATGGCTGGTACCATCATAGATGAAGGGGCTTCTGTGAGTATCCTTTCCTCAACTACTTGGAAAGTGCTTGGTTTGCCATCACTTTTTCCTGAAATGAGAAATCTAACAGGCTTTGACAAAGGAACCAGTCAACCGTTAGGGATCCTTCCCAGTGTGCCCATTACATTAAGAGGGAAAACCGTTCACATGAACGTAATGGTAGTCCAAGGACCCCTGGATTATAATCTACTCGTTGGATGAGACTATATTTATTGCATGGGAGACATTGTCTCATCACTCTTTAGAGTAATGTGTTTTCCGCACGAAGGAATAGTGGTCAAGCTCGTAGACCAGCTTTCATTCCCCGGTTCACGCATGGCAAATAGTTATATACCATCCCTGAATGGTCTTTTCACGCAAGGAATGTCTCATCAATCCCCAGTCTGTCCACCTGATGAGCGCGAGTGATTCGGGGGACATGACTGAAACCCAGGGGGCATGCATCCTGGTCTGCTTTAGCAGAAGATCCTTGGGTATAGGGTTGATTTCCACGAAGGATATATGACTAATCTGGTGCACCCGTCCTTATAGGAAAATGGGAACAGACTGTAATAAGATACCTTCGTTAAGGTTATGCCGGGTGACACCTCTCCTCTTTGCCTATTTCGATAGGCATCGCCGAGAAAGAATTTTATCCACTACGCGAATGAAACTTTCTTGGTAACCTGGAAATTTTTCTCTATACCTAGGGGCATGCAAACCTTTTGGCGTGCAAGCGAAGAGCGACTATTTATTTTTTAAATTTGTAGGTCCTCTAACCCTTTAAACTCGTAGGATTAGTCGTTTCCTAACTTGCATAAAGAAAGGATCCGGAGCAAAGCTTTTTAAGGTGCAAGCTCCACAAAAATGGAATCTTAGATGAGACATCCTTATTATACGACTGGATCGAGCAGTTTTATTGCGAAATTCAAGATCGTTAAAAAATAAACATAAGCAATGAGCAAGTGTTTCCTCCCGTGTTTAATCTCATTAAAAAATGAACTAATTTCCGGTAAATAACCATAGTGAATGTAGTACTTCAACCTTTAAAGCCTTGGTCGTGTTCTCATCATCACCTCCACTCTGTATTGGCCAATCATTCACCTCCACTTGATCGATCATTCACCTCCACTTGATTGTTTACCCCTTTTGAGGAACAGCTGCGAAGAGTGATCTTGTTAGCCATCCTTGTGACACTGTCGTGATTGGAAAATTCCAAACCTTACCTGGAATCAGTTGCTACCTGAATTTATCACTCGTTCCGCAAAAACGAGTCTCCTTTAAGCTCTTTTCAACTGACTCGTAAAATATGAAAAGATTGCCTAGCCATTGGCCTCTCTAGCTCGTTAAAGTGACCGGAAGTGCTATCCCTCTTTTAGATTTTAATCTTTTTGGACCTGAGGGATTATCACACAAAAAGATCGAGCCCTTGTCTTGTTCGGCTCGTTAAAATTACTGAAAATTCATCCCTTTCGTATTATTTTATACTTTTTCGGACCTAAGGGATTTAATGACGAAAAGGGATATTTGGAGTTTACTTTACGTTCCTTTTCAGACTCTCTAAAATTGAAAAGGACCGAGTTATCTTTGTCGTTAAACTCGTTAAAACCTAATAGCGACAAACTTGTCCATAACAGACAAGAACGAGTTTCACTATCGCTAGGCTCGTTAAAACATAGCGATGGGTTTGCCCGAAGGGAAAATTATAGAACAAGCATATGTTATCCTCCTCAAGCTTGACAAAAATAAAGAGGTACTGGTCAGCAATGACTGGGGAAAAATTGGGAAGAAAACTTGAAGAAACTTTGTTGGTAGCAAGTCGCTCTTGAACATGACACTTTCACTCCGCATCCTAGTCGGGTTGGGTTGTTCCATTCACTGGTCATATCACCATGGTTCCATCACACCATCCACATTTGGGGTTAATGCTACCAATCCATCATGTCAGTGTCGCCGATATGTTCAAGAGAAGTCATTCATGGAATTCACCAGTGTCTCACCCACTATAATACATTTTTGCTCCATTCTTTCATGACCGCCACCCTGAACCATATATCACCAGATTGTTTTCACCTCCATTAAAATCATTTGCTCCGTTCCGTGTCATTGATGTGGGATTCATTAATTCCCTCCTATGACAGATCGCTTCTTGTCGACATCAGCTCATTATCCAAGAAGGCGATCTAGGAACAACCCTTTCAGTACTTTGAAGCTTGCATGCCTCAATGGCAAGTTTCTCACTTCCAACGATAGGTTTACATCAATGGCCTTCGACCGAAAGATTTTACGTGGTGTTCGATGCCAAGTCCCTTATTCACACCACGTGAATTGTACTGCAGTACCTTGAGGATCATTATCATTATCGGTGATTCCTCTCGCGCCTGTTAACAACTTACATCATTGGTTGGTAATCAGGCGATGTCTTTCCATGTTCGACTCCAGAACATCTCTCACATGGATCGACTTGTACTTTGAGTGAATATTGAACGAGATTGAAGACCCCGGATCTAGTTTCATCCATCCGGGCTGCGATATATATTCAGGAAAATAAAGACATCAAATGTACATCATTGTTGCACAGATAATCATCTAATCTAAGGGATGATGGCTCTACCAGAATCATCAGTCTACACTCAGACGATTGTCTGTCTCATGTACATGAAAAATGAATTTATAAAGCTGAGCATGGGAATTCCCGCCTCAGCTAGATCATGAAAAAATTATGAAGATAATGTATTGTATTGTATCTTATTACAGGTCTCCTTCCAGCTTGAAAGAACTTCGAATCCTCATGATAAAGCATTTCACCCGACATCAAAAGATTAACGACCTTAGGGGGCAACTGTTATAGACATTTTTGGGAACTGCAACCCCAAGCATAAAATGTCCATAAACCAAGGGCTCCTAAGTCCCTAAAGGTGTTGTTCCAACCCCTAAAAGGACAAGGTCAACTGATTACAGCATCTCCCAAAAGTTCTCCATGAAAAACTACTCAGAACTGGTCAAAATTGGACCATTTCACCTGCTCCATAGGCAAAGTGCGTTGCATCCCACCTAAATACACACAGTAGGTGCGCTGCATTTCAAAAATCCCTTCTATGTGGTGCGATGGGCAAGAAGGGACAAATGGCAGGGTCAATCCGCAAGGTGGAGAAGCATGGAATCTTCCAGAAACTTCTCCAGTGACACTTGCCTATCTGAATTCGACCAGGGATGAGTAAGAGATCATCAATCTCCAAGTGGAATCAAGAACTATCAGAGGGAAGACACTAATCAAATCACAAGCTGACTCATCTCCCTTGCAGACATCTATATATGGATCCCTCATCCCAGAGATCCAGAGGCTGGAATTTTGCATCTTGTAAGGAATTGTTGTTGGTTTCTTGAGGCAACATCATAGTGTTGGGTGATATAAGCTTTTCATGAGGTGAAGAAGGGCTTACTTGCTGAGAGGATGATGTTGGGTCAGAACAATTGGTTGTAATTCTCTTGGCTCTTTCTTGATTATCAATAAAACTATTCTAGTTTTCCTCCATACAGTTGTGTGATTGATGTTTTATGCATTGGTGTGGTTAATATACATCTGATCCTATATTGCTTATGATAATAGATCCATGTTCTCGTATAGTGTTATGCTGCTTTGATTCTACAGGTACTCTGTGAAGCTGGGTATACAAGAAAGCAAGTAGCAAAGGACTATCAGAAGAGAGAGGAATCGAGCAAAGAACCAAGCGCAAGACAGAGGTTGGTCTCTTTTATTCTTCTCTCATCTATCTTTCATAAGGGATTAGAAGTTTTGCATAGACACTATTCCCCGTAACACCAGTTATAGTTTCATACTGTTGTCGAGAGGATGATATGCCTGTCTCAATTGTTTTACTCCTGTCCTAGTCTCAATTGTTCTACTCATGTCCTATCTCATCTGCTTGTTTTGGCAGTCTGAAGGCCGAATTCACTTAGGAATTCCAAAATGACACCTTTTATCTGTCGCAGCTCCAGTATTCAAGGTTAGCTTATTCATTTTAACAACCTTCAATTTCACATTTATTATGTTTTGCTTAAAATCAGATGGAAGGGCCATAATTTTCAGCCCTGTATGGAAATCCATTATAATTATTTTCTTCATGGTGCATCTTTTATTCTATTCTCATTGTTGCATTATTAAGGTGTTCGATTATAGCCAATGCATATATTATCATTGTTATTATTGTTTTATTTTAAAATCAATTTTCAAGCTATTAATTTCATAAGTTTTAGCCATGCATTCCTGGGTTTGGTTATGCCTATCATCCTATGTTATGTGGGAAGGAGGATTTATGCCTCAACTCCAAGTCTTGATTGTAATATTTATGTTTTTTTTCCCGTAAGAAAAGTCATAATTTTATTAATGAAAACAAAATTACATTTTGTATACGGTGAGTTGCATTTCATCTGCAAGTCAAATGACCTCAGATCAGGGGTTTGATAAAAACATTTAACGTAAATATGGGGAGAAAATCATGTTTTCCTCCCCTTTTTCTTCTCAACTTTGGATACATGTTGAAGTGGATTTTCAGCGCCTGGTCAGGGATTTTCCTTGTCAGAATCAGAGGTGTCTGATGTGTGTAGTCTTTTGGTACCACTGTTTTCCATTGTATCTGGCATATTTTCCGGTTGTGATTTCATTTCCGGTTGTGATTCCATAGGTCCTTGTGGAGATGTCTCCTGGATTTCTTCTTCTTTGTCTGTTTGATTATTCTCATTTGGTATGGGCTCTTCCACATCAAACTCCTCCTCTTTAGGATATGATGGGGGAAATTGCCAACCCTTGTGTTGTTTCCCCGTTTTCTTCTTTCTTCAGATGTCTTTTTTGACTTCAGGACATGTATTTTGTAGATGTCCTATTTGCCAACATATTCTGCACCTAAATGATGTGTTTTCGTAGTCTAGTGTCTGTCTCTAGCTTTGTTGTTTATGCTTCAGCTGTATGCAGTCTAGTAAGCCTTTACTAAGATCTACTTCCACACAGATGCATGCGAATGTAAAAATTATTTCCTCCACTCTTTGTGTGTCCATTTTAATATATCTTCCAATGGTGTTGCCTATACCGGAAAGGACCTGATGGTCCCAGAAGTGCAATGGGGTGTTGTGCAGATGGACCCAAACTGGTATCCTGGAAGAAACCATTGTATTGGCATCGAATTTTGGAAGCCATGGTGTGATGAAAAGGTCCGTAGATCCCCAAAACCATGGTCCCTCCTGTAGCACAATGTCTCTTCTCTCTGTTGAATGGAATTTGACAATGAGAATGTTGGCATTATGGCACAGGTTTGGCACTATGGCACAGGTGTTGTCCTTGATGGCAACTCTCTCTGGTGACAGATCTCAGTTCAGGCTCTCAGAATGAAGGAAAAATATATATACGCAGGTTCACCATGACGAAGACGCGTATACACGCGGGTTAGTCGTTCAAAAGTCGCGTATACGTATACACGCACTTTCATGCAAGGAAAAGCGCGTACATGTGGGAGAACTTATTTTTGGTCCGTGGTATTTAGTCCTTGGTATTTGAACCTATGGTTTTGGGCCATGGTATCTCGTCAGAAGTGTTGATCCCAAGTATTGGGTCCATGGTATTGATTTGTTATGGTTTTGGACCATGGTATTGTGAAAGGGCTAAGACTATAAAAGAGGAAGGAGATCATTTGACAAAGGATCATCTGAATTATTAAATATCTGATAATGTGCTAGATCTAGAATACTGGTGATTGGGTTATGGTGTAGATCTGGATCTGAATGAAGGAAGAACCTGAGCGCAAGGAGAAGGATAAGTTATATTGATGGGTCAAAATCTTAAGGCTTGAATAATAGTATCTTTGTATGATTTTGATCTATTATATGTGGCGCATGCTTGATCTATAAATCTGGTAATCTGGGTTAACTAATGTCTGAATATTTGAAAGAGTGAATTATCCTTTATAGATATGTACACAGGTTCAATGAATCGAAGGTGCGTATACACGTTAGTTTTGTGAGTAAAAACAGCGTATACGCAGGTTGGTACAAACACAGAAGCGTATGCACGGGGGTTTCTGGTTATTGAAGTAGCGTACGTCTCTTGAATTGTGTTCTAGCTGCTTCTGTTTATTGTTGCAGTGTTCTGGGTTCAGAATTTGGTGTGTGGTTACTGTTACTGTGTTCTGGGTACAACTGTTAGAGAAGTGTCGATTTGATTCAGTTTTAATTGGTGAAAAGAAGATTGTTTGATGCAGAAATTCTTGATGATTGATTGATGTTCATGGATCGAGTCTAAAAATTTATGAAATGTGGTCCCTGGAAGAAAAGAGAAGGTTGTAGCCTTCTGCAGGTAGTAGCTTGCGTACTAGTATCTTGGCTAGTGCAAGAGCTAAGGGGGTTGTAGCTCCCTTCCAGGAGAAGCTGGAGAATGAGAGAGGGTTGTAGCTCTCTGCAGGTTACAGCCTGTGTATTAGTAAAGGAATGCACCAGTACATAAACATTGTAAAAAGAAGTTTCTAATTAAAAGAAGATAGAGCTGAATTGCAGGATGTCGTTTTCACCCACATTGGGTTTCCACCTTATATCTTGTGTTCTTTTCTGTGATTGTCTTCTGCTCTATTTCACTGTTTCTGGTTACTGTTTATTTGATTCTAATACACAGATTAATGATCAACATCTGTAAGATAAATTAAATTATAAGTCTGCATGGTATACGTTGGTTGCTTTATCTGTAGTTGCGTATATACGTGGTTTTCACTATTTGAAGTAGCATATATGATCTGGGTGTGAAAAGAAAATATTTGACTTGATAATACTGATTCACCCCCCCCTCTCAGTATTATTTACAACAATTGGTATCAGAGTAGGTCTTTCAGAAGAATCTTGATCGCTTGAAGGAAGATCTATCATCATGAGCAACTACGAGAGAAAAGCCTCGATCAGGCCACCAATTTTTGATGGGACCAACTTCGTCTATTAGAAGGTAAGAATTACTGCCTATCTTCAATCTCTTGGTACAGAAGTCTGGGATATCATAGATACAGGGTACACATTTCCTTCAGCTACTCCTACAGATCCGGCTGAGAAGAAGCAGTATGAAACAAATGCAAAGGCTGTCAATACTCTATTAGGAAGTCTATCTCAATCAGAATTCGTCAAGGTTATGCAGTATAAAACCGCAAAAGAAATATGGGACAAGATCGTTCTGAGCTATGAAGGAGATGAACAGGTAAAATGAGAAAAACTACAAACTCTTAGAATTCAATATGAAAATCTCAGAATGCACAATGATGAAAGTGTGGCTAACTATTTCCTACGGATAGATGAGATTGTCAATTATATGAAAAACTTGGGTGAAGAAATAAAAGAGGTTGTTTTGGTTGAAAAGGTTCTAATATCTTTGTCCTCTAAGTTTGAATCAAAAGTTTCTGTAATATAAGAAAAACAGAATCTACAGAGCCTTACCATGTCACAACTGCACGGAATTCTAACTACTTATGAAATGAGGAAAGGAGGAACATCAGATAGGAGAGAAGCTGCTTTCAAGGCTTCAGGCAAAGGAGATTACTATGAGTCAGGATATATGTTAGAAGAAGAGGAAGAATCAAATTTTGTCAAGAACCTTCAACGGGGTGCTGGAAGATTCAGAGGTAAGTTATCTTTCAAATGTTTTGCTTCTGGAAGATTCGGTCACTATGCTGCCAAGTGTCCTCACAAAGATAAGATTGACAAAGGTAAGGAGCCAGTTAGGTGGAACAAGAAACAAAATGTAAATAAGAAAAGTTATTACACTCATGAAGACAGTGATGGACTTTCAAATAGTGATGAAGATGAACAGGGTAATAATTATAGACTTTTAATGGCTTTTGAAGATGATGATTTCTTAGATGCTATAGATGATGAAAGTCTTTATGAAGAGATTTCTAAACTCAAAATTTGTTTAGAAGAGAAAAATATGATTATTGATACTCTGCAATTCCAACTGGCTAAAAGGGAAAAACATCATGAAAAGTTAGAATGTGAAATTGTGGGACTTAGAAAAGAGATTGAGAAAACAAAAGCTCTTAATCTTAGATTTGTTAAAGGATCTGAAACGTTAGATGAGATTATCAAAGTGCAGCATTCTCCACTAATCAAGACAGGTCTGGGATATAATGAAGAAGCATCTCAAGCGCAGAAACCATCTACCTCCAAAAGTTATCTTGATGCAGCAAGGAGAAGTGAGCAAAGGCCCAATGGAGATCACCAGGTAAATCAGGGATAGTTTACCTCAAGAATGAACAAAGACTGCCAGGTAAATCGAGGGAAATCTACTTTAAGGATGAACAAAAGCTACAACTAGCCACAGGTAAAACATCCTCAATTTGCCTCAAGAATGGATGTCAATAGAAACTACAATCATTTGGTTGGTAGATTTGATAATCGCAGGAGTTTCTTTAATGGCCAATGTTTCTCTTGTCATAACTTTGGTCACAAGGCAGCTCAATGTGTTGCCTATAAGACAATCATGACCAGAGAAGCTCAAAAACAAAGAAGTATGACTGGGATCACGAAAAGGACCTACAATAACTTTTCTGCCCTTGAAAATGAAATTGAATGTTCTATTTGTAACAACTTCGGTCATGAAGATTCTAAATGCAGGAGCAGGTTTCGGCAAACAACTCAGAAGGAACAAGCCTCAAATTCCAAAACATGGAGAATGGAAGAACTGCAACCAGAAAGATGTGGTATAGCCTTATATGCAGAAGGGCAGGAAAATCAATGGTACATCGACAGTGGATGTTCAAAACATATGACGGGTGATAAGGAAAAACTTCAGTCATATAGTGCCTTAGAGAAGGAGAAGAAGGTCTCATTTGGAAATGACACCCCTGCGCTCATAAAAGGTAAAGGTTCTGTTCAGTTGAAAGAAAAGGTCAAAGCTGGAAATGTTATGTATGTTGATGGCTTAAAGCATAATCTATTGAGTGTCAGTCAGATGTGCAATCAAGGAACTGAGGTAATATTTCGATCAAATGGATGTAGTGTTTGTGATCTTGATACAGGAAAAACAGTGATCAGAGGCATAAGAACTCCAAATAATTTATACATATTCAAAGAAGGACAACATCAATGCTATCTAAGCAAGAATGATGAACACTGGCTATGGCACCGGAGATTGGGGCATCTAAGCTTTTCACAAATAAGGAAAGCATCCAAATACCAGGCAGTTCATGGTCTTCCAGACATTAGAATTCTAGACAATACAATATGCAAATCATGTCAGTTTGGTAAGCAAACCAGAACTAACTTCCCTGAGAAGGAAGGATCAGCTAGTAGGCCACTTGAACTTGTCCATACTGATGTATGTGGTCCATCTAGGAAAAGGTCACCTCGGGGAGAAGAATACTTTATATTTGACGATTTTTCCAGGACATGTTGGATAGGACTTATGAAGCACAAAGACGAAGCCTTCAAAAAATTCAAATCTTTCAAAGCCTTGGTTGAAAACGAATCAGATCACAAAATCAAATGCCTCAGGTCTGATAGAGGTGGGGAGTTTACCTCAAATGAATTTTTCAATTTTTGTGAAGAACATGCAATAAGAAGGGAATTCTCTACTGCAAGGACTCCTCAGCAAAATGGAGTAGTGGAAAGGATGATCAGAACGGTTCAACAAATGGCTCATGCTATGATGGATGAGTCTGGAACTCCCGCAACTTTCTGGGGTGAACCTACATTTGCTGCAGTTGTTATTCTCAACAAAACAAACGTCCGGGTGAATAGCACTCAAACTCCTCATGAGCTCTGGTATGGTAAGACTCCTTCAGTAAAATATTTCAAAATTTTTGGAAGAAAATGTTATATCAAAAATACTGATGAAAATCTTGGCAAGTTTGAACCTAGAGCAGATGAAGGCATTCTCCTTGGTTACTCCCCCCACAGCAAAGCTTACAAGTGTTACAATAAAAGGCTTGGAAAAATTGTTGAAAGTATTGATGTAGTGGTTGATGAAGAAGAAAACACTCCCAGGCAGGTAACCTCTGAAGACTTCGAAGATGATGAGGACTATCCATCAACATCAAATCAGATTCATGATGAAGAAGAAACCCATGAGGCACCAGAGGAATAGATAAGGATAGAAGAAAAGACTCCATCCAGGTATGTTCAAAAGAATCATCCAGAATCTCAAATTTTGGGGCAAAAGGAGGCAGGTGTACAAACAAGAAGAACAATTGCAGAAGCTTAAAGCTATTTGGCATTACTCTCCTCCACTGAACCGCAAAATGTAAGAGAGGCATGCAAAGATGAATGCTGGATCAAGGCAATGGATGAAGAACTTGAGTAGATTGAAAAGAATAACACTTGGGAGTTGGTTCCCAGACCAAAGGATAAGAATGTCATAGGGACAAAATGGATATTCAAAAACAAGTTGAATGAAAATGGGGAAGTTATTAGAAACAAGGCCAGACTTGTTTGTAAAGGGTATGCTCAACAAGAAGGAATAGACTTTGAAGAAACTTTTGCTCCCGTTGCTAGACTTGAGGCCATCCGAATGTTCCTTGCTCTCTCAAGCTTTCAGAAGTTCAAAGTATTTCAAATGGACGTGAAATCAACTTTTCTGAATGGAGACTTAGAAGAAGAAGTGTATATTGAGCAACCAGATGGATTCATCCTTGGAAATGATCCAAAACTTGTATGCAGACTTAAGAAGGCTCTCTATGGTCTTAAACAAGCTCCAAGGGCTTGGTATTATCGTCTGGACAAATATCTTCATCAACAAGGTTTCTCAAAAGGGTCAAGAGATAGCAATATTTATATAAAAATCGAAAATAAAAAATTGCTAATACTTGTTGTGTATGTTGATGATATCATCTTTGGCAGCAATGAAGAAGCTATGAGTCAAAACTTTGCCTTGGTGATGCAGAAAGAATTCGAAATGTCCTTGCTTCTAGAGAATTTACATATTTTCTTGGATTACAAATCCAACAAAATGAAGGCGGTATCCTTTTATCTCAAACCAAGTACCTCAAGCAGATTTTGGAGAAGTATGGCATGGAATATTCGAAACCAGTATGTACCCCTATGGTTACAGGATGCAGCCTCAGTGCAAATGATGAATCAACAACAGTGCATCAACCAACTTATAGATCCATGATTGGAAGTCTGCTCTATTTAACAGGTACCCAAACAGACATCATGCATGCAGTGGGAATGGTTGGAAGATTTTAGGCAAATCCTAAGGAAACTCATCTTCAGGCAGTAAAGAGAATTTTCAAGTATCTTCAAGGAACTCAAAACTATGGCCTGAGGTATTCGAGAGATACAGATCTCACTCTTCATGCTTATACAGATGCAGATTGGGCTGGAAGCATGGATGACATAAAAAGCACAAGTGGTGGTGCATTCTTTATGGGTTCCAGATTAGTATCTTGGTTCAGCAAGAAACAAAGTTCGATTTCTTTATCTACAGCTGAAGCAGAATATGTGGCTGCCGCATCTTGTTGCACACAACTCCTTTGGATGATGCAAACTTTGCAGGATTTTCAAATCACTTGTACTCCACCTATCTCCATCTTATGTGATAATACAAGTGCTATCAGTATCTCAAAGAATCTTGTCATGCATTCAAAGACTAAGCACATACCGATCAAGTATCATTTTCTCCGGGAACAAGTGTTGGAATAAAAGGTCAAATTGGAGTATGTTCCCTCTAAGGAACAAGTTGCTGATATTCTCACCAAACCACTGCCCAAGGAAACTTTTGAATACCTCAGACAGAAGCTGGGAGTAGTTGATGCATCATCTTGTTGTTGAAACTTGTCTGTTTCAGAGAAAAGTGGGTGTACGCAAGTTTCCTGAGGAGGATCCACGTACATATGTTGGTTTATGCAAAGATAGTCGCATATATGGTAATTTGAAAGAAATCAGTGGGGACAAACTCTGGTTGAAGAGAGTCTGATATGGGTCTGACAGAGACCATCTGGCACAGGTTCAGGGGGAGCAGATAAACTTCTGATAATGCATTGTTGGCATTACATTAGAAGCTCTTGGTTCGAGTACACAAGCTGTTTTGGGTTCAGGTGGATCAGCTGCAGAAGGAGAACAGAAGGAAAACATGGTTGCTGATCTGAATAGTGATTGACAGATGCTGCTGATATCAGTTATTAGTGACTTTCATAAGTCTTGCTCTAGATATTTCGTCTCTATGTCATGTATATCGTTTATTGTCAAGGTCATGTAACGACCTATTTTGGTTTCCCCACTATGCCTGGGATGAATGATGTAATGTACTTGGTTGTCATTCATAGATTTCTGGTGTATCCCCACTTGGTTGGGTGGATGATCCCCACTTGGTTGGGTGATGGATGTATGTATAGAGTCTTTCGGTGATAGGAAGGTCTTTTATGATGTATAAGTCATGGTTCTTCTTGAAGAACATCTTTTTGCAGATCTTGCCTACAGTCAGGGGGAGCATGGTCAGCACAGCAGAGCAGAGATTTCAGCATGTACTCAGGGGGAGCACAACCCTTTGCCCTTGATGACAAAGGGGTAGAATGACTTTGAGGATCTTGGGGTTGCCATCAAGTCCAAAGGGGGAGATTGTTGGAATTATGGCACAGGTTTGGCGCTATGGCATAGGTGTTGTCCTTGATGGCAATTCTCTCTGGTGACAGATCTCAGTTCAGGCTCTTAGAATGAAGGAAAAATATATATACGCATGTTCACCATGACAAAGATGCGTATATGTGTGGGTTAGTCGTTCAAAAGTCACGTATACGTATACACGCACTTTCATGCAAGGAAAAGCACGTACATGTGGGAGAACTTATTTTTGGTTCGTGGTATTTAGTCCTTGGTATTTTGAACCTATGGTTTTGGGCCATGGTATCTCATCAGAAGTGTTGATCCCAAGTATTGGGTCCATGGTATTGATTTGTTATGGTTTTGGACCATCGTATTGTGAAAGGGCTAAGACTATAAAAGAGGAAGGAGATCATTTGGCAAAGGATCGTCTGAATTATTGAATATCTGATAATGTGCTAGATCTGGAATACTAGTGATTGGGTTATGGTGCAGAGCTGGATCTGAATGAAGGAAGAACCTGAGCGCAAGGAGAAGGATAAGTTCTATTGATGGGTCAAAATCTTAAGGCTTGAATAATAGTATCTTTGTATGATTTTGATCTGTTATATGTGGCGCATGTTGATATATAAATTTGGTAATCTGGGTTAACTAATGTCTGAATATTTGAAAGAGTGAATGATCCTTTATAGATCTGTACACAGGTTCAATGAATCGAAGGCGCGTAGACACGCTGGTTTTGTGAGTAAAAACAATGTATACGCAGGTTGGTCCAAACACAGAAGCGTATGCATGCGG
The DNA here is from genome assembly GCA_031772625.1 of Pinus tabuliformis. NCBI lineage: Eukaryota > Viridiplantae > Streptophyta > Pinopsida > Pinales > Pinaceae > Pinus > Pinus tabuliformis. The sequence goes on from CM062813.1 coordinate 9,671,185, forward strand.
GTTTCTAGTTATCGAAGTAGCGTACGTCTCTTGAATTGTGTTCTAGCTGCTTCTGTTTATTACTGTAGTGTTCTGGGTTCAGAATTTGGTGTGTGGTTACTGTTACTGTGTTCTGGGTATAGCTGTCAGAGAACTGTCGATTTGATTCAGTTTTAATTGGTGAAAAGAAGATTGTTTGATGCAGAAATTCTTGATGATTGATTGATGTTCATGGATCGAGTCTGAAAATTTCTGAAACGTGGTCCCTGGAAGAAAAGAGAAGGTTGTAGCCTTCTGCAGGTAGTAGCCTGTGTACTAGTGTCTTGGCTAGTGCAAGAGCTAAGGGAGTTGTAGCTCCTTTCCAGGAGAAGCTGGAGAACGAGAGAGGGTTGTAGAGCTCTACAGGTTGTAGCTTGTGTACTGGTAAAGGACTGCACAAGTACAGAAACATTGTAAAAAGAATTTTCTAATTAAAAGAAGATAGAGACAAATTGCAGCAAGTGGTTTTCACCCACATTGGGTTTCCACCTTATATCTTGTGTTCTTGTGTGTGATTGTCTTCTGCTCTGTTTCACTGTTTCTTGATACTGTTTATTTGATTCTGATACACAGATTAACGTTCAACATCTGTAAGATAAATTAAATTATAAGTCTGCATGGTATATGCTGGTTGCTTTATCTATAGTTGCGTATATACGCGGTTTTCACTATCTGAAGTAGTGTATATAATCTGAGTGTGAAAAAGAAAATATTTGACTTGATAATACTGATTCACCCCCCCCTCTCAGTATTATTTCCAAGAAACCCCTTGGAACAGAGGTGGATATCATAGTGTAGAGTCCAGTTTGTGAATATCCAATGGAAAAGTTCAAAAGGTTTTGGCCAGAAATAGTCGAATCGACAAATGATGGCATGTGATTCAAAATTATCCAATGGAAAAGTTCAAAAAGTTTTGGCCAGAAATAGTCGAATCGACAAATGATGGCATGTGATTCAAAATTATTACATGCCTCATTGGTTTTTGGTATATCTATATTTAGTTCTGGTATATAATTCAGCTGCTCCACAACGTATGGACTCGGTTCTCTTCCAGCTTGCTTTGGGACCGATGTAGGAGTTTTTCCCCTTGTAAGATGTTCTTGAAGGATATTCCTCCATTTTTGTGCTTTTGTTGTGGATCTATGTTGTTTTTGTTTTTGTGTTTGTCCCACTGCCTCCTTCTGTTTGTTTTGTTGAACTGAAAACCTAGCCTCAGGTTGACTGTTATAGTAGATTTTGACCTAATGTTGTAGTCCAAAATGGATCTGAGATCCTATAGGGTTCCGCCCACATATAATAGATATTGTAGTCCAACCAACTAGTTAATTTGTTGGGCGATGATATTCTTCAGGTTCATAACACAGTCTGTTGCAAGGACCCAAATCAAGGAAGACTTCCCCGATGGGGTTTTAATAAAAATTTGAAAGCGATTAGAAGTTACCAAGGAAGGGGTTCTGTTGTCCTCTGGGTCATGCAATACCATGCAGCTCCCATGTCTCCATAAAGCATTGTAGTCTGTGGGTACTCCTCCAGCGTCTTGACAGCCTTGAAAAAATTGGTCGACCCTTGCGAGGAGGTGAACACTTCTTCGATTCTAGCAAACTGCAAAACCTTCTTAGGCATGCGAGCAGCCACAATCCCGGCACCTCAGGGGGTGGGCACCATTTTTGCTGTTTCAGAGCCACATTTACCAATGATCTTGACAAGTACGATGTGGGGTTTCCCGATCTTGTTACCCCAATAACCCATCCTAATGGGAATAGCCGAAAACTTGGCCAAAATAATGGCTGTAGAAATTCCCACTGTAGATCAAAAGATTATGCAATATACTAAAGCAAAATACATGACCTACTTCTACAACAAACTTTGCGGAAGCTTAATTGAATATGAGCAAGACCAATGAGAACACATATAACTGAGAATGAGAAATCAATCACACATAACATAGAAGAAATAACCCGAGGAAAGCCTCAGCCTAAAACCCCAATCTCTATATTATCATACAAGTGTAAATATGTTCAAGCTATAAAAAGAATCAGTTCTCAAGCTACCCTGCTCTCTCTGCAATCAAACAATACAACTCACAGACTAAGTAGACACTAGATATGCCTTCCCACATGCCTCCTATTTCCTTGGGCAATTTTTCTTGGGGTCCAATGATGCCACGTGCATGAATTGGCCTCATCACACTCACTAAACTAAAGAAGTAATTGAGCAATCTCCAAGGAATGAATTCCTTCTGCATGCAAGAGATATTCACAATGGAATATTGTTGCAACTAATAGTACATTGTCCCTCCATCTGATCTCAACTGGGTCTCTGTCTGAACTAACATGCATGAGTTATTTATGAGAGAATATTCAGTTATCTGAAGTGTAGCAGTTACATGCATGCATGCATTAACTAACTGAACTCACAATTAATTCAAAAAACTGTTTGAATTAATCTAACTAGACTTGACTCAGTTAACTAAGCCAACTAATTACAACTCAATATTACAACTCATCCTTATCTCTTCAACTGATGGATAAATTCCTCAATTAATGGAGAAACTATTGCATGTCCCCACATAGACTTCATGTTTGATTTTCTACAACTAATTAACTCAAGATGAATTAATTAATTATTTTACAAACAACTACTAAGATCAAATTCGATTTTTTACTTCTCTATTTTAGTTTAGAGACTAACTAAAATAGGAAGGTATCCTGAAATGCTATTTATAGCAGTACTAAATTTAGCACTTCTATATTTAGCATTTCTTGTTGCTATTTTCAAAACTCTGTCTCAATAAGAAAGGGATTATCAGTAACCCCAATCCTGTCTCTGTGGAACTCGAACTTGCATTTTGACAATGCCTTAGTCAAAATATTTGCATTCTCTTCCTCATTCGAAACATACAACAACAACATGATCCTCTTGACCACACAGTCTCGAAGATGGTGATACCGGATATCAATGTTCTTGGACCTGTCATGAAAAACTGGAGTCTCAGAGAGTTTGATACAACTTTGATTATCGCAGTAGGTCACAGTTGGATCCATCCTCTGACCAAACAATCCCACTAGAATCTTTCGGATCCAAATGGCCTCACATGCAGCCTGAATAGCAGCCATGTATTCAACCTCTACTGAGCTAAGTGCAATTGTCCTCTGTTTCCTACTATACCAAGAAACTGCAGTTGAACCAAGGTTGAAGATTCCTCCAGAAGTGCTCTTCCAGTCTGATGGACTCCTTGCCCAATCCGCATTTGTGAAGCCCTGAAGCTTAACTCCCTCTGTCTGTTTGTACCACAATCTGAACTAAGATGTGCCTCTGAGGTATCTCAGCACAGGCTTTGCTGCCTTCCAAAATAGCTTGGTAGGCTGAACCACAGCTTGACTCAGCTGGTTCACCGCAAAGCATAAGTCAGGTTGTGTGTTCACCAGATACATAATTGAACCCACCAGCTGCTAATAAATAGTAGCAGCTACTACCCCACTTGAAGTAGCATCCTCCTTCCTCTAGTTCCGAGCTAGAGGAGTCTACATGGGGTTGCACTTCTCCATATGAAAGTGCTTGAGTGTCTCATTGGCATACTTGCCTTGAGACACAAGTACTTCACCATCTTTCTACCACAACTCCATGCCTAGAAAGTAGTGCATAAGACCCATGTCTTTCATTTCAAACTCTCTTGCAAGGTCCTCCTTGCAAGACTGTATCAACTAATCATCACCTATCAAAATCAGATCATCAACATAAAGAACAATGATCAATGGCTTACCTTATACCATGATGTGGTAAAGGTTCACATCTACTTCACTCTTGGTGAAGCCCAACCCGGTGAAATAGCTATCGATTCTGGTGTACCAAGCACGGGGTGTTTGCTTCAGCCCATCCAAAGCCATCTTGAGTCAGCACACATGCGACTCCACGATTGAAGGTCTCGAAACCCTCTGGCTGCTCAATGTACACCTCCTCCTCAATATTCCCATTGAGGAATGTTGTCTTCACATCCATCTGATGGATCTTCCAACCCATCTGCGCTGATAGTGCCAACATCAATCTGATAGATGAGTACCTTTCTATAGGAGCAAAGGTCTCATCATAGTCGATGCCCTCGACCTGTGAGAAACCTCTTGTAACAAACATTGCCTTATGTTTCTCAACACTACCATTAGCTGCCTGCTTTACCTTGTAAAGCCATATGGAACTCACCACTGAGTTACCTTGAGGTCTTGGGACAACATCTCACACACTATTCCAAATGATAGAGTCGTACTCCTCTACCATTGCATCAACCCAGACTGGTTGCTACACTGCTTCCTCGAATGAAGAAGGTTCGATATCTACACACTCCCCAACCAAGGCCATGTACCCAGTGTACTGCTCGGGTGACCTCCTCTATCTGCACTAAGAAGATGGATGTCCCACATTCTCCCGTGCATCGAGCATCAACCTGTCAGCTTCCCTTGAGCGCTTCTGCCCATCTCTGGAAGTCTCAGCATAGGAGGATGTCTCCACTCCCCGATCCTCTACATGCGACTGCTCCGCATCAATCTGAGGCTCCTCCTCATTAGGATCTGAAAGTTCATCCTTTACATGCAACATGAGCTCACTCTCAAGTGATAATCGCATGGCTTTCTACTCGTCGAACTTCAGATCCATGCATACCCCTGTCCTCTTACTGGTAGGTAGGTACACCTGATAGTTGTGGGGTGTATCCATGTACCCCACAAGTCTTCCCAACTCAGCTATTGGATCCAGCTTCTTCCGGGCATCTTTGGTCACATGACAGTAAACTGATGATCCAAATATTTAGAAGTGACTCACATCTGGTCGCTTCTTGGAAAAGGCCTCCATAGGTGTCTTCATTCCCGGTATACGGTGCAGGCTTTTGTTCTGCAAGTATACCGTTGTATTGCATGCCTCAGCCCACAAATGCAGTGGTAGGCTTTGGTCATGCAACATCACTTGAGCTGCTCCCACAATCGATCTGTTCTTCCTTTCGGCCACCCAATTCTGTTGTGGGTTATGGGGTGTCATCAATTCCCGTTTAATTCCTTTTATAGCACAAAAGTCTTTAAATTATTGGGAGACATACTCTCCACCATTGTCACTACGCAAGGCTTTTATTTTCTTTCCATATTATTTATCTGCCAAGGCTTTAAACTCACAAAACCTCAAGAATGTCTGATCATTCTTTTGCATAAAGTAGATCCAACATATACAAGAAAAATCATCAATAAAAATAGTGTAGTACCTTTGTTTAGTGGTGGAGGCTATAGACAATGGTCCACAAACATCTGAGTGAACTCGCTCTAGGATTGCTGCATCTCTACTATCTCGATCTGGAAAGGAAGATTTCGCATACTTACCCAAGGTACAACCTTTGCATGTATTTGTCTACTCCATTTTTCTGTTGGGTAGTCCAGCTGAAATCTGTTGCATGATCTTTAGTGTCACACCCCTACACCTGCGGTAGTCTTTCAACCACTTATATTGAGGTGTAACACCACCGAACACTTTCTTTACACCAATACTTATGTTCGTGGACTACGCCTTAATTCACTTTCTCCTACTTAGTTTGTGTTTCAAAACCAAGTATTATTACGTTTAGCCTTATACCAATGAACACCCATACTCATTCATTATCAACAGCAATTATAAACGAAGAAGACAATTGCACAGTATAAAGGGAGGGGCAACTCCCTGCAATATGAGTCTGCCCGAATCAATATATTATATAATCTTCACTTTTACAATGTACAAGCTAAATCTTGGGAAACCCCAAATTTACACTTAGTCAATTTTCACAACTTCGGCAAACTCGGTTGCCCAGCTCATCGGCACCTCTACACGGTCGCCGCACGACTCTCCAACCCGTCGTTCACCTCGTCGCACATCTTTGCCGGTTCGCTCTTCGTTTGGTCGCAAACTCCAAAACCGTGTATCCCTGCCCACACGCAGTCCCACTTGCCAAATCTTGACAAACGCCCAAATCGTATGAACAGCACGTAGTACCACCTGCCCAACTCTACGACCTCCAGTTCCAACCTTCGTTCACCTTCGTGCACACTTGCACGGTGGGCGGGCGCTCACCTGAGTCACCAAGACACCCACGCCAAGTCGTCGCACAATGCGGGCGCCACACACCCGTGCACGCCCTTCTCCAACCACCGGGCGGACCCTCGCCTGCACCTTCGCCCAACACCAAGTACGACTTTCCTTTACCGTGCGTTCACCCAAGACCGGCGCATGAGATGTGCACCTCCCCTCTTGAACTGCGCACTAGAAAACTGCGCACTTCTTCCTTAGAGCAAAGATCTGTGTGATCGAATGATGGTGGAATAACTCCACGCATCCACTAATATATACACAGGCATAGGGCATAGTCTTGCTACCCAGCCGACTCACCCAACGCCCCAAACGCCATCTCAAAGTTATCAAACGCACCGTCGGCTCCACATAATGTTGGTCGGCCTACATAACGTTTGTCACCACGCTCTCATGCGTATAGATAGCAGCTCGCTCTTCATTTATGCATATAAGTCCACCGCACATGAAGCCAAGCTCGCACATTGCACCGAACCACAGTTCGCCTGTCGTCGCACATCGGTCGGTCGCTCCTCCATTCGGTCGTGCACGCCTTGCCCGTCGCACCTCCAACATGCGCCCGCCGTGTGCGCGCGCCTGCTTGCCTAGCACTCAACCGTTGCACAACTCGAAGGCCTTACATCCTCCTCCACCTCAAATCGTTGTCATCCTCGACAACATATCATCTTGGTAGCCCTCCACCAAGATCATCAATATCCATGATGTCAACTCCTCCACATACTGTAAACATATCTGCATCATATGTAGAACCACTGTCTCCACCATGTATCGCCTTGGCAACCGTCTGTCACCAAGACCACATACCAAGGTATACACCTCATCGGTATGTCATACATCAGAGATCATCTCAATCCATGACCATCGATCACCCTGTCACAATCTCCACATGCTGCTCTCCACCATGGAAGGCTGGTCCCTCCATCCAAGCTACATGCTCACTGCAACATATCGTGTCAACTTCCTCATGTGTCATCATGTGAACTGTTGCCATGATACTTCAACATAATGCTAACACATCTCTGTACACGCTGCAGCCCCATGTTTGAACTAGTTGGGTAGCTAATCCAACCGTCACGCTCAAACCATGAGAGTGAACATCCTCATGCCACCATCAGTTGTTTCTCAAAACATCCTGCCACATCCTCAACTCGATCAAGAATCCATCTCCATATAAGTGTAAGCCATGCTCAGGTCCATGAAGTAGTCCTCATCCCATCTGCAACATGTTGTCCATGATGTTTAGTGTCAATGTGCTACATGAAATTAGCCACATCTATCCCAACATCATCATCCATGTGTGTATCTCCTCCATATGAAGAGATCATCTCATCAATCTCCAACTCTCGGTGTGCCACGTCCAGGTCCATGAAGCAACCTCCATCATATCTGCAATGTGTCATCCCTCAAGTCTGCCATAGAAACAAGTATCTACTTGTCTCATCTATCCATGTGCTGCCCATGATCATAGATCAATTAGCTCCCATGTCAAAAGGTAGTTGAGTCTCGGCTCAACTCATGCCCCAATGTTGCCACCAAGGCATCATCATCATCGTGACTCCATCACTCCAAAGTGTCTCATATCGATCCTCCACATCAAGTCACTCTTTCAAGCCATTCCCATACATGTACTTGAAAGTATGCACCCCATCCTGCATCAAAGTCTCTGACCTCAGCTCCTCAATGCATCAAATCCTCTAAGTCCACCATGTATGAAGTCCCTAAAAGTCACAATCTCATGTCATCATGAGCTCCATAAGTCATCCCCAATCAACACATCAGCAAGCATACAAGTCTTCGCCCAAAGGTCTCTGCAAGTTGCCTCAGCTCTCCATGTAGTAGGACTGCTCCATAGTCTGCTCACAACTCCATCCAAGTCCATGGCCTTGTTGTACATAAGTGCACAACCACTCCACCGGCTCATAAATAATAGGTCTCCATGTCACATCAGCAAATCCACCTGCACAACATCCCTGCCTTGGCACTCCTCATTGGATGCCCGTAAGTGACACCACTACAAGTGCTCCTACATCATGTCCCTGCATAAGACTGCCATGCTCCATGTCTCCAGCCTGATGTCCATGACTAAGTTGCCCATGTAGTCCAACCAAGTAGACCCATCACAACAATCGGTCATCCTCATCCAAGTCTGCTATCTTCAGTCTAATGAACTCAATCACCCAACCATATCATCATCATCACATCACGAGTCCCTTCCATCATGGCTCCCCCACTAAAGGTTCCACCAAGACTTGCTCTTGGTCTCGGCCATGAGAAGTCCAACCAAGCATCATCATACCTCAAGTGTGTGCCCTCCAATCTCTCCATGAGTCATGCCGGGCACTTAGCCAAAGTGGCTAAAACATGGCCCACTCCTCCACAACAATCATCATGTTCCTCCCTTGTCACGGGCCTTTGCACCTTTCATCATAAGGTCACAAACAACCCCAACAAGTCCTGCAACAATCAACAATCCTTGCCCTTCATCATCATCATGAGGTTCCTCCAAATGAGTATCCTCATTCATCCATGTCTACAAACCACACGATCCTGGTCCAACTTGATCAATCTCAAGTTCATCCTCCATCGTTGTCACATCTGCAACATCTTCAACTATCATCACTTCCTCTTCCTTGATAGCACAATCTGCAACTTCATCTTGCTCCATTGTCCAACCAAGTTGAAGAAGTTCATCTTCAACATTCTTTTCCAAGACTTCAAGTTCCTCTTGAATCCGGGGATTCTCTTCTTTCAACCTCTTCAACCTGTATAAGGTAAGCAAGAGCTTCCCTTTGCATTCTTCCAAACTTGCCATGCCTTGTTGTTCAGCTTGGCCCAAGCACTAAGCTTCACCCCTGCTAAACCTGTTTCATTCACCAGCTTCACCAAGTTCCCTGCAATCATGAACTGGCCCTTGTTCCACTTGTATGTGAAACCAACTTCCTTCACCTGCAAGTACCTGCTTCCATTGTCACTTCGTCATGAGCAACCTTGCTCACCAACTCCAACCGAGCTCTGATACCAACTGTCAAGTTGTGTATCAGCTTCAATTCTTCAACACCCGAACCTGTTCAACAGCTCTGATACCAACTGTCACGCCCCTACACCTGCGTTAGTCTTCCAACCGCTTATAGCGAGGTGCAGCACCACCAAGCACTTTCTTTTCACCAATACTTATGTTCGTGGACTACGCCTTAATTCACTTTCTCCTACTTAGTTTGTGTTTCGCAACCAAGTATTATTACCTTTAGCCTTTATACCAATGAACAACCATACTCATTCATTATCAACAACAATTATAAACGAAGAAGACAATTGCACAGCATAAAGGGAGGGGCAACCCCCTGCAATATGAGTCTGCCCGAATCAATATATTATATAATCTTTACTTTTACAATGTACAAGCTAAATCTTTGGAAACCCAAAATTTACACTTAGTCAATTTTCACGACTTCAGCAAACTTGGTTGCCCAGCTCGTCGGCACCTCCGCACGGTCGCCACATGACTCTCCAACCCGTCGTTCACCTCGTCGCACGTCTTTGCTGGTTCGCTCTTCATTTGGTCGCAAACGCCCAAACCGTGTATCCCTGCCCACACGTAGTCCCACTTGCCAACTCTTGACAAACGCCCAAATCGTATGAACAGCATGTAGTACCGCCTGCCAACCTCTACGACCTCTGGTTCCAACCTTCGTTCACCTCCGTGCACACTTTCACGGTGGGCGGGTGCTCACCCGAGTCGCCAAGACACCCACGCCAAGTCGTCACACAATGCGGGCGCCACACACCCGTGCACGCCCTTCTCCAACCACCGGGCGCACCCTCGCCCGCACCTTTGCCCAACACCAAGTACGACTTTCCTTCACCGTGCGTTCACCCAAGACCGGTGCATGAGATGTGCGCCTCCCCTCTTGAACTGTGCACTAGAAAACTGCGCACTTCTTCCTTAGAGCGAAGACGTGTGTGATCGAATGATGGTGGAATGACTCCATGCATCCACCAATATATACACAGGCGTAGGGCGTAGTCTCGCTGCCCAGCCGACTCACCCAACGCCCCAAATGCCATCGCAAAGTTATCAAACGCACCGTCGGCACCACATAATGTTGGTCGGCCTACATAACGTTTGTCACCACGCTCTCATGCGTATAGATAGCAGCTCGCTCATCATTTATGCGTATAAGTCCACCGCACATGAAGCCAAGCTCGCACATCGCACCGAACCGCAGTTCGCGCATCGTCGCACATCGGTCAGTCGCTCCTTCGTTCGGTCGTGCACGCCTTGCCCGTCGCACCTCCAACATGCACCCGCCGTGCGCGCGCGCCCGCTTTCCTAGCGCTCAATCGTCGCACAACTCAAAGGCCTTACATTTAGGGCTCCATGGAGCAAGTGGCCCAGTCTTCTATGCCATAGCTCGCCAACATCTTAGCTCTACACCATCTCAGCTTTAGAACAAAATGCAGCACAATCGTCTACCTCTAGCTTGTAAAGATTCTTTACTCGAATCCCAATTCGCTTGGTTTGTCTAGTATGGATATGCCTCAGGAATACCTTTCCTTTACTAAAGACTACATCATAGCCTTTATCTTCTAGCATAGCGATAGACACAAGATTATTCTTCAAACCTGGTACATACTTTACATCAGCCAGGGTGAGGGAAGCTCCATGCTTCCTCTGAAACACAACTGTACCCTCACCTGAAACATGGTACTTTCCATCATCGCCCATCTCGATATGCATCGAGAGATCCTTCTCCTCCAAGGTACTGAAACGATTCTTGTCACCTGACATGTGGAATGAAGCTCCACTGTCCAACTACCACACACATCCCACCATGGATGAAACCATGCATGCAATACGAGAGAAATCCAGCTCAAACTGTGAGGCCAGTGCCTCACCATTAGATCCCTTTGAGGATCCCTTCTTGGATTTCTTCTGTGGACAATTTGTAGCATAATGGCCCACTTCATGAAAATGAAAGCATCACACTTTCGATTTGTCAAACTTCTTCTCACCATGGGAAGAACTGGATTTGGGATGGGATGCCTTCCCTTTCCCTTTCCTTGCCTTACTCACTAAGGCTAGATTTTCCTCATCATCTTGCTTTGATGAGGATCCATCTCTGGTGCTTCTTCTTATTTCCTCCTGCATCAGATCCGACCAAAGTCGTTCCCAATCGGGCAGTTTTTCTCTTCCATTAACTGACTCTTGGTAGCTATGCTAGCTCTTAGGAAGACCGAGGAGTGCAAGACTCACCATGTCATCATCAACGATCATGATTCCTACACTTCCAAGCTCATCCCTACAGGTGGTGAGCTTGTTCAGATATGTGTAGATCATGTCGCCCTTTTCACACTTGATTTTCTGAAGCTTGTCTTTTAGCACCAGCTTCCTCTGATCGATGTTGTTCTGATATAGATCTTTCAATGTTTTCCACATCGAAAATGGTGTCTCCTTCCCATGGAGGCTCAAGACAATGTGGTCTTGAACTCCCTCCAGGAGGATTCTCCTTGCTCTAGCCACACATTTCTTCCATTCCGCCAATTCTGTAGCATTAGCCGGCTTGGGGACTTCTTGATCAATGAAGTCCTTTAAACCATTATCCTTTAATACTGCTTCCATGCGATCCTTCTAGGTTATATAATTTGAGCTTCCATCATGGGCTTATTCGAGTCTTAAACTATTAAACTCCATTGGTGAAATTGAGATGTGATAAGAACTCGATTTCTATATTCAGGAACTTGAAGCTTTGAACTTCTCCCTTCATGTATATTGTTCTTTGCTTTGATCAACTTTGCTCTGATACCATGTAGAAATTCCCATTGTAGGTCAACATATTATGCAATATACTAAAGCAAAATACAAGATCTACTTCTACAACAAACTTTGCGAAAGATTAATCGAATATGAGCAAGATCAATGAGAACACATATTACAAAGAATGAGAAATCAATCACACATAACATAGAAGAAATAACCCAGGGAAAGTCTCAGCCTAAAACCCCAATCTCTGTATTATCATACAAGTGGAAATATGTTCAAATTACAAAAAGAATCAGCTCTCAAGCTATCCTTCTCTCTTTGCAATCAAACAAAACAGCTCACGGATTGAGTAGACACTAGATATGCCTTCCCTCAGCCCTCCAAGCCTCCTATTTCCTTGTGCAGCTTTTCTTGGGGTCCAATGATGTCACATGTGGGAATTGGCCTCATCACACTCACTAAATTGAAGAAGTAACTGCGCAATCTCCAAGGAATGAATTCCTTCTGCATGCAAGATATATTCACATTAGAATATTCCTACAATTGATAGTACATTGTCCCTCCATCTGATCTCAACTGGGTCTCTATCTAAACTGACATGCATGAGCTATTTATGAGAGAATATTCAGTTATCTGAAGTGCAGCAGTTATATGCATGCATGCATTAGCTAACTGAACTCACAATTAATTCAACAAACTATTTGAATTAATCTAACTGGACTTGACTTAGTTAACTGAGCCAACTAATTACAACTCAATATTACAACTCACTGATGGATAAATTCCTCAATTAATGGAGAAAATGTTGCATGTCCCCACATAGACTTCATGTTTGATTTTCTACAACTAACTAACTCAAGATGAATTAATTAATTATTTTACAAACAACTGCTAAGATCAAATTCAAATTTTTACTTCTCTATTTTAGTTCAGGGATTACGTAAAATAGGAAGGTATCCCGAAATTCTATTTATAGTAGTACTAAATTTAGCACTTATATATTTAGCATTTCTTGTCGCTATTTTCAACAATGGCTCTGCGGTTGGCCATGGCCACCTCTTTCCTGCGCTTAACACCGAGCCTGACGTGGCCATTTCCGTCACCCACGACAACAAAGGCCTTGAATCGAGTGTTCTGCTCGGCCCTTGTCTACTTTTGTCCAGATATGATCTTCATGACCTCATCCTTCAACTGGGGTCCCACCATGGTCTCCACGATCTGGTGCTCCTGAATGGCCAACGAGAAGAGATAGATTGGCTCAAGGGAATGAATTTTTCCTTCTTTTACCAGGAAGCTGAGCTTTATCACGGGTACCCACTTTCCTTCTTCATCTCTTGTAATATTTATGTTATATATTTTGAATTATATTTTTTTTGAAAATACGAGTTTATGTAACTTTGGAAATTTTATGAGAATGGAATTTTTTTTAAGGATTAATTATAAGTTTAGATTCTTTTTTTTAAGGATTAATTTTAAGTTTAGCGTTTGAATCTATAATGTATAATCATACTTTTTTTCAAGTTTTAAGTTGTTTTTCTTATACTGAATTGTAAAATAAAGATATAAATTGAACCTTTTTATTGATATATTCTTAGTATTTTACTTATTTGTAAATTTGCATTTATAAAATTGTCTATTAAAAAATTATAATTGGATGCTTATTTTTATTTTTATTGTAATTGTTATGTTATATATATTGAATCTTTTAATAAAATGTTTGAAAATATGAATTTATGTAACTTTGAAATTGTATGTGAATGAAATTCTTTTTAAGGAGTAATTATAAGTTTAGATTCTTCTTTTTAAGTATTAATTTTAAGTTTAGCATTTGAATCTACAATGTATAACCATAATTTTTTTAAGTTTTAAGTTGTTTTTCTTATATTGAATTGTAAAATAAAGCAATAAAAGAAATTTTGGAATTTTTTATTAAGTGGAATTCCCTTAAAAATTTAATATATGTTTAATGTTTGAATCTAAAATATATGATGTCACTTTCTTTAGGTTTTAAGTTGTTTTTATTTATATTGAATTATAAAATAAAACTTGTGAGAATATGAATTTATATAAAAAAACATTGGAAAATTTATATGAAGTGGAATATGAGTTTATGTAACTTTGGAAAATTTATGTGAATGGAATTCTTTTTAAGGATTAATTATAAGTTTAGATTCTTCTTTTTAAGGATTAATTATAAGTTTAGTGTTTGAACCTATAATGTATAATCATACTTTTTGTAAGTTTGTTGTTTTTCTTATATTGAATTGTAAAATAAAAAATACGATTTTAGATAAAGAAACTTTGGAATTTTTTTATGAAGTGGAATTCTCTTAAAAATTTAATATCTTGGATTTCGTATTGTAAAGCTTCTTCACATAGTCATATAGGGGAAGTGTTTTTCATCTTCCACCTTCTTAGTATCACAAATCTGACAAATTCTATCATCCCAGGGCGTCTTGGGAGTAGACCACCACCGAGTCTCACTCTGAAACTCATGAGAGTTAGTTTTAATCCTAACAATGTTCATTTTCTTCTTAGTGCTAGTCAGCATAAAGAGATAGTTCTAGTTATCGAGGGTGGGGTTGATCACCTCTTTATAGTACCTTAGCTTTCTTTTACCCTCCAGCTCCTTAGCATTCCACATCCTCTCCTTAAAAATGGAGGTAATAGTATCTTTGATATTGTCATTGATTCCCATGATGATCTCCTCCTTAATGCCCCAAAGGTTGAGCTAAGACTAAGCATCCTGATTCCACCCGCGCTTGAGGTGCAAGTGGGGGTTTTGACTAAACTTAGAAGCAATTTTTCGGAGCCTCTTGGATTTCGTATTGTAGAGCTTCTTATACATCGGATATCTAAACATAATCATACTTTCAATGGGGGACAGTCCAAATTCGATCAAGAGGATAGGCTAGGGAGTATTTCCCTTGATCTTGATATTGGCAAATATTTTAGGCACACTGTGTATAAATGGAAATGCCTCTAGAGATTACTCACAAAGAAATTTGATCTGGAACCATTACCATATAAGGTGAAGGGTTCAGTTTGGTTGAGGCGATGAAAGACAAAGGTACCATATGAGGGTGAAGGGTTCAGTCTAGCTGAGACTATGAAAGACAAAGGAGGTCTAGTCTGGGATGCAATTATCAATAAAAATAAACTCTTAGAATTGTCAATGAAAATAAACTCTTAGATTGAGAAATTGGGAAGGAAGTTGCACATGTCTCTTTTTTGAGTAGATTGTTTGATTGTATTACTGTTAACATTAACATTTATTTTTCACTCAAATTGGGCTATAGTTAGATCATGTAACATATCACATCTTTTTTCATCTATGCTCTTCTTCCATATGTGCTACCCACTTACGGTGTTTCCTTTGCAACATTTGGTGCAAATGCTAGTATAAAATATTAATTCACCCAAAAAATTAGATATTTAAATTCTAAATTCAAACCATTAAAATTGGCTAATGGAGTAATAGATATTTAATTTCTAAATCCAAACCCCTACAAATACTATTGATCCATATATTTACAAATACTCTCGTTTTAAGATCCATATATTTCAAAAAAATAGTAAGCACCAAAAAAAAATAGATATTTAAATTGTAAATTCAAACCATCAAAATTGGCTAATGGAGTGATAGATATTTAATTTCTAAATCCAAACCCCTACAAATACTCTTGTTTAAAGATCCATATATTTACAAATACTCTGGTTTAAAGATCCATATATTTCAAAAAAATCGTAACCACCGGAACTTACCTTAATTGGAGACTCTTTCTCTCTTCACAAGATGGAGTGCAGTTCCGGGGTTGATCTGCTAACCATGTTTTGTTTCTGGCGGCCTTCTTGAGTATGGACACATTTTGCTATGATAAGGCTTATTCTATTCCGGTTCCATATGGGATATATGTTATTATTTTTTGGGTTATGATAATATATATTTCGTGCTCAGCTTTTGCTTTAAGGAGCTACATATATATTTTTTTATGTATAGACCAAATAAAAATAGTATAGAATGAGATAATGACTACAAAGACATAGCATAGACTTTGATGCAACATGATGTTAACGACAAACATCAATATGTACTTTCTTTATTTTATAATGAAGGCCTTTTTTCTTCCGGAAAAAAACACTTGCCATAATTATCATAATGTGAACATAAATTGGGCGGCCATGGAGTTACAATTGCCTTTGGCGCTGAACGGAGCCAGGGACCGTGAATTCCTGTATAGTTTTCTAATTTTCGGTGGAAAATTGTTATTAATTTTATAAGCGTTTCTTATTAGTCGTGCTGCTTTGAATTTATTAATTTCCCCTGTGCTGGGCACAACTCTAATTTTCGCTGTAAATTTAATTAAAACAACAACAAAAAAACAGATTTTGAAATTATAACGACAAAGCATCTATATTGTCTCACGTCCTCCTCAACAAACCTCCCGAAGTTACTGTTGTATGTACTTGTATGATGTAAAATGGTGTGTTCCAAGGACAAATCCTACTCACACGGATACTTAAATTCAAGGTGATGTGTTCCACAGAGAAACCCTGTAGCTAAATCCTATTGAATTCAGCATTTAAAAAGAAATTCCATCATAGGTTAACGATTTATCTTAACAATTCCATCAGCATTTACTAAGCTCACACAGTAAGTTCATTGAAAGAAATCTT
Organism: Pinus tabuliformis; assembly: GCA_031772625.1. Taxonomy (NCBI): domain Eukaryota; kingdom Viridiplantae; phylum Streptophyta; class Pinopsida; order Pinales; family Pinaceae; genus Pinus; species Pinus tabuliformis. Next base: position 9,687,737 of record CM062813.1, read on the forward strand.
ATCACTCCTAGAATATATGGTCTCTCTAAGATTCATAAGGAAGGAGCTCCCCTTAGGCCCATAGTCAACACCATTGGGGGTCCTACCTATCTTTTGGCGAAGTTCCTTGCCTTGAAGCTTAAACCCTTAGTTGGTCGTACAGGGTCCTTCGTTAAAGACTCTGCTTCTTTTATCGAAGAGCTCAAAGACATTAAGCTGGACTCTGGGGACATTCTGGTCAGTTTTGATGTGGTTTCCCTGTACACTTGCATCCCTATAAATGAGGCCATGGAAGTAATCTACCATCTAACCAATCCTGATACCGCTCAGTTGGTTGAGATCTGCCTCACTTCGACCTTTTTCTCTTTTGAAGGTGAGTTCTTTGAGCAAACCTGTGGGGTTGCCATGGGCTCACCCCTTTCCCCTGTTGTTGCGAATCTTTTTATGGAGGATTTTGAATCCAAGGCTCTTAACTCTGCCTGCCTCTTGCCGAAGCTTTGGAAAAGATATGTAGATGACACTAATGTCCTCTGGTCTCATGGCCAAGAGGAGTTAGACCTCTTCTTTGATCATCTCAATAGTCAATCCTCGGCCATTATGTTCACTAAGGAGCAGGAAGTCGAGGGCTGCCTCCCTTTCCTTGATATTCTTATCTCGAAGAATAGTGATGGTTCCCTCTCCCATCGAGTGTTTCGTAAGAGAACTCATACGGAGCAATATCTTCATGCTAGTTCCCACCATTTCCCGGCTCAGAAGTTGGGGGTTCTCAACACCCTTGCTACTCGTGCCTTAAGGATCTCTAATGAAGAGAGCTTCGAGGAGGAGAAATCCAATCTCCTTAATGTTTTTGTTGAGAACAGTTATAGTAGGCACTTGGGTCAGAAGGCTTTCCTCAAAGCAGCTAAGAATTCTATAGCTAAAAGAGATAAGAAGGAGAGGATTCCCGGTGTCCATCTTCCGTTTGTTCAGGGGACTACCGACATGATTGCGAGGATTATTAAGAAGCATAATGCCCCCTTGACCTTTAGACCTCTCAATGCCATTCGTAAGTCCCTCGAATCTGTGAAAGATCCCATCGACCCCAAGGACATGAAAGGGGTTTATATTATTCCTTGTTCTTGTGGGACCCCCATTATTGGTGAGATTGGTTGCTCCATTAATCAAAGGATTAGTGAGCACGCAGCTATCCTTAAGCATAGGAGAGCTAAGTCTTCTGCTTTAGTAGAACATGTTGAGAAAACCAATCATCATGTCTGCATCGAGGAGGCTAGTGTGATTGCTAGAGTGTCCCAATTCCATCACCGAAAATTTAGGGAAGCGCTTGAGATTGAAAAAAAGGCCGAACAGTCTCAATAGAGAGGATGGCTGAAGGATGAGCAGTCGCTGGGTCCCAGCCCTCTCCTCCTAGTCATGGTTTTCCTGCCTTCCCTTCCCTTTGTTTTGTTTTTTTTGTTGTCTTTTATGATTTTTTCCCCTGATTTCCTGTTTCTTGGGGCCTTTGTTCCTTGAAATTCTTGTAGTATCTCTTATTTATGCTAATATCTTAAAGAAAATACACTTGAAATTAATCTTTGTTTATTTTAACCCTTAAATAAACCTTTAATTTTAAATATTAGCATTTTCTTTCTAACCCTTACATTACTCTAATATTTATATATTTAACTAACTTTTATAGATGCTATTGAATTAAAATTAAATTACTTTTAATTAATTTATCTTAATATATTTTTAGAATTATAAGTGTATACACTGTCCCTTTATCTTACATTTTAATAAAATTATATAACTCACTATTTATGTATTACCCTAATATTTATAACTTTTATAACTAACTACTCTAATATTTAGATTTAATAACTTGGATTACTTACTATTAATTTAGATTAATTTATTTTATAATATATATATATATTTATAATATCATTAATTTACTCTATTATCATAACTTTATATTACCCTATTAGTTATATTAGTTATATATATTTGTTGAACTTCTATAAATAACTATTATTTAATATTAATTTAGTTTATAATTAATTTAATATTTATTTATATATTAGTATATGGAACAACCCCTTTGACTTTTGTTTGAATCTAGATATTTAGGTATATTTATATATTTAATAATTTTTATAACTAACTAACTATTAATGTATATTAATTTTGGTTATAATTTATTTTTAATATAGATTTATAATTATAAGTGGATAAAAATGGTCCATTTACTTTTGTTCTAATAAGAATTTAACTAACCAATGTTACTTTTTTAATTAAATAATGGATATACCCCTATTCCTATCCTAACTAACCAATCAAATCTAGTCGTTGTCAATATAGCCGTTATACAGCTCTTGGAGTCTTTGCTCTATCTATTTAACATACAAAGCATGATCTGCTCATTCAACTTGTCCTGACAATGAACCACACTAGTTGGTTCAAAACATGTCAACAAATGAAATATCTTGTGATTTATGCCGAAAAATCTCTCATAAAGTTAATATGGATCACAGAAGCCTCAATTCAACAACTAAAAAAAATAATTAGAATTTTAAATCAGTTATATATATATATATATATATATATATATATATATATATATATATATATATATATCTATATATATATATATATATATATATATATATATCTATATATATATATATATATATATATATATATATATATATATTTCTAAATGGGGTCAGAATCATAGAGGATGGCATTCTCGAGGGAATGGGTCGACGTTCATGTTAGGCACATCGTCTCATGTGGGTGGGTTGGCCTCCCTACCCTCCCATAACACTTTGAGTATGGGAGAGAGTAAATTCCGATGTGTGAGGTTTCATGTCACCTTGGATCTCGAGGGTGGTGGCAAGCATCCAAACATTACGGAGGGTGGTGAGGGTGTGCGTTGGACGTTATGCATATGTGTGTGTATTGGTGTCTGTGGTGTGGGCATTGTTGGAAGAAGAGGAAGCTGCAGAAGTTCCCCTATCTAGGCGAGGGGACGACATCACCATTAGCATTTCCTCCCCTGATTTCGGGTGTGCGTCGTTATTAATTGTTGAATTGGGCTTCATCACTATGAGTGTGCAAGGAAAGCGGGGTATGGTTGTCTGTTTGGGGTGGTATTTCTGTTGTTTCAGTTTCATTTTGCACGGCTTTAGTCTGGGTCGGGTGGGAACTAGTTTTTTCTAGAACGAGATAGTAGTAGTGGTCCTCTTCAGTCTATTACAAGCTTCTATGTTGTTGGGTGAAGCCATTGGAGTGACAATACTAGGCTCTTGTTATAGGGGCTCTCGGGTGGCTGCTTCAGGGAGGTGCATATTTTGGGATCGTGGTGGGTGGTTGTTTTGGTACTGTGTGTTCTTGGCACCATGGGGTGTGGAGGTTCAGCCGAGGCTAGTTGTGTCTCCTATTGTGCAGGAAGCTTGGGCTGTATCAAGCGAGTAGTCCTTTGTTCATTCCAGTGGTGTCAGGGAGCCAATCACGCGCCTTGTTCCTCTCGCCAAGTGCAACCCAATTCGAGCAATTCTAGGAAAGACATGTCCAGGTCTAGGCTCGAGATGGTGAGTGGCAGTGGTGGCCTGGTTCATGGTGGACGAAGTGGTGGTAGGTTGAGTCGTGTGACATCGGGGGGTAGAGGAGGTGGGCAGTCGGGGCTCTCTAGGTACGTAGGGCATGTTGCTTGGGGTGGTAGGCATGGGGGCTCAACGTTGGGTCGAGGTGACAACACTTCTTCTATCGAGCAATGAAGGGGCTCGGCTCGCTGTGCTGTTTCTAGGCGTCATGTATTGGCGCATCATGGTGGTCATGGTCAATGAAAAATTTGTTGTGTTGATCAATGTCAGGGCTTGATTCAGTCAATTCTAGAGCGTCTAGGGACTTTGGAGTGGGTTCAACAAGAGAAGCATACTGAATTGATAGCAACGTTGAACAAAATGCATTATTTCCAATGCCATGTCCGGGAGCATGTAGTGGGTCTGGCAAGGCTATAATTTGTTATCAAAGAAGGTTGAGAAGCTGGAGGCCTGGATGGCCCATTTCGAGGAGCATGTCCAATGCTCCTTTCGTCCTTTGCCACCTCCTGGAACAACCCTGGACAACCCAAACTCCATCACTTCTAACGACTAACATGGATACAAGTGTTTTATATGTTTTGTTTGTTTACTCGTGCATATGACGTCTTAAGTTGTGGACTATGTCTCTTTATATTTTTCTATTTCACTATCATCTACTTTCAATAATAGTCAACAAACCTTGCTGAAGTAACACTACGTGCATTTTTGTTATGGTATACCTCTTTTGAAACCATGAATAAAAGATTAACTTAAAAAAATATATATTTATTAAAATTAATTAATAACCTATTTAAATTAAAAACAATTATTTATATATATATAATATAAAAATATTAACTATTCTCTTAGATTAATTTGGGGTGATATAAAACGTAAATCTCATTATTTCAATAATACTTCATACTATGGCGATTACTGATTAAAGTACCTTAATAAACTAAAATTAAAAATAATAATTAACATTATTTTTTATATAATAATAATGTTCGTTCTCATAATTCTTTAAGTAATGTACGGCAAATAAATTAGAAAGAAAATACATTTTAATATATTAAATTTGAACAATAAAAAGATTTCACATATGGAAAAATGAGACAACGTAATAGCTAATCTTGGTTACGGTTTCTGATTGATTAGTGATATATGAAGTATGAATGTTACCATACAATATAATAAATTATAATAAATTAGAAAGAAAATATATTTTAATATATTAAATTTGAACAATAAAAGGATGTCGCTTATGGAAAATGAGGCAACTCGTCCAAAAAATTTCATATAATAACTAATATCGAATATAGATGGTTAAGATTTATGTTTGATTAGTCAAGTATGGATGTTAACCTACAACATTGTTTGGTTAATGATTATATAGGAAAACAGAGCACTTAATTAATTGTTTTAAATTTATTATGAGTTTTATGAGAATCGCAATAATGATAAATCACATGTAAAGATATGCTATTTAAAAATGTAAATATTTTTTGATAGATATATTAGAGGAAAACATCAAATTAATAATTTTATAGATTTTATTATTATTATTACAAAATGTGGCCTTAATTATAATTAATAATTTTCTATGCGATATAGCATTTTTTTTCTGGAAGAAAAGGGAAAATAATAAAAAAATAGACCTAACAAAAACACATATTTTATTTTAATAAAAATGTTGAGTGAATTTACATTATAAAATTTCATAAATTACAAAATTAAATTAATTAATTAATTGTTTTGCATTTTTTTTATTCATCGATATATAATAATATTTTTTTATATTATTATTTTATTTATAATATTAAAAGTAGATATTTTTTGAGTATCCTGAAAACCATTTCTAATTGGTGTAAAAGTTTTTTTTCTAACCCAATCCTCAACCACATATGAATGCTTACCTTCAGTTTTATATTGTAGATAATCTAGAAAGGGAGAAATCAAATAATATTTAAAGACTCCTCTGTGCTTGCTAATCGTATTTGGCACTTTACCCTAACTAGCATCAAAGAAACCATCCTTTCTCTCCCCCATACCTCCTATAAGAAGAAATCCTAAGGAGTTCAATGCTAGCTCTTCCAACGCTAGCATCTCATCCCCTCCAGCCTTCACCTCCCCTCCCCCCTATCTCATTCTAGCACTACAATTTGGCCCCCTTGCCTCCCCGATTTTCTCAAGCTCAACTTGGATAGAGCATCAAAACAGAAGCCAAGCCAATTTGCTTTGGAGTTATTATCAGATATCACAATGGTTATCCATTCTATATTTATTCTACGTCCATGGGTATAAATACAGATAATGTGGCTGACCTCGTGAGACTTGTCACTAGATTGTAAGTTGCACATAGTCGAGGATACTCCAAAATGTTTGTTGAGGGTGACTCTCAAATCATGATCAACATGATAAAAAAAAATATAGAATGACACTCATGTTCATAAAGTACCCAAGTTTTGGCATCTAGAAGCTCTCATCAACAGGCCTTAGTCATGATGGCCCACGTTGAAGTCACCGTCCCCTCCCATGTTCAATGCATAGGCAGCAATATAAAATATATATTAGGAAATCATGGATTTCTTGACTCTCTAGAAATGATGTCATCCACCTAGAATCTCATGCTAGTTCTCCATATAAAGATGAATGTCAGGAGTTGATCATGAAAAATGTTGTTGTCTCATATAGGGTGCTTTTAATGCAAAGTGGATGGGGGAGACAGGCTGTCACAACCCCTCCTAGCCATGTGGCCAATGGACATGATAACATGCCTCATTAACAAAACAAATGATAGACATACTCAGAACACTTTGTCTCAAGTGAGTTTTATTTCAAATCCTCAATCCCAAGACCATGCACCACAGACATTTTGAAGAGTTATTATCTTGCCATGATGGTCTTGTCCTCGTATGTGAGATATACATAGTTAACAACTTTATAAATTCAACCATCTTATTGGTATGATTTTATTTGTTTGCTATTATGGAAGAGACACTCCTTTGGATTATAGCTCCTTCCACTTCTTTTGGAAATCATCATTGGGTGCTATAGTTGTCCCACCCTTGTGAAATCCATCTAGGACCTCTCACTTCTACTCGTATTTCTCTCAACAACTTCAATCCTATTAAAATTCTTAAATTTTAGCATTACACAAACACTTTTCATTTGACTCCATAGCTTCCTAGCCAAGACCATTTGCTTTGTTTTCTTATCCTATCAACTTTGCATGTATAGGAGAATGCAAGTCTCATGTAGAAGGCAGTTCCATGCTGGTTACTACTCCTTGTGGAAGCTAGACTCCTATAGAATCTTCTAGTTTGAAGGTTTATGATATGTCAATGTTAATTAGTTATTGCCACTGATTCCAAAATTGAAGCACTCTCCTCATTGGTTTTCTCCTTATCGGCTTTTAGTATCTAGCTTTGTCTACTCACAAAGATTTTTCCCACCCTTCACCCGTACAAATTGCTTTATATTCCTCCCTTTCTCCTTAGGTAGTGGTTTTTCGCCCCTTATGGCTAGTCTCCTTGGTAGGCTCTCCAACTGACCATGTCAATTCCCATGCTCCCTTTCTCTTCTTGCAACTGGATGAAGGCTTACTCTATTATTTATTTTTTTTCCTTCTAACTCATTCATATCATCCTACATCCTCTCCTCCTTATGTACCACTCTCCCTTGAGTCCAACGCTCACTTTCTTGTCTTCTTAATCATCCCTATGAGTATCCACAACTGGTTTTTTTGGGGGCCCATCAATGAGCACACATATGGCGAGGTGATGCCTATTTTCAGGAAAAATCCTCTTAGGGACATACATGTGTGCATCACATGATCCATGAATAAGTCGCCATATTTTGTAACCTTACCTCGAGACTCATCCAAGATGAGCTAGGTCGCATGGAATAGGATGGGGCCTCCCAATGGAAGTATCTGTTAGATACAAAAAGTTTTGGAGGATGTGGATAACTAGGTGTTTGATATTAGGCATACTTGAGGTCAGTTTAATTAGTACATGTAGATAATTGATTTGTGTTGGCATGTGAAGTTCCTCCTAGGAAAAATTCAGATGGATTGTTCTTATCATAGGGTTGGCATCCTACACTCTCTAGAGCACCTTCATCATTAGTTGAGGGACATAGATCAATGCTTGGGTCGTATTGAGTAGGATCTATGCATTTCTCCACTTGTAGGCAACACCTATGACAACATTGGAGATCTGATTGAGTTTGTTGCTACTAACTCTAACCCCTCGACATAGATTTTTTATGATCACGCCTATTTTCTATGCCGCATCCTATCTTGTTTTGGGATTATATAGTTCTCTCTATAGGCTAATTTGGCATGTTTTCTAATACATACACTTTTTTATTTTTTATTTTTACAAATCATGATTTCCTGTACTTCTTTGCGAAGAGTGCAGTTTTTGCTATGGTCATGTCTCCCTACCGAACTATTCACTAGCTTCTCTAACATATCCATGTAAATCTAAATTTTGAAAACAATACCATATTTACCCAAAAAAAATAATATATCTAAAAAATAAAATTAAGTATGTTCTAGCCGTCCAAATTGCAAATATAAATTAAGTTAAAAAAATATATATCTTAACCATTTAATCCCAAAAATAAATGATGATCATTTTCTTATATATGTATATATAATTTAAAATTGTTATAAGATACCAAAGAAATTATGTGTACCAAACCTGGATATTGAGATGGTTTTAAATCCATCTATAAAAGTTTATCAAAATGTCCAAAGAATTCCAATGATTAATAATGTATGCATACCTTGGTATCATATAACTAAGAGTTACAAAACATTCAAATTGAAAAGATGGTTGAGTTGCATCAAACAGCGTGTTCTATTATATACATTTGGATTATTATGAAATAGAGATGAATGTACCAAACATGTTTTACCTTCGAACAAAATTTTCTACTAAAGTAAAAATAATCTAAGGTCTAGTGAACAATTAGGTATATATGTGATAATTTGGAAAAAAAGTTCTTACAAGTTTTCCAAACGTAGCGCTTTGTTTCTTTTCACATTGTACCACACATATATGATTATGGAAATACTAAAAATAAAATAATATTATGAATGCAATTATATTATTGTAAGAATATTTTTTTATCTAACATTATATTTGATGTATAATATGAATTCAAAAATGACTATTAGAATTCGGTGAATAAGAATTTATGTGAGCTTATAATTCATAATATTTGGTTATTTGGAAAACATAGTATTGGAATACCAATGTTAAAACATTCTTTTAAGAAAACATATGGAGTAGATAGAAGAAAACATATGGAGTAAATAGAAAAAATGGGTCTTGACAGTATGACCTAATAAGACACCCAATTGAAAACTCCCATAAGTAGAGAAAAGTAAAAAATATTATAGGAAAAGCAAATCCCCAAGAGGGAGAGATATGTTAGTGTTCAAAGATGGGATGATGAAACTATTGATCCTACAATTGGAAAGAATATGATACCAATGGTCGTTAAAAGTTCTAATCCAAAAGAACCAAAATTGTGAAGGTGAGAGGAATTAAATCTTCAAGAGCTTTTTTGAGCTCCAAAGTAAAAGATGTCGTAGAAGCATAAGAAAGGCATACATTGACAAAGACCTAATAAATTCTTATGATAAGCATTGATAAAGGAATATAGCAATGGATTAAAGAAAATAAACCACCATCAACTAGTAAATGAACAATGAGGTCTATAGACCCTTAAAGGACAAGAAGTATGGAAAACCCACAAACTTAGCATTGAGGAAAAATAAACAACATAGAACGTACCAGACAAAACCCCCCCCCCCACCCCCCCCCCCTCCCCTCAATTTGTTCTTCCCATAAAATATGATAAAAGCATAGTACAAGACAATAATAAAATGTAAATAACAAAATAATATCAAGGAATTCAACAACAAGACAATAAGATAGCATAATCAAGTCAATCAGGTAACTAGACAATAAAGAATCAACTATGAGTAGGCTTTGTTGTCATGAACCCTCTCCCCTTTCCCCAAAACATAACTAAACGAGACACAACAATCAATACAAAAATAGATGAATGTTGCATGCTTACACAACTAATGATACACAATGATATGAAGTACGTGAGCATGTTTTAAAATGAAGCCACCACCATCCATTAATCCATCAATGGTCAATGGTAATGGTTGGTATTGGTCCGTAATTTAGGATTTTATATAGTTTTTAAAACAATCTAAATGCACTTTTATGAGGTTTTTATTCCTAGTTAAAATCATCTTATTCATAAAATCAATTCGATGTTCTTTAGGCTCTAAGCCAGATGCACTAATAGTAGTGGAATCAACAAAACTATCATGTTCAATAACATTATAAACCATTTCATTAATTTCTACATCATAATGAAAAAAGGGGTTTCTCTTTTAACAACGTAGTCTAAACTCCTTATCCAACAAATGATATATTCCCAAAATGAAAAAGATCAAATGTAAGATGTGAGGTGGTAGTTATAGCATAACCAAGGAATGATTTGTATGTTCGCACTTCAAGCACAATAGGAATATAAATTCCTTGTCTATCTTTCTCAAGTCCTCCTTGAATATATCTTATTTTGTTTAATAGTTCAAATCCAAAATTGGTGGTGTGAATTTCAAAGTTGCATGAAATAAATGTGATGATGGATAACCATCAACATCAAGCTTTTTGGATCGAGACTCACTCTCGGGGAGATGTGAGTAATGTAAGTTAGTAATGTAATGTAAGTAAGTTTGTCAAAACATTTTAAATGCGAGGCCAAATATATATCTATAGGGGAAAAATGTGGAATGTAAGTAATTAATGTATGCAAGTATGTAAGTAAGATGTAAAATGTAAAATATAAAATACAAAATGTAAAATTTGATTAATGTAAAATGAAAGGGGGAGATAGTGGTAGATTTGGAGGGTGGAGAGAGAGAAATAGTATGATGGGAGGGGGAGAAAAAGAGAGGTGGGAGAAAAAAGGAGAGAGAGGAAGGAAGAGATAGAGAGAAGGAGAGAGGAAGGGGGAGAGAGAGTGAAGGAGGAAGAAAGACATAAATAGAAATGTGGAGAGAGGGTGAGGGAGAGAGGAGAGCGGGATGGAAGAGAAAGAGGAGAGAGAGGGAGAGAAGGGGAGGAGAGATAGAGAGAAGGGAAAGAAAGAGGGGGGAGAGGAAAAGGGAGGGGAAGAGAGAGATATGGAGAGAGAGTGTAATTTTTGAGAGGTGAGATAGAAAGACAAAGAAGGAGAGATGGTGGGATTAGAGATATAGATGGAAGGGGGAGAGAGGGAAGAAAAAAGAGGCAGAGAGAGGAAGGATGAAGAGATAGATAGATATGGATATATATATCATGTGTGCTTGTGGGTGAGATAGAGAGACAAAGAATGAGAGACAAAAGGAGATATAGACAAATATGGCAAGGGCGAGAGAGGTGGAAAAAATAGATAGAGGGAGAGGGAGGAAGAGGCAGAGAGAGAGAGAGAGAGAGAGAGAGAGAGAGAGAGAGAGAGAGAGAGAGAGAGAGAGGGGAGATTCAATGTTCCACTGAAATAATTACATTGATTTCAGTGTAGATGTTGATTCCTCGTCCTATTTTATTGATTACACTAGATGCATTGTTTTCAGTGTAGTTGTTAATTTCTAATATTATTTGATTGGTTACACTAGATTTATTTTGTTGTAGAGGTTGATTTTTAATCCTATTTTAATTCTTGCACTAGATACATTTATTTTAGTGTACATGTTGATTTCTAATCCTATTTGATCACTTGCCCTAGATGCATTGATTTTAGTGTACATGTTGATTTCTAATACTATTTGATTGCTTGCACTAGATGCATTTGTTTAAGTGTACACGTTCATTTCTAGTTTGATGTAGCCAGATGTATGATGTACATTAATTTCAAAGTAATTAGATTAGTAGTGTGCATTAATTTTAGTGTATATAAAAAAAATAATACCGATGACATGCATTTAGGGAAGAGAGAGAGAGAAGGAGAGAGAGGGAGACAATGGGAAGAAAGAGAGTGAGGGATACAAAGTTAGATAGATATGGACAAAGAGTGTGTATTTTTGGGGGTTGAGATAAAGAGAAAAACATATTTGGAGGAAGATAGAAGTACAGATAGAGTGGGGTGGGAGAGGGAAGAAGAGAGAGACAAAGAGAGGGAGGAAGCAGAGATAAATAGATATGGAGAGTGAGAGCATGTGTGTTTGGTGAATGAGATAGGGAGATAAAGAAAGAGAGATAGAGGGAGATATAGATATCTATGGTGAGGCAGAGGGAGGCAAGAAGAGATACAAAGGGAAGAAGAGGGCGGAGGGAGAGGCGGAGAGAGAGAGAGATGAGGGAGAGAGGGAGGGGGAACTACAATGTTTTTCACTCAAGTAGATGCATTGATTTTGGTGTAATATTGATTCCTATAACTATTTGATTGATTACATTAGATGCATTGATTTCAGTGTAGTTGATTTCTAATCTTGTTTTATTTTTTCCACTAGATGCATTGATTTCAGTGCAGATGTTGATTTATAATCCTATTTGATTGCTTGCATAAATGCATTGATTTCAGTTTGCATGTTTATTTCTAATCCCATTTGATTTCTTCCAGTACATGCATTGATTTCAGTATATATGATGATTTCTATTCCTATTTGAATGCTTACATTAGATGCATTGATTTCAATATAGATGTATTTTTTGTTTGTTTGATGTAGCTAGATGTATGATTGATGCAGGAGCATCCGAGCACTCATAATTACAAGAGGAATCCAAAGCGGAGCAAGGAGAGGATGTGGATCATCTAGCAAAGCAGGGGACAATTCTATTCAAAACAGAGTAAACGATGGAATGGATAAGAGTCTCGAGGAGACTTATTGAATGTAATCTGCCACATATGTATGCATATAGCAAGTTTAGGGTTTTGTTAGAGGAAATCATGGAGGAATATAATCGGATCCTTCCAGTGATCCAATCCAATGTGTTCTATATATATTTCGTAAGACAGAGAGTAATAGAGAGGGGTGATAAATAGATATTCATGTAAACCCAAGTGGGTAGAATCTAATCAAGAGAGGACTCATTCTAAGGCTAAAATGCCTTAGATCTGTAACCATATTATGTATAATGAAAGTGTGCTTTGTGTTGAATTGATGTGCTGTGTATATTTCCCAAATAGTCTAAATGTTATGTGTTGCGAGACTATTGATTGACCATTGATCACTGAAGGATTGATGGTTATCTGATGATATTAATTATATGAGTGTTCTATGTGTTCACAGTGTGTAGACAGAGTCGCAGAGAACTGTGTTTAATGCAGAAATCCATCAAACTGAAGTGGAATCAATTCCAAGAGGAAATGAAGAAGTGATGCATAGGAATCGTTAAATTTGGGAGATCAACGACTAGGATCAAATCGAAACCAGAATGTCGCATCACTATCATCCAAAGGGAGGAATGAACCTTGGCCAAATGAAAGAGCGATATGAAATTTGGTAGCTGAACCTGAAACCTTATCAAACATAACCGATAACCTTATCGGGTCTGTAAGGCATATCGGATTGGCGCATTCAAGTGGAAGAGGTCTGGTTGGAGGAAGTGCCGATTGTCGATGGCCCGATACTCTGATGGTCGATTAGCGATATGACGATATTCTGATAGTGATAAAGCACCAATCGGAGATCGGAGCGATCACTTATCGGAGGTCGGAGGAGTGGCGCAGTGAAACGCGATTAAAGAGACGGACCCGCCAATATTTATAGAGGTGGGGTTCTGATATTTTAAATCCAGCTTATGTGTTCGGTAGCGTTATTTCCTGTGTATTGCGTTAAAGTAATGTGTTCTCGGGTTTTCAAAGGAAAACCAAATAAATGTGTGGTCCATGGGTTTAAAGGCTTATGGCCTAAGCAAATGAATAAATGCTTCCGATAAGTAATGGGCTCATAACCCATAGGTCCTAGGATCGATATTATAAAGAAAAGGGGTTTTGGCCCTACCCCAAAATCTCTTATCATCAAGTGGTATCAAAGCAAGGAAAGGATTTCCTTCGAAAAGCGAGAAGAGTGCAAGTAGAAGGAGAAGGAGGTACAGTTGTGGTGAAGACCTGAGAGTTTATGGTCTTAATGTTGTGTAGAGAACGACAATGGAAGGTGAGAAGACTTGCAACAACCTAGAGCAAGGAGTGCTCAATTGGTTCCAGAGAAGAGAACCAGAAGGATGCCAAAAGACTAACTGAGGAGGGATTGGTGAGGTATCGTGTAGCAGAGGAAGATTGTTACTGGAGAGGTTGGTTGCAGAGCTAACATAAGACCATAAAGGAAATTCCACAGAGATGTGGGTAGAATTGCTAAGGACAAGGAGAAGCATATGACCAGGAGGTCATAAATTTTTGTGCCTCAAGAGTCTGATGTAGGAGCATCTAAGCACTCATAATTATAAGAGGACTCCAAAGCGGAGCAAGGAGAGGATATGGACCATCAAGCAAAACAAGGGACAATTCTTTTAAAAAAAGAGTAAATGATGGAATGGATAAGAGTCTTGAGGAGACTTATTAAATGTAATCTGCCACATATGTATGCATATAACGAGTTTAGGGGTTTGTTAGAGGAAATCACGGAGAGATCTAATTGGATCCTTCTAGTGATCCGATGCAATGTGTTCTATATAGATATCGTAAGACAGAGAGTAATAGAGAGGGGTGATAAATAGAGATTTATGTAAACCCAAGTGGGCTGAATGTAATCGAGAGAGGATTTTTTCTAAGGCTGAAATGCTTTAGATCTGTAACTATACTGTGTATAATCAAAGTGTGCTTTGTGTTGAATTGATGTGCTACGTATATTTCCCAAATAGTTTGAATGTTATGTGTTGCGAGACTGTTGATCGACCATCGATCACTAAAGGATCGATGGCGATCCGACGATATTAATTATATGAGTGTTCTGTGTGTTCACAGTGTGTAGACAGAGTTGGCAGAGAACTGTGTTTAATGCAGAAATCCATCAAACCGAAGCAGAATCACGTCTAAGAGGAAATGAAGAAGTGATGCATAGGAACCGTTAGATCTGGGAAATAAATGACCGGGATCAAATCGGAACCAAAATGTCACATTGCTATCATCCAAAGGGAGGAATGAACCTTGGCCCAAAGAAAGAGCGATATGCGATTTGGTAGCTGGACCCGAAACCTTATCAAACGTAACCGATAATCTTATTGGGTCCATAAGGCATATTGGATCGGTGCATTCAAGTGGAAGAGGTTTCGCTGGAGGAAGTGCCGATTGCTGATGGCCCAATACTCTGATGGTCGATTAACGATATGACGATACGTCAATAGCGACAAAGCGCCAATTGGTGATCAGAGATCGGAGCGATCGCTTATCGGAGGTCAGAGGAGTGGCGCAGTGAAACGTGATTAAAGAGACGGACCCACTGATATTTATAGAGGTGAGCTTATGATATTTGAAATTTGGCTTATTTGTTTGGCCGCGTTATGTCCTATGTATTGCGTTAAATTAATGTGTTCTCGGGTTTTTAAAGGAAAACCGAATAAATGCATGGTCCATGGTTTTAAAGGCTTAAACCCTCAAATACACTTCCGATAGGGTCTGTGAGCCATAACCCATAAGCCTTAGGATCAAAATTTTTAAATGAAAGGGGAAATTGGCTATACCCCAAAATCACCTTTCATCAATGATGTACACTAATTTCAAAGTAATTGGATTAATAGTCTGCATTAATTTTAGTGTAAGTATATATTTCTGTATCGATGATATGCATTGATATTTGTGTTACATTAATTCAACCATAAATAAAATGTTTTCTTCGTAAAACGGTAAATTTTTTGTAACTGACTATATTATTATTATTCATGGTTTCCATCATTCAACAATGTTAGTCACTTTGAATTCAAACGAGGTAATGAAGAAAAATTACCATTCAAAATTATTTGGGGTTTGGCACTCCATAAGTCACAATGAATGACTTTGGAGAAAGCAACTATTAATATTAGAGAGCAAGAGAAATAGGGCATGACATTTACTACAATAGATCGAAGTAAATATTTGAATGGTCTACGATTTCAACCACCATTTTCATTGATCCATATGAAAAGATGGAAAGACTAACATGTGTGACAATAAGAAAAATAGAAGAAAATAGTTTGAGATTGACCATAATGAAGGCTACTTGTAATTGACTACATTATTATTATTCAAATTTTATATCATGCAACATTGTTACATTATCTGAGATAAAGATGATTGGAATGTAGAAGGAGAGGAACAAGTAATCCTAAACAAGTTGGGCTTATCAAAATGAATGGGGGACTACAAATGAAGGAACATACACAAGCTCAAATGTTATCCATAATTGGCTTTATTCTAGAACCTATATGCTTCGATAAGTTGAATTTTGATGGGGTATATAAGGGTAATCCTGACCCAGCTAGATTTGGGGGACTCCTTAGAGATGATAAGGGGAGTAATTTGGGTTGTACAACAATATATTATGGAAATTATACCAATAATGCAGTGGAATTCATGGTGTTGGAGAAAAGTTCGGGTCTAGCTAAAACCATGGGAGTATTAAACATCTAATGTAAATGGAGACTCTCAAGTGGTGATCTCTATAATTCTAAAAATCATCAAGGGATATCCTGTCACGAAAGTTGTTACAGTTGGCACTTGGAGATCTTGGTTTCACACATTAGAGATATATTATTTTCGTTCCCTATGTCATCACTTCCCATAGTTGGAAGACGTGAAATAAAGTGTTGTACTAGTTAGCTAATTGGGGGAATAAAGAGTCCAATGTAGAAATCACTCCTTAGTGGTCGCCAACAATGGAATAGGGTGACCTAGATAAAATTTGAAACATCTTGGAGTGTCATAGGATTTCCTTGATGGGGGTGGCTGATGGAAGTGGATATGTTGTAGTGAGGGCCTTGTCACCCTCACCCACATGACATGAATCTTAAATGATGCGTGTTGGGCATGCCTCCCTTAACAGAAGGATGCAAAGCCTCCAAAGTCAATGAGTCTTAAATTTTATTGAGTGTTTCGGATTGTTCATTATGGTTGATGGGTGGTTATGGGAATGTTGGTGCTGGAGGAATTTGGGCACTTTCTATTTGCAGAGTCGAAACATAGTAGTGTAACCCCATGTGACCCAAGTTGCGAGGGTTAATAGCGAATTTCACGGTGGAGATACAGTGAATACCAATGGTGAAATTTGGTGGGTATGAGTGTGGGGTCTAGGTTCATGATATCGACCCTATTCATCTTAGGATTCATCACTAGTGAAACTAGTAAGGCATTGGAGGAGGAAGGAGGATAAATACAAAGAGTTAGTAGACATTCCAAGCTCCTTGCCTTAGGTAAGCCTTTTTTCCCTAGTAGAATTGGTAGTTTCAGATTTTTTATTTTTTTTATTTTTTTTGGTATGTTTTGTTTCTTGGGTGGTCTAGTGATAGGTGTTGGGATTTTATGGGAATTTACCTAGTTTAAGAGTAGTGAGGTTGTGCCATAGGTAGGTCCCTACATTTTCCTTGGCTCTTGATAAAGTCTTCTCTATTGGTATTTCATGTGTTAGAGGGTAGTGAAGGCTCCTTTGGGGTAGTTGGTTGGCTTTTGAGGGTTGGCGGTAATTTAAAAAGTAGTGGTTGTAGCCTCTGTGTGCTCAAATTTTACTATGTAGGGAGAGGGGTTAGTGGTGTAGTATAGAAAATCATTGTGAGGAAATATTCAGTTGCTAGTTTGGGCCTGTTGCACAAAAATTGACACCTTGACATTCTGCAATCTATGTGAGTCCATTACCCCTCATACTTTCCTCCTTTGCAAGTCTTAAGCCTCAGTTATTCATATCAAGCCTTGAAAATAAGAGAAAGCCCTCAAAAGTCTATAAAACTCTGGTTCCGCACTTTCTCTTTGCATTACTTGTGGTCCCGCACCTAATGGTCTTGTCCCTGTGCATCTGACTGCTCTATCTCTGTGTAATGGGTGCGGACCCTTGTAAAATTCAAAAAGGCGCAAGTACATTCTTAAAAACTCATTTTGAGTCATTTCTAGAAACTTCTGGAAGGAATCTTGAGGTGGCAAGTTCGCTCCTTTAAGGTTCATGCATCCCATACCTTAAGGAGCTAACCCCTTGATGTGAGGAGCTTATCCCTTTGAAGGAGGACTCTATCCCTTCATAGGTGGACCTGTAACCTCCTTCCTTTGCACTATAAAATGATGCATTGGGCTGGTTACTTGGGAGGAAAAGCTGAATATTTTTGAGGTGAAATGCTGCTGGAACTTAGTCTTCCTAATTGAGATTTTGTGAGGAAAGATTACATACCTCTTTGATCTCATTTGGAAGAGTGTGAGGCTTGTCAAAGTAGAGGAGATTCCTGTTTCAGACCCTGGGAAGAGCTTGTACAACATCAAGGCACCAAAGGTTGTAAAGTTCTTCTATTTTCAAAGTTAATGCAATCAAGTTTATTTTTCTCAATAAGCTGTGTTTTATGGTTTATTTTATGGATTCCTTGATCACCATGATGAACATGATTTATTATATTAGCTATGCAGGTGTTATTTGATGTGTGCTTGTTTGTGATTGCAGGTTCTGAAAAGGAAACTCTTTCAGACGGTTGAAGGATGGCTGCTATAAACTAGCGTTGGACTTAAGGTAGGGTCTAAACACCTCTATAGTTTTTATTAATGAATCACAATATGTTTAGAGAAAGGTAGATTTTCTTGTCCTGTTTGTTGCTAGATATCTTTTGATACTAGGGAGATCGGCCTTGTCTGCAAGATCGATTTATCCGGTCAACATATTGGCGACTCCAGTGGGGACTTGAATCTGGTTTTTGGTTTTCCTTTTTCTTTGACTTGAGAACCTTGTTCTCATTTTTGGTTTTTGCTTGATGTGTGTGGGATTGGGTAGTTTTTAGGATCTAGATTTTTTTATTTATTTTATTTTATTTATTTATTTTTTTTAATTTAATTTTTTTTTTTTTTTTTTTTTTTCCGAAGTTTATAGGGAACCGCACTTTCTTTTTACAAAAAGTGAAGACCTCTCCGCATTTTTCCTTTATTACACAGAGCGGTACCACATCTGGTTCTACTGGAAGCCTGTAGACCTTGTTAAAATTTTTGAAAAACCTAAAATGTTTTCCTCCTGTTAAGTTTAGGTTTTATTTACAGCTTTTAGTGTCTACTCAGATCTACATGTGTTCTATCAAAATCTGTTGCAAGTAAGTTCCATTGGTATTTTTGTTTTAGATGATTTTCTAGAAGTTTTGCGTGCCTGGAATGGTTTTCACTTGGCATTTGTAGTGACTCAAAGATTAGAAGCCTAAGACACCTTAGATTACCCTGGTATTTTTTGTCTTCTTGATGAGTCTGAATGGTTTGTAAAATCTGCCCTTGGTGAGAAATATATTTCGTTTTCTCTTTGCAAAGCTTTGAACGAACTAGCTTATAAGTTTTGAATTTCATTTTTATAAAAGAAAGCACATTTGGATGTTTTTTGATTGATTTGTTATTCTGAACGAATTAATCCTTAGTTTACTAAATAACTAAGTAAAACGTCCTAAAAAAGATTGGAAGTTTTTATACATTAGGATTTTCAAGTTTTTAGATCTCAAAATTAGTTTTTTTAGTTTTTAGTGTTTTCTAGAACTTGTAGGATACCTTTTGAAAGAAAATTGTTTTTTGTAGTTTTTGAGTGTCGAAAAAGAAAAGAGATTTTTTGTGAGCTTTAATTAGTAGTCTCATTTTGAGTTTATTGAAAAAGACAAAGATTTTCTTTTTATTTCTATGTTGAAAGAAGGATTTGTTTCTTAAAAGAATTGCATTCTTGAACTCTTTCTTTTAGCTAGAAATTCATTGAAAAAAAAATGAAATTTCTATCATTTTAGGTGCATTTTTAGTGTTTTTGGAGTCGAGTCTTCACACCATCGAAGTTTCATTTCCATACCTATTGACTTGAGACACAACCTATAAAAGTAACGCTTAATTAAAATTGATCTAGGAATCTTTTTTATTTCTAGGGCTCTTATCACCAATATAGCTTAGGCTAGTATCTTGGAGTAGGGAGTAATTAACTCTCCAAGATAGTTAAAACAAACAAGTAGATATATCTTGCAGTAGGAAATAAATGCAATTGTAATTGATATAATCTGGAAAGCTCCTCTTAAAGGAGTCAATCACGAGATCATGTCCAAACCTTTGAGACAATCAAGTCTGTCTCATTGGGAAAGATAGATGATTTGCATGTATTAAAAATGGTAAACCTCGAATTAACCATTGTCGAGGAGCCTGGGGTCACTTGTTGGTAAACCTCGGATTGATCATGTTGAGGAGCCTTCAAGGGGATTGAGCTTTGTTACTCTGCCCTTGCGCATAGATCGGATCGTAGACTGCTCCCCCAGTTGTATTTGTTTCTGTTGGTAACCTTAGTGTCCATATACTTAAGATTATTTCCTAAGGTGATGGTGAAGGATGGGTCTCACTGTACCTAGAGTAGACGTCGACTAGACGCACTTGGACTCTCTTGGGGGTTCTCTTCACTCGAGACGGTTTTGTGAAGAAACTTGTGCCAGTCTGTTTCATTAAGTAGGTTGTCGGGGTAACTGTTCCAACTGCCCTTTCTGTGTTAAAATTCTACGAAATTGGTTTTCATCACCAACTAGTGTTTTTGGTACGGAAAGTTACTGTTTGTGTGTGGTTTGAACTCTTAGATTTTTTAGGCATATGATTCACTTGTTTGTTTCTTTAGAGACTTTAGGTTCTTTTATTGAAATTTTCTTTGTTTGAGTGTGATTATTTTCATCCTACACCCAGAGATTATTATCCTTGATCAATCATGTCAAGACAGTCATCCATGTTTTCCCAATCACCGGAAACATTTTTATATGGCGGTCCTACTGTTCCTTTGGGGTACCAGTCACTTTCTCGTACTTTTTTAGAAGCAACTCCTCGATCGACTGAACATCAGTTATCACCTGGTAATAATGGAACTAAAACGTTGAACGTAGAATAGATCTTTATGATGTCTGGTAGTATTCCAAACCCTCAACCTCAAGGTAGTCAGTTACCACCTGGGGGGCAACCTCAAGGTAGTCAGTTATCGCCTGGGGGGCAACCCCAAGGTAGTCAGTTTCTGACTGGAGGGCTACCTCAAGGTTTTCAACCTTCAGGACAGTACATACCCCAAGGTCAACCCCATATTCCTCAGGATGCTTATCAACACCAGAATTAGTACGTGCCTCAGGGTTATCAACCTCAAGGTCAGTACCAAATTCAAGGTTTCCAACCACCTTTGGGTCAGTCATTTTTACAAGGAGCTGGAAATGTACCTCCTAATTATCAGCCCTACGTTCAACCAGGTTATGGTCCTCCATATGTACAACCTTTTATGGGTCCCAGAATGGATATGGTGTGGGATCCATCTCAAATTCAACAGACTTTGCAACCTAATGTGCACTTAGCTTATCAAGCTGGATAGCCTTTGGTTTCTAGTCCAACCCAACAACCTGTCCAACCTACAGTTCAAACCTCTGCACCTGGTTTAGTTCAGCAGCCTGGGCCTAGTTCACCTCAGACTCCGCCTCGAACTGTTGCTGTAACTGCTGCATTTTCTGTTCAATCTACCACAACTATTTCTGGAGTATCTGTAGCTTCGATTTCTACTATCCTTGCATTAGTGTCAACTCCTCAAGTCTCTGTGCCCCAGTCAGGACCTACGGTTTAGACTTTAGTCCAGATGCCTACAGTACAAGCTGGTCCAAGTATAATTGCCATGAGTCAACCGTACCGGGGACAATATCAATCTGGTCCTACTATACAAAATCTAGTTTATCAGTATCAACCGTACCCTGGCTATACTTATCAACAGCCTCAACAACCCCAGTTTGGTCTGGTTAATCCTGGTTTCCTGGGAGGTTATAACATTCCTAATGCAAATCTGATTCCAGGTTATCCTGGATATCCTCCTCCTGGAGCTGGTCTCATTACACAAGGTTTTCGTGAACCTAACCATCAGTTACCATTTATTGCAACTTTGGATTTACCTGCTTTGTCATGCCTTACGAACAATCTGATTTATTATCTTCCGTACTGGCTGCCAATTCGAGGGTAAGTCAGGTGAGGATCCATCAAATCATGTGATGACTTATCACCTTTGGTGTGCATCTAATTCAATTGTTGATGATTCAATTCACTTACATCTTTTTCAATGAACTCTGATTAGTCTTGCTGCCAAATGGTACATTGAGTTACCACGAGGCTCTTTTTATAATTTTAGTCAGTTAGCCACTTCTTTCTTAACTCATTTTCAGTTGCCTGTCAGATACGACAATGGCACGGAATTATTAACTTCACTAAAACAATCCATGTCCACATATATTTTTGATCATATTCATGAATGGCGATGTAGAAGGCATTCAGTGAAAGTTTTCATTCCGGATCAAATTTTAGCGGAATGGTTCGTTAAATCATTGTTACCTAAAATCACTGAGGATGTAGCTAAGGCAGGAGTTGTCACTAAAGAGCAAGTCATTTCTCAGGCTCAGTACCTTGACCTCGTCTATACACAGTCAGGTACTTTACACAAAAAAATCCCTAATCTTCCGAAAGCTACAACTCCTTTAGGGTCTCATGCCGCTGATGGTATGATTGGTTCAATTAGTCTTAAAAGCAAGAAGAAATATTCAAAGAATTCTTCTCCTACAATAACTTTACCTGATTCCCCGAAAGGAGATTCTTCCGCTGAAGTTTCTTCCGATGTCCATGTTGTAGATTCATCTACAACCAAATCCGATAGTAAATATAAGGGGAAGACCAAAAACAATCAAAATTCAAAAGATAAAACAAATAAAAATGAATCTATTGACAAAAAACGAAAACCTCGCTATCCTTGTTTCTTGCGATGAGGATAATTTCACTAAAGAATGCCCCTATCAAGCAGAGTCTTCAAAATTCGTTAAAGGTTCTCAAATGCCTGCTGTCTTGAAGGATCCTTCTCCTACTCAAGATAGTAAAGCGATTTCTTCTTCCTCGAATTCCTTGGAAGAACCCATTATGATGATGTCTCATGTCGGGATTGCGACGCGATCGCAAGATTATGGTAGTAACAATCCCGTTGATGGTAAAGAAGAAGAATCTTGTAATTTAAACACATCAACAACACCTCCTCCTGGGTCTACTCCAGTAAAGCTTGAGAAACCAACTAATTAACTCAAGATGAATTAATTAATTAACTCAATATGAATTAATTAATTATTTTCCAAGCAACTGGTGAGACTAAATTCGAATTTTAATTCACAATTCTAATTCAAGGACAAACTAAAATTGGAATATATTGAATGCTATTTTTATCATTTCTTGTTGCTATTTTCAACAAATGTTGAGTCTAACTTAGAAGAAGTGGAAGAAGAGAACGATATGACCGATGAATAAATAGAAGAAGAATAAGTAGTTGAACTAAACAATATGTGGGATGTTATCCTTACAAATTAGCAAGAGCAAGAAGCTTTACCTGTTAGTGCCAGAAGTAAAGGGCCTGCTGATACAACTCAGTCAAATCAAAAGAAGAAAACTTGAACTCCTACTGCTAAAGAAAAGGAAATCAGCAAAAAATCCTCTCCTAAAGCTTCACAGTTGATTCCATCTTCATCAAATCTTCCATCTACATCAAAGACCTTGGTAGTTACTGACACCATGGAGTATAACATTTTGGAATACATGAAGAAGACTAGGGCTAACATTTCTCTTCATGAACTTAGCAAGCTAAAACAACATTAGAAAATTTTTCTTAGAGAACTAAATGTAGTTCCTACTTCACCCCTACCTGCTTCTATTGTATCTCAAGTTGCTAAAGGCATGGGTAAACCCCTTACTCCTTCAAACAATATTGACCCTACAAATTATATTCTCATCTATGACCAATCTCTCTCACACACACCTCCTTTCCTTCTAAATTATGAACTTTTCAGTAGAAGCCTTTACAATTGTTTGATTAAGTCAGAAACGTCTTCTAATATAATGCTGACAATAGTCTGTGCTAAGCTGAATGTCACTCCTCAAAAGTCTGTTGTTCATGTAGTTCATCTTGATAGAACTAAGGTATAGGTCTTAGGGGAAATAAATTCAATTAGTATTTGACTTTCCTCAAATCCCAAAGTCTTTCAGATAATTGATATGTTGGTCACTGAAATTCCTGAATTCTATAGTCTCATTCTAAGTAGAGACTGGTCTGAGAAATTTCATGGGTATTTTACCACAGACTGGTCTGACATGTGGCTGCCATATAATGGAAATCCAAATCAAATCTGAGTTGATTGAGAAAAACATATGAAACACACAATGACTGAATTTGAAGGTGATAATGAGTCTGTAGCATTCAATAACAACATTATTGGAAACTATTCAGCTAAGTCATTTTTAGGTAACTTTAAAGCACATGGATCTCCCTTTTTGGATCACCTCATAGATTGAAAATGTTTCGTAGAGAGATGCTTCCAAGTGTAAGAATTCTATAAATAAACTAGTAGTTAATACTTTATTTTGGACTTTATACCTTGATGGTTCTGAATCTAACAATGGTGCAGGCGCTGGTTGCATTTTAATCAACCCAGAAGGTGAAAAAACCCTGTCGACGTGTAGATTAGAATTCGAATGTACAAATAATAATGCAGAATACGAGGCATTGGTTCAAGGATTATATAAAGCAATTGGCCTTGACATCAAATATCTGCAGGTTTTTGGAGATTTAGAAATCATCATTAAACAGGTAAGAAATATTATTCACTGCCTTTCTGGACATCTTAAACATTATCAATCATTAGTCCAGGATTTTACATCTCATTTTTTGGCATTTAATATTTCTCCTGTACCAAGAATGCAAAATGCTAGTGCAGATCTGTTAGTCAACACTGCATCAAAACTCATACTATTTGAGGATTATAGTCCTGATAGGTTTTCCATTGAGTTAATTTTTAGACCATCCATCCTTGAAAATGTCACTAATTGGCGAGTCTTCAACGATGATTATGATATTGTAAATTTTCTAACATTAGAGGGGTCATATGATGACCAAATCATAGATGAAAACGAGCATGACCTTCAGTTAAAATAGAAAGCTGAGGAAAATCCAATACCTAAATATGTAGTCAAGTTAGAAGATCTTTATGATCTTAAAGACAGATTTAAGAAGGTAACTAATGCCAAATCCAAAGCTCAACTCTGATATTTGAGTTAGTAAACCTTCGAATTGATGACAAAACTTAGAAAATTAATCTTGGCCTTGGTCTCTCCTCTGATGAAAGATTATCATTCATTCGATTGTTGAAGAAATACAAAGGTATATTTTCCTGGGATGATTCTGTCCTCAAAACTTTTGATACCTCTATAATACAACACACCATTCATATTATCTCTAATGTCAAACCCGTGCAGCAGAAAATAAGGAAGATTCAACCGAACCTTGAAAGTAAAATTAAAATGGAGCTAAATAAATTGATAAAGGCTAGAATCATATTTTCGGTGAGGCATTTGAAATGGGTGTCCAATTTGGTGCCTGTTAGAAAGAAGAATGGTGACATTCACATATGCATAGATTTCGGAAATTTGAATAAAGCATGTTAGAAAGACAATTTCCCTTTGCCAACCATGGAACAAGTGTTGCAATCAGTAGCTGGTTCTAAACTCATGTCTTTTCTTCATGGGTTTTTAGGATATAACCAAATCCTGGATCACCCAGATGATAGATTGAAAGCAACTTTCATAACTAAATGGGGAACATATGCTTAATATCATAAAATACCTTTTGGTTTGATTAATGCATGTGCCACTTTTCAAAGAGCTGTTGATATATCCTTTAAAGGACTCATTAACAAATTAGTTGTTATTTACCTGGATGATATCATTGTCTATTCCGGGAAGAGAAGTAGTCATTTGAACAATCTCAAGCAGATCTTTGAATGATGTAAAAAATATGGAATCTCGCTTAATCCAAAAAAGTCTTGTTTTTCCGTAAGCGAAGGAAAGCTTTTAGGGTTTATCATATCGAAAAAATTATCTATATTGATCCAGAAAGGATTAACGAAATTGAAAAAATCCTCTTGCACCATAGTAAGAAATCCATGCAATGCTTCTTTGGTCAGATAAATTTTGTAAATAGATTTGTCCCTCACTTTTTAGAGATAGTTTTACCTTTATAGTCTATGATTAAGAAAAATTCAGTTTTCAAGTGGGGTCATAACGAAAGAGAAGCATTTGATTTAATCAATCAAGCTATTATTAATGCTACCTCCTTGGCAACTCCAAATTTTTCCAATTAATTTTATTTTATATACATTTGCATCAGAAACATCATATGATACCATTTTGACACAGCTCAACGATCAGGAGATTGAAGCACCAATTTCGTTCTTTAGTCCAAATCTACAAAGTGCTGAGTTAAATTACTCTACTATGTAAAAATAGGCTTTTGTTGTCTTTAAGTTAATAAAGCACTTTAGATCATTTCTCCTCAAAACTCACACCAAAATCATAGTTCCCTTCCCAGTAGTAAGGAAATTACTGGTGCAAAGAGAAGTAGGAGAAAAAAGGGCTAACTAGGTAACTGCACTACAAGAATATGATGTAGAAATTAGACCTGCTAAAATTGTTACAAGTCAAGGTTTTTGCAGAATGTTAGTTGGAGAATACAACTTACCAGAAGAAGAAGATTTAGGTGAGGACATACAAATATTAAAGGTAAGCCCCAACGATACTAAGTCTCAATATGATGATATCATCTTTTATTTGGAAAATGGATATGCCCCTAAGCAGCTCAGTTACAAGAGAAAACTAGCTTTGAGATTAAAATAAAAGAAATAAAAACTTTCCAATGATGTTTTATTTAGAAAGAATTATGATTCTGTCTTACTAAGGTGCCTTGAAAAAACTGAGGCATAAAAGGTTTTAGAGGAACTCCATGATGGACTAGCTAGTGGACATTTTGGCAATAGCGCATAAAACCCTACATGCTGCCTATTATTTGAAAACCTTGTTCAAAGATGCACACGAATATGTAAGGAAGTGCAAAACTTTTCAAACAGCTACTGGAAGACAAAGGAAACCCACATTTCCATTACATCCCGTTAACATTGAACAACCATTTGAACAATGGGGATTGGACATAATAGGTTAGATCATTCCTCACTCTTCAAAGAAACATAGATACATCCTTAGAGCAACCGATTACTTCACTAAGTGGGTGGAAGAATTCCACTAAAGGTAGCCAATTCTAAAAACATTATCCAATTCATTGATAAATTTATTATTACCAGATTTGGCCTACCAACTCCCTGATGTTTTACAATGCATCTTATTTCACACGAAATACTATGACATAATTTTCTCTCAAAAGAGGTTTTAAACATAAGTATTCTACTAACTATTATCCTCATGGAAATGGTTTATTCGGATCAACCAATAAAAACCTCATAGGAAATGGTTTATTCGGATCAACCAATAAAAACCTCATAAGGATCATTAAACAAACTATTGATCAGAGTCAAATAAACTGGCATAAATCTTTAACATTTGCTCTATGGGCAGATTGGATAACACAGAAGGCCTCAACAGGCACTTCTCCATTTAATCTAGTCTATGGGAAAGAAGTTTTCCTTCCCATAAATGTAATTTTTCCCTCTCTGGCCCTAGTTAAATTTATTGAATAAACTCCTTCTTCTTCTTTGTAATCAAGGCAATCACAAATCCTCAAGCTCGAAGAAGAAAGAGAGAAAGCTAAAATCATACATGCCCATCATCAACAGTTAGTGAAATATTCCTTAGATGCAACTTTTGTAAGTCCTAAATTGTTTCAACTAGGATACCTTGTATTGAAGTGGGATAAATCACATTAGGAAAAAGGTAAACATACCAAACTCCAAAGAATATGGCTTGGACCATTTAAGGTTGTAGAAAAAATCAGCCCATCAACGTTTCTATTGCAATATTTATCAAGCAAGAGAGATTCTCTTCCTATGAATGGGAATATTTTAAAGAAATATTTTTCATAGGAGATAACCTCTTCTATCCCTTGTACACTATTTACTTTACTTTTCCTAGGAAAATAAAATTTAAATAGTATTTACTTTTGGCTTTACAATAAAAAATCTCTCTTCAAATATTTTTATTTTTCACTTTTATAAGTAGATATTGTTAAGGAAATAATTATAACATTTGAAAATTAACTAGGTTCTATCTCTCTAAAATCTTCTTGTTTCCACCAAAATTATTTATTCTTTGTGAAACCACAACATTATAAAGTGTTGGAAATAGTACTGGGGGGGTGAATCAGTATTATCAAATGAATAATCTAATTTCCCAAACATATTTTTATATTCCACTTCAGCTAAGTGAACTAGCATGTATACACGACTTTACTTAAAGCAACTAGTGTATATGCAGAGAACTTTTGATTTATCCAATTTATCATGCATTGAACTTTGACCAGTGTATCAGAGATTTATTAGACAGTACAGTAAAAGAAAAATAAAGCATCACACATAAGCAACACACATGAACACCAAGATATAAGGTGGAAACCCAATGTGGCTGAAAACCACCTGTCGCTGTCATCTCTGTCTTCTTTTAATAATAAAAAAATATGTTTACAATTTTGTACCTGTAGAAGGTTATAGCCTTCTCTCATTCTCCAGCTTCTACTGGAAGGGATCTACAACCCCCTAACTCTTGTACTCGCTGATATGGTTACTAGTACGTAGGCTGCGACCTACAAAAGGCTACAACCTTCTTTCTTCCTCCAAGGATCACGTTTCATAAATTTTCAGACTGGATCCATCAACAACATTATAACTGCAATTCAATCATCAAATACATCTGCATCGACCAATCACTGAAACTCAAACATCACTTTTTGAATCACCCATAACTGAATCAATCAATCACTTTGACAGTCAATCTGAACAGTCAGAATACTGCCACCAGAATACAGTGACCATAACCCAGAACTCTATAACAACAAACAAAAACAACTGAAACATACTTTATGAGGTATATGCTACTTCCATGTGTCGAACCTTCATGTATACATGCTTTTATCAAAGCCAACCAACGTACACATATGCAAATATTAATTCATAATTATGCAGTTATTCCATACTTAAGTTACACCCAGATCATAATATTTACAGAACAACACATGTGTCAGTATTCAGATCTAGAATATACATAATCAAACCACATAATGATAATTCATCTCAAGCCTTAAGATCTCAATCCATCATTAGATATTATCCTTCACCAACCCCTGAGGTTCATCCTTGGTTCAGATCAAGCACAATACCATAAGCCAATAACCTGCATACTAGATCTCACACATCATTAGATATTCGATACTTGCACACCTAGCCTAATGATCTTCTCCTCCTTTTACAGTTTTAGGCCTTTCTCAATACCATGGACCAAAACCACTTAGGATGAATACCTTGGACCAAATACTTAGGGTCAATACCTCGGACCAGTTACCTTGGACCAATACCATGGATCAAAATACCATGGACCAAATACCTTAGACCAAAAGCTTAGTTTTCCAAGATATACATGTTTGTCCTTTTGTGAAAGTGCATGTGTATGTATACGCTACTTGTGTTCAGTGAACATGCGTGTATACGCACCTTGGTCAAGGTGAACCTATGTATACCTCTCTTTCTTCATTCTTTGTAGTCTGATATGTAATTCTTTGTTGTTAACCTGTTGTACTGTGATCTTTCATCTGAGTGGGTTGCCATCAAGGACAACACCTATATCATAATGCCAACATAAAGATACTTTTGCTCTATTGTCAATCAAGAAAAGTATCTTTAACAAAGTAAAGACTCTTTGCAGATAAGTATATTTAACTCTATAATTGTCATCTAAGCTCTTGAGGTGTGAACGATTCTCCCCATCCAGTAAAATTTTCTCTTTTTAGAGTTTAATTCTAAAATATAGTAAAACTTAAAACATAAGAGGTCTCATCAAGAGCCGACTTACCATGTTCATAGGGAAATAATAGACTAACATTACCAATACTGCATATCAAAATAGGGTAATGACTTTAGATTATTTTAATCAAAAGACAATGGGTCTCATCACGAGCACACTTGTTCAGTTGAATCACAACCAGTGAATGGAATTGTCACCATTTGGCCACCAAACCAAGACAGTGACTTTTAAGTAATAAAAAAGAAAAAAATTCTAAAAAAAAAGGTTTAAAAAAGAAAAATAAGAGAATAAGTATATGATTCTGAATTTATCTCTAAAAATTGCACTCTTATCTGGATGGGATACTAAATCATTGATGGTTAAAAGGTAACATTGTCGAGGCTATAGATGCCTGTGGGCAGCTGAGGCTCTACCTATGACAATGAGTACATCTAAAATCCAATGTGTAAGAGCCCCCTACTTTATCTTTAAAACAAATTAAAGACTGATACAGACAAAGGGATTTTTCATTTTGAAGAGGATATCAAATGAATTGTAATTAGGTGAGTTTGTTTTCTTATTTGGAGAAATGTTACTTATCTTAAATTTCATGAAATCCCAACTTTGTGACTAGGCATTATCGCTTTATCACAAATCATTGGACATTAAATAACAAAGGTTAATTAAAAATCGGAATCCATGAATTGTGATAAAAGGGACTGCCGTAATAGACCTATGGTATCATTGAACTTTTCATTAAATAAGGTTTAAAGCATTTCTTATGAAATAAAGTACTTATCGTAATCACATACCGACATTCATCAAATCACAAAACAAGCAAACCTTAATGATATGTGATTCGCGATATTGCGATACGATAAGTAAAAAACTCATCGCATCGCAACTTTTACTCAAACACCAAACATGTGAACCATGAAAAAGTTTCGAAATGCGATGTGATCCAGACCCGATGGAATTATGAAAATTGTTATATCTTAGATCAAGTTCGACATATAGTAAACAACTACTTTATGGAATAATTATTTATTTAAGCCAAATGAATGCAAAAGGGTAAAATGTATGTCTCTCACATCGCATATCGTAAAACACTAAATCATGTAGAAATGGTACATAACCAATATTGCGATAATTACCATTAACCGCAATTGCATCATCGACATCTCACACTTTAACGCATAAACTTGAAGTATCACTAACAAATTTGTGATGTGATGGTTTAAATGAGTCATAAAAGAAATCACGGAAATGCCTTAATGCATAGTTAATGAGTTTTAATGGAATTTATGTTTAAAACGACTCGAGTAGATTTGATATCTTTCAACTGTATTTTCAAAATAAAAGCTTCTTCCTTGTCATCTTTCAGAATTAACTGTCTCATTGTATTTTCGCTATCATTTCCACTCTGTGTGTTTATTCGATAATCTCCATTTCTCAATTTCAGGGAATCTCCGAAGGAAAAATGCTTGAAAAGATGGTGAAGAAAGGAAAAGTTACTATGTATGAGAATTCAGATATGCACCCACTCTTCTCTGATACCACCTGCAATAATTTAGACAGAAAGACTACATAATCGGAAGCCAGGTATAACTTACTAGAAGGAGAGAAACCTAGACCACTAGAAACTAAGGCAACAACTGATGCTGAAGAATCATATGAGGCTTCCTACTTTGAGGCAGCATATTCGTTTCTACACAAAATAGCTACAAGGCCCAAGATATTACCATACACAGATATGGTGACATGGGTAATTGACAATGTGGATATCTCAGATAGCGCTTTCAGAAATTCAAGACATGAAGTTATGGGATCTTTCACTCCTGACAACTTGTGCCAGATGTACCATCTACCAAAGCCACAAAATCTTTATGATAAAGGTTTTATTGAACATTTTCCCATAGAAAAGGAGGAACCAATGGAAGTTATGAAGAACTGGAGGTTTGGCTCTAGCAAATTCAAACGGGAAAAATCCGGTATGTACCCAATTTCACCCCTCTCGGCTCCACACAATTTCACAGTTGTGATGATGTGCGAACTATTTGGGAAGGATGATACTACCAGATTTTCTATAGAGTGGGTTCCATTGATTGATTCAGTTGTTAACGCAACGATTATGAATTAGAGTCTTGTTTTGTCAGATAATTTAGCTATGGCTATTAGGGACTATAAACAAAAGACAATTATGTACACATGAACTATTCCCCCTTTTTACATGAGTGCTTATGTAATGGATGCCATATGTTTTTGCTCACAATTTCCAAACATGGGTTGGAAGTGGACTATACAAAACCCTATCCCCATCCATGTGTATCATAAAATTTTGTGGGAATCGCAGTTCAGTTCCCATTTTTACAAAATTTTCCATGGTATTATGTTACCCATTTATCAAACAATTTTTAATAAAACAACCCCCAAGCTTTCCAAATAGGCAAAGATAGACTTCTTTCCAGTCGCAATTTGGTTTGGAGAAGAAACATTTACTTATATCAGATTTTTTGGGAGCATTTCATCCCCACATGTCCTTCCATGTTATGTTCCAGAAAAACTACTGGCAAGAGATATTGCTTACCAGATTGTAGGGGATGGTTTAACCAAAGCCCTAAAGGAAATGAATAAGTCCATTTGGCCAAACATTCCATGGGAATGTGGCGCTTTCGCACTGTGTGATTTTGGGCACGCAATGAAAGAAATAAATAATATTACATATCTAAAACTAGCCACAATTCTAGGTCGACAGTTTGACCCAATCAATGTGGCCAAAGATTTCACTACCATAGTTAAAGTCAAGCAGTTTACTCATGAGGAGGATTTGTTTGATGGCCTCTTCCAAGGAGCTGAATCATTTATACTGGTCTTACATTTAGCATCGGTAAAATTAATCCCAGAAGACATCAACTATTTTCATGTATTAAGAAATAAAATATTGTTAAAGGTCCCATTAGACTTGTTACAAATTGAACATATAAGAGAACCTACTCCTAACGTGAGCCTGGAGGGAAATTTTGAGCATAATTCTGATGAAGAATCACAAGAGAAATCAACTCAGGGGTCAGAACATTCAGAGCAACAATCTCATAATGAAGAAGAAATTCCTAATAAGACTCCTTAGAAAAATAAAGAAGAAAATATTGAGGAAACGACCAAAAAAGCGCCGAGTAACATACAGAGGTTCACTCTACATCAGCACAAACAAAAAATATTATAGTTATCGATCTAGATAAGGAATGGGAGAAATTCAGTCAAAATATCCAAACAGGGGCATGTCTTGAGGGGACACCTGGATTCCAGACCCCAAAATAGACACAATATGAAACCAACCCATAGATGACAGAGCAAGGAGTTAGAAACACTCAAGATATTGAGGTCATCCCGACTTTTCCCACATCTGAAATTGTCTTAAAATTTGAAGAAATACCTTCTCTAAACATATTTTACAACCCTACATGCAAGGATGTGGTAAAAAGACAAAGAAAGAAGAGGAAGTTAGACACAACAACCGTTGCAACTCTTGATATTGAATGAATCGAAGTTGTATGGAAAGACACTCCTATTGATCGATCCGATAACCTTACAAATTTATCACAGTTTGCAGGTGCCTATGCCACGACAACCATTGATAAAGCAGTAGAAGTCTGACTTCTTCTTAAAGAAAAATAACAAAGAATACAACTGTTGGAACATCAATTGGAACAAGAAAAACAAAGTACCAATCGAGAAGTGGAACTGTAGGTAGCACAACTTGAAATGGATTTTAAGCAAATGAGGTTACAACACCATGCAAGCATGTCAGAGAAACACTCACAGATTTTCCAAATGCAGGCTATGGTAGACAGATTCAAAGATAACCCTAAAACAGATGAGTTCATTAAAGAGGCACTCAAGCTAAATTCTCTGTTGACACAACAACAAGAGATGTTCTACCGAAATATCTCACAGATCAATCCCTACTATGAAAAGAGTAATAAATTGACTAACCAAGTGATTGATCTAAGATTTGAATATAAACAAATCTATAAAATGATTTTAGAATTTATTGCCTGGCAGGAATCTGATGAGGGAAGAATACTTGATCTGCCAAAGATAGAAGAATCCCATAAATACATTCTATTTGCAGATTGGGACACACAGTTAAAACGAGCAGAAAGGGAAATGACAATAGCCACAGGTACAACAAACAACATAATTGAGGCCATCAATGAAAATCTTCACAGTGCCAACCTTGTTAAAGAATGCATACAAGGAGCTCTCCCAGAAATCAGATAGCTAGAACAATAGTGGAAAGAAACAACCCAAATCAGAGAGGAAGCAATCAAACAACTGCCCAAACTTGATTGAGAGGCATACTGGAAGTATTTGGTAAAACCACATAGCCAATGGATGACTCTACGATGCCTAACTAGTTCTGCATAAAAAATGGTGCCACCTCTCTCAAATGTCATATTCGTAGGACAGTTAAAACCTACAATTGTCCAGCCACCCCAGGTGAAACCAATGATGGATATTTGCAACTTCAAGGACCAAGTAGTTGACTAAAACAATTCAATTTGAAGAAACTTATCATCAGTTTATTTTTCTATTTTAGTTTATATCTTTATTACTTCGAGGAAGGTTGTTTGAAACCTCCTCAACTATTTATGTAATAATCTATTTTTGAAACATGTATTATAGTATTTAAACATCTCTCATGTGTTTAGATAGAGATCGAGGATTTTATCAGAAAACACTTTGTAATAGATTTCACTTTTGTAATTTTGCAGTTTCTTTGATGAGATAATTGGAACGAGATCTGAATTTTCTTTAAGATTGAAGTATAATCTACTCAAATTGCACTCATGTACTCTTGTGGCATATCAAATTGAAAAGAGGCAGAACAACATTGCTAATTCCACGAGTAGGACCTTTTATATTTGGTACTGTTATCTTTATGATTAAGTTTTATTTATGAATTGGCAATAATCTTTCTTTATTTCGACTATGTATGAAAATATGAGTTATAGTTTT
Source organism: Pinus tabuliformis (assembly GCA_031772625.1). NCBI lineage: Eukaryota > Viridiplantae > Streptophyta > Pinopsida > Pinales > Pinaceae > Pinus > Pinus tabuliformis. The sequence continues at coordinate 9,722,281 of CM062813.1, forward strand.
ACATTATTGTTGTATTGTATGATGTTTCAACTTTGATTCCTTATTGAATACATGAACAATTACGATATGAGATAAATTTTTCTCAAATTGTTTTGTCTAACTATTTATCCAAAACAATTATTATTCACAATTTCATTTCTTTTAGAAGTTGAATAATCTTCATTACAAGTTCCTTTAGGATATCTTTGTAGATTTCATATCTTAAATTATTCTCGGGCATATATATAGTAAGATAAATAATAGAATTAGTAGATGCATGTGTTTATTGTTTATATTAGATCATTTTTAGGTAAATCATTCTTCATTATATCTTATATCAACCCAACCCCATTATCATATCAATTCATTATGTGAAATTGGTCCCATTATCCCTAGTTGAAGCCAACACACCAAATGGAAAAGGAGCTACTTTCAAGGTCTGGACCGAGTGGTTATCCCCTATATTGCTACAACGTAATTTTGGGGCTTCAACAAGACTGCACAATGTGCAATATCTAAGGGTCGGAGAAGGAAGATTGCACATTTGAGGGAGATAATGAGACAACCGTTAAGGCTTACTCACTAAAAATGCACTATGTATAGTTCTAGGAGATAGGAAGGCACAATATTGCAGAGTTGGGGAACTCAGTGAGAGAGTGAGGAAGGCTTTCTCACTGTGATTGCAAAATGCGTAATTTAAGGAGGATAGTGACTTAGTATTGTGTAGTTGAGAAATTAAACAAGGAAAATAGGAAGGAATTACTCAATTTTATTGCATAGTGCACAACTATAGGAGTGCAATGACTATGAAGTTGGGAAACTCAGTGAGACAGAGAGGCTAGATAGCTAACTAAAATTGTATAGTGAGCAAAAGAGACTAGCTGGAGAGGAAAATTGTGGGGCTTCTGAAGGGAGGAGGCTAACTGAGCATTGTGACTACACAATGTGCAGTCCTTGGAGGTAGTGATTGCACAATGTACAACTCCAAGAGGTAGGATAGTCTGATGAGGCCTGAGATAGCATAATGTGAAATTTAGGGAGGCAGACGAGAGAGAGGTTGATCGGGGATGGATCATGTTCATAAAAAAACTAAGTGTGTGACCAAAGAGCCAAGATATCGAACCAAAACATGACTTGAACATGATCACACACTCATATATGATATACCACTCTACAATGAAGCATTCACCACCCAAAATCTACATGACCCCATTGAAACGACGGTAGAAAAACACTTAATTCCAAGTGCAACACATAAGATACGCTTTGCGACACAAGTGGTGACACTAATGAAACATTTCTCACATCTTATGGAATGGGTATAATGCATGTCTCTATGAGAGATAAACTATATTAATGCAAGAGAATTCATAAAAAATTTCCTTAAAGAATGCACAAATGACTCACTTTAACTAGATGTGACACTTCCCTAACCAAAAGACGACACTCACAATAGTAATAAAAAGTGAAAACGATACTTGCAAAGGCTAAATAAAGTGAAAGTGACACATGTCAAGACCTGAGCAATTTGCAAAACATCAACTTACCATTAAGTCACTATAATTCATAAGGGATGACAAATCATAAGATCATAAGTAGGCTTAAAATTAAAGTGTAACAAAAATTTTGGAAGTTGTTGTCACAGTGAGAACATACTCTAAGAAATATTCAAGTCCCTTTGATGAGTTGTGGGCACGTGCATTTTGGAATAATCAATGATATAAGTAAAATGTGACACTGGATTAGATGAGAAGTCTCTAGCATTTCTAGCTTGAGTCAAGAAGTTTAAGAAAGGAAAGTTTGGGAAGTCCAAGAAGAAATAGATGTCCAAGGTTCAATGCTTTAAGTGCAATGAATATGGAAACTATAAGAGGGACCATCCAAGCCAACAAAACAACAAGAGAAAGGAAGGAAGTGAGGGTCACGTAGTTGTAGTAATGGGAGAACCTCAGAAGAAGTTGAAGAAAGAATAAGTAAAACGTATCTACCATTAAAGAAGGCATCTTGGTTATCGGGTTCTTAATATTTCCTTTAGAATAGAATGTATTTTTGTTTACTAACATCATAGAGCAAAGCAAGTGATAGTAGCATATGTAGAGTCTACTTGGCTAAGTTGCTTTGCAGGAATCATCTAGTCTTTAAGAAGATAGATAGACCATTTTTGATATTGCTCATCTAGGGATTATCTAAAATTATGTTAGAGGTAGTCATCTTGCGAAGGTGGACCATCATGATCATGTAACAACCATCATTTTGGAGGTTCTTGGTAGAAGAATTATAACAAGTTTAGTATACATTCCATGTAACATGGAAACAATACTCTGAAGGGATGAAGGAATGTAATGGGTCAGATTGTAGGAAATGTATATATATATATATATATATATATATATATATATATATATATATATATATATATATATAGATATAGATATATATATATATATATATATATATATATATATATATATATATATATATATATATATATATCTATATATATATATATATAGATATAGATATATATATCTATATATATATATATATATATATATATATATATATATATATATATATATATATATGTATATATGTATGTATGTATGTATGTATGTATGTATGTATGTATGTATGTATGTATGTATAGATTATGAAATGAGAAGTATAGGAAAACACATTGAAAGTGACTCTTAGATAACATTCATATGGGACGAATCTTGTGAAATGCTTTGTATGCTTATAAGAAAATAATTTCACTTACTAAAGGATATATAAAGAATTAATACTTTCTTTAGACTAGAATAATGATAAAAATTCAAGATAATATTTGGAAGTAAAGGTTGTAACTTGGTAATTGAGTGCGGTCCTTGGGCACTCTAATGCATCAAGGAAGATTCAAGTGGAGATGGAACATAAGGATGTTGATGTCTTGATGAGAAGGTCATTTGGATGAGGTAAGTATGATTTTATTTTTTGTTGGCTATCTTGTTAGCATGTTATTTCGCAACCTGGAAGGATGTTATAGGAATACATGATGCCATCTGAGGAAATTTTAGTTGTATGAATGAAAATGTATGAAGAATATTGAGGAAAGATCAATATTTGGTACGTAGAGATTATTAAGTCAAGATGTGCCCATCCTGGGATTCAAAGGTAGAGGTTAAAGGAGATAACCTGAAGGTCAAAGGAGATCACTTTCATGAAGAAGCAATGATCAATCTTGAAGATTGGGAAGGTTCACTATAATTCCTTCATTTATGATTTCAAGGATGGAAGTGATGATCAAATTTCCTAGATCTTGTCATAACATTGAAGAGTGAATATAACTCCATGCTACCTCGAAAGGAAGCAGGCTCAATACAATGATATGTAGAAAAAAGAGGGAACTAGACAACTATGCAGAATTTCTAGTTGATACTCTTAAGAAGACAAAATATAAGGCTTCTGGTGTTGACTTTCTGAATAGAAAGGAGGTCTAGAATATCCTTTGTATTTGAGAGGGAGTAAAGGGTCTTCTTGAAAAGGAGTAAGGAACTATTTATTAGTAAATAAGTAATAATGATATCATCTCTAGTTGAGATGGAGTGATGTTGTAGATCACATGTGCATTCTCTTCTTGAGGTAATGAAGAGAGAATGTTGGAGGATTGGATAAGCATCTATGGTTTCCTTAAGGATAAAGAATCCAAGGAAAGGTACTAACACTATTTGAGGATAGGAAAATTATCCATGATAAGAGTGGTAAAAGAGGAAAAATATTAGATATCAGTCTTTTAGATTAATCACATCATTAGGATTGGGTCGACATTTCGAACCAACTAATGTGGTTCATCCTCAGGACAAGGTGAGAAATAAATCGATCTAAAAGAATAAATAACATGGATGCATCATTGCCCAGAGTTAGTCATTGAAAATTAGCCGTTGGTTAATTTGTTACTGAGGAAATATTGCTTAATATCAAGTTAAAAACTAGTTGTTATGTGATAATTAAATATTTTATTTCGATATTATAAATAGATTATTTAATAATATCAATTTTTATAATAATAATTTTATCTAAAAACAATTAATTTTAATAATATAATTTGTTAGGGTTTGACTTATTCAAGATAAATTTGATAATATTTCAAATTAAAATATTATTAATTTCTATAATAAGAATATTATCTATTAAATTGTTTAATATTTAGTTAGGAAGTAGCTGTTATGTAATAATGAATAAATATTTTATTTCGATATTATAAATTGATTATTTAATAATATTAATTTTTATAATCATGTTATCTAAAAATAATTAATTTATATAATGTAATCTATTAGGGTTTGATTAATCCAAGATAAATTAGGTTTAGGAATAATTCAGATTAAAGTATTTAGATTTCATTAAAAGTTAATATTATTAAGACTATTATTAATATGACCATAATTTGTTAGAGGAAAACTTATCTTGTTTATATAGGAGGATGGCTGAGATAATTTTGAAGGTTTACAAGATGAATATTAAAAATTTAGGATAAGTTAGGTCAACCATTTAGATTAGAAAATTAATGTACAGAAACAAGGGGGGATAAAGCCTGAAGACGAAAAGGGAGAATCAGAAAAATGAATAAGAGAAAGGAGAGGGAGGGAAGGAAGAGGAGAGAGGAGAGAGATGGAATCCAACTTTTACTTAATTTCCAACCATCATCCCTATTAAGGTTTCTGGCATGCCTGTCAATTTCAATCGCTTACCTGAGTTTCCTGTGGTGGAAATGATCAACCCTAGCAATGACTTTAGATTCTTCAATGCAGACATGGTGTTTCGATTTCTCTGCATGTTCGACAAGGGCTGATGTGCGGGATCGATTGTGTCTAATGTTAGCAACATGTTTGATGATTCTCTACTTAATAGACCTTCCTGTTTCCCCAATGTAGGGGATACCACAGGAACAATGGATAAGGTAGACTCCTTTCATGTCTCTAGGGTCAATAGGGTCCTTTATGGATCTAAGGGAATTTTTAATGGTTTTGATAGGTTTGAAAGAGGAAGAGACAATCATCTTCTTAAGAACATGGGCAATCCTATTGATGGTTCCTTGGATATAGGAGAGATGGACCTTAGAGATAGGATCAACTCGGGTGGTTTTAACTCTGGGCGCTTTGCTGGATTTGTGAAAGGTCTTGAGGCTCTCGGGTCCGTTATACCAATTATTTTTAAAAACTTGAAGAAGATGAGATTTCCCTTGATCAAGGTGGCTATCATCAAATATTCTTAGAGCACTTATGATTGGAGTTCCAAGATAGGAATAGTCCTTAAAGGACATACCTTATGAGAATTCAGATAAGGTATGTGCCTCATAGGGTTAGTGAAGTATCACACATAAAGCTTCCCAGCATAATTGTCTCAAATCAGGTTGAACTTGTTAAGATAGCCCTCAATGTAAGTGCTAGTTATATTAATGATTCTTATAGTTGGTTTATCAATCTGACTCTTCTTATGAGAAATCTTCCTTTTGAGAATTATGTTGCACTAGTTGTACAATTATGAATACCTCCATAGTTAAGAGACAATGTTGAAAATGTAACTAGTTTTGGTCATCATAATGGTTGTACTCATTTCAATATTTATACTTAGTAACGGAAAAAAGACAAAAAGAAAAAGTTATTATTATTAAAGCATGGGATTCCATGCTTCTTATTGATGGTCTTCTAGGTAAAAGCATGTTCTTCATGCTTCTAGGGTTTGTTAGGTATTAGGATTTATCGTCATGAGTGAAAGGAGTCAACATCATGTCCTAGAAACTCCAAAAGTACATATTTTCCTTCGAAGCTTTAAGTTGACCTAAAGGAGGTAACTCAACCCCTTAGAAAGGCTATATAAAGAAGTAGTTTGATCTCTCAAGAAAGAATTCGATCCATAACTCAGAAGTTGGAAGAAGGAAGAGTGCATGTGTATAAGAGAAGATAAATCCAGAGTGGGAAGAAAAATTCCTGGTTTTGGGCTCCATCTCTCTCACATGTGTGAAATATAGGGTTTCTAGAGCTTCCTAAAAGGGTCAAAATTTCATATTCAAGTTGTAGGAAGAGAAAGTATTATGCTTGGATCTGGTTGACCTTGGGAAGATTTTATTTTCTCAAAGGAGGATAGATGGAAGAGTTGGCTTAGAGTTTTTGAGTAGTTTTTGTAGGATCGGAGTTGCAGAAGAGTTGAAGTATTGAATTTGGCAAGTCAAAGTTGTTGTTTTGAAATGGTTGAAGCAAGATAAAGAAAGACTTGTTAGAAGGGTTGACTTGGTAATTGGAGAAGGAATTGGTCTCGGATTGGGTCTTTTTTGTCTCATTGGAATCATATTCTAGAAGAAGAGAAGAATTTTTTAGGTTTTCTCCTTCGAGGGGTTTTGTCGTAGCTAATAGCCAAATTTTTGTGTCCTTTCTTGTTACTGTTACCTTCATGATATTTGTTTGATGAAAAGATCTAACTAAAGAACATAAGAAGATCAACAAAGTTCACAAAAAAGTATTGAGGTTAAGGAAAATTGCCACTTTGAATTTTCTATCAGGACCAAGGATGAAAATAGGTTGTTTTGAGGTTCTATGCACTTTTTGGTCTTTTTGGGCTATCTATCTATAGTTATTTGGCCCGATTTGTCTATTTGTAATGTATTTCTATTTCTATTTTTTGGCCAAGAAATATGGTAGGATTGTTGCCAATAGTGTTTTGTGTTCAGGATCCTCATGATGTAAATATAACATGAGTTAATAAAAACATTTGACTTAAAAAAAAAAGAAAAAAAACAAAAACAAAAACAAAAACAAAAACAAAAACAAAAATAAAACAAAAACAAAAACAAAACAAAAAAACAAAAAAGCAAAAAAGCAAAAAAACACTATTACATTGTCACTTTTCATTCTAAATTTTTATTTCATCAGTTTTCATTGTTCAAATTATTAACAGTCTCTATCATCTCTACAAATTTGGATAACTCAGAAAATTTAAAACTAAAATGACCTTATTAATCTTACACATATTTAGCATATTCAAAATTATCAGAATAATTAGATCTTCCATGCCTACAAAGGACTAAAACCAGGCTATATCCATTGTAACCCTATATCTATAAAGTATTGAGAGGGATCAAATCTATGGAGGTGAAATCATTTCCTAAAGTTTGTGTAATGTCCCCAATTCTGTGAGCATGAGAATATTGTTCATGTTTTCCTAACTATCTTCTTTAGACTAGCAAGAGTAGAAATTACTAGGAGTTTTTTGTAATTGTCTCATATATTATTATTATTGTTATTATTAAGGGAAAAATCAATATTATTATTAGGGTAGGAAAAGATACTTAGAGGAGAAATTGCTTCATCAATAAAATTGTAATAAAGTGACTTCTAGAAGCTTGGATAAATGTTGGAAGAAGTTATAAATAGAGTAGGATGGCCACTCCTCATTCATTTTATCTTTTGATTTCTTATTGTTATTGAAAAAATCTCAAGCAAGTTTCAGACTAAGGATTTTGAGTGCGATCCTAACACTAGTTTCGATAGATCTTATTTTCACCCTAGCTAGACCCTAGCTAGAGCGGTGGATCTTATTGCCACCCTAGCTAGTATTTGTTGAATTTCGGTGGACACCTTTGACGCCCTAGTTGGATTTCTATGAACTGTTCATATTTCATTGAGTAAATTTTATTACAGGTGAATTAGATAAATTCGTTGTTGATTTGTAGGAGGATCCTTTTTCTCCAACGAGGTCAAGTTCTCGTAGAGATCGTTATTCTTTAGGGAGGTTGTTTGCTATTTTTTTTGCAGACTCACTAACGGCCTAGTTGTCATTTAGATTATTTGTTAAGAGGCGTAATTTTTTTAGGCATCACTATCATTATCAAAGATACAAATCCATATGGTTTTTGTAGAGCGTCAATATTGATAAAGGTAGAATTCTATTTGAAGTGACAAATTGATACTACTAGGAGTCAGAGATTATTAATTTTTCCAAGGGCTAAATTATATCTTTCAAGCTTGAGGCCGAAATGTAGAGTTGTAGGGAGGTTAAATAGACCCATATCAAGGAAATAAATTGCAATTCCAGAGATCAAGTTTTGTGGTAATTCCCTCGGTGTAAGAGATCAACATACTAGAGATTATTTCTGCCCCTTTCGTTTATATCAGGAAGATATTTCAGGAGATATTAATCTTTGAAGACCTTATCATAATGAATTGAAAATTATATTGTTCAAAGGAGGAGTACTTCAGCTAGGGAGGCACACGTTATTGGAGTTTATTATTGTATTTACTAAAGATCTATCTCTAACAAAGAATGAAAAGGAAGAAACACACAGAGAATCAACTCAAATAATGCTATGGAGAAAACTTCCATTCTCATCATTCAAAATCAGTTAAATAAACTACATATGAGAAAAGGAAACAAACAACAATAAAAGGCTTGACAAAGTTCCAACTAAACTCAATTAAAGTCAAGTGAATCAAAACTTAATATGACACCTAGTAGATAATGAGATTAATTCTCTTATTGCCACCTCCAAATCTCAAATGTTACAAGTATTGACACTTACAATGCCTAATTTATCTCTTTGAGGTTGAAATAGATTTTTACCCAATACACTTGTAAAAATATCAATAAGTTGATCTCATGAGCCACAAAAATAAAGTAAGATATCTCCATTTTTGACAAGCTCACGAGTAAAGTGAAAATGTGTGTCAATATGCTTACTCTTTTTGTGAAAGACATGACTTTTTGATAAAGAAATTGTAGAGTTGTTATCACAGAAAAAAGCAGTTGGATCCTTCTGAACATTTGAAAGATCCTTCAATAGTCTTCTCAGCCACACTACTTAACAAGTTTCTGAAGTTGCAGCTACATACTCTTCCTCTGCACAAGATATGGAAATGATGGGTTGTTTTTTGGATTCCCATGTGATTAGATTGGTTCGTAGGTGAAAATAGCACACTTAATGCTTTTTCGATAATGTAAACTCCCTACATAATCTCTGTCAGTATAGCCTAAAAGTGAGAAACCTTCACAGTGTGTGTAGAAAAGTCCATAGTCAATTGTTAGTGAAACACATCTTATGATCTATTTTGCAACCTTCCAATGGGAAATATTAGTTGAATCCATAAAGCTGGAAAAAAAACTAGCAACAGACATGATGTCAACTCTAGTTGTAATGAGATACAAGAGAATACCAACTAGAATTTTATATAATGTGGAATCAACTGGTGGTCCTACATCTTGTTTGCTCAACTTAGTTCCTGGGGAAATTGGAGTATCAAATGGTTTGCAGTTGATCATTTTTAAAATTTGAAGGATGTTAGTGGCATACTTTTGTTTATGAACGAAAATTCCATTAGAAGATTGTTGAATTTCAATGCCTAAGAAGTACTTCATGAACCCTAGGTCAGTCATATCAAAATCTGTTTGCATGGCAACTTTGAATTCTTCTAACATCATATGACCTATATAAAGAAGATCATCAACACAAATGAAAACAGTGAGAATGTTACCTTCATGAGTTTCAGTATACAAAGTTGGATCATGGTTGCTTATGCAAAGTCCACTTTTAGAGGTAAGTGTCGATTCGACTGTACGAAGATTAGGGAGCTTGTGTTAAGCTATACAAGACTTTATTTAAGTTGTACACCTTATTCTCTTGTACTAGAACTCAAAAACTAGGGTGTTGATCCAAATAAACTTCTTTTTGCAATATACCATTTAAGAAAGAATATGTTACATGAAGTTGAAAAGATTTCCATTCGTGTTGATTTTTTGTGGCCATAATAGTTATGATTGTGTATAACCTTGCTATTGGAGTAAAGATTTCAACATAGTCAACACAAAAATGTTGTGAGAACCCTTTGGAAACCAACCTTGCCTTATGTTTATGAATTTTTCCTCTTTCATTTAGTTAGGTATTGTACACCCACTTTACACCAATGTTGGTTTTCTCTCTTGGGAGATCAACCAATTCTCAAGTCTTATTTTTCTCTATGGAAGTGATTTCTTGATTCATTGCATCAACCCAATGTTTCTCTTTTACTACCTCTTCAAAATGGGTCGGCTAATAGGAAAAAGGAAAATAGATTTTGTTGATCAAAGTAATGCTCCCAATCATATACTTCTCTGATGATTCTAGTTTTATGATTATTTTTTGAAGATGATGAATCACTGTTGGATTCACTGATAGAGGAGGTACCATTTTTAGAGTGGTACGACTCTTCCTGAACTTGAAATCTTGGCAATTGTGGTGGATGAACAGGTTGATTTAAAGTTTCATCAATTTGATGAGACCACGGTTAATTTTCAAAAAATTTAACATCTCTGCTCAAAAAAAATTCTTGGTGACTGGACTATAGAGTTTATAGGCTTTTGGTTGTTCATTATAGCCTACAAAAACACATCTTTCACTTCTATCATCAAGCTTCTTTCATATCTTCTCAGTTATGTGCAAATGCTGAAGAGCCAAAAATTTGAAAGTGAGAGATATTCAGCTTCGTACCATCCCAAGCTTCTTGAGGTATTGTATCTTTAATATTGGCTATTGGAAATATGTTGAGAACGTATAGTGTAGTAGAAACTACATCAGCCCAATAGTCACTGGACAACTTCTTTTCACAAATCATACATCTTTCCATATTCATGATTGACTGGTTTTTCCTTTCTACCACTCCATTATGTTGTGGAGTGTATTTGGTTGTGTTTAGCATGATGATGCCTTATTGTTGACAAAATCATTTGAAATCATTGGAACTTTACTCTCCACATTTTTCTGACCTGAGTATTTTCAAAGGCTTTCCACTTTTGTTTTATGTCTTTTCTTTGAACTCTTTGAATCTTGAGAAAGTATCTGATTTATTTTTGAGAAAATAAACCCATATTTTCCTATTATAATCATTAATTAAGGTAAAAAAATATATACTTCCACTAATAGACTGTGTTTACATTGGGCCACATATATCTGTATGGACTAGCTCTAAAGGCTATTTTTCTCTAGTGGAAGATGTGCGAAAGCTATATCTTTTGTGCCTTGATAGAATACAAATTTCACAATTGCAATGTTTTTCATTTACAACATGGAGACCAAAGACCATAAAATGTTTGTGTAGAAGAGTTAGACTCTTGAAGGGAATATGCCCATAGCTCAAATTCCATAATTGTGACTCATCTATTCTTGACACATTGTGTGCAAAAACATTTGAGAGATTTCGACTTCTAAGAGTCAAGGGAAACATTCTATTCTTGTTTTTTTTCAACCTTTGATACCAGGCTCCTATTGTGGTGTTTTTCATAGATATAACATGTGGTCGTTTGAAACATGGCATCATAACCATGTTCCATCAATATACCCACACTAATGAGGTTATGCTTTAGATGTGGAACATATTAAACTTCAAGCATATGTTTCTGCTAATTTTATTTAGTGAGGACAAGAATAATACCTTTCCCTTCATCTTTTATACATGAACAATCTCCAAGAGTATTTTCAAATATTATGGAAGCGTCAATCCAAGAAAGTAGATTTTTGTCACCTGTCATATGGTTGCTAAAACCATTGTCCAATAACCAAAGGTCCTTGCTGTGACTATCTTCAGAAAAATGGCAAGAAAGAAACATGCTTTAAGGGGATTCTCCTTCATTGTTGGAGATATGGACACTACCTCTTTGTTGATATGACTGTTTGTTTCTACATTCATGTTCATAATGCCAAAATTTCTTGCAATAATAATATTGGACATTAGATTTTCTCCATTTTCTACTTCTCTATGTTTGGTTTTGTGAAGGCATTGAATATTATGCTACATGATGATGTTCTGATTTGCTTTTTCCTATAGATCTATCTTTGTCTCTTCCTCAGTTGCTACTACCTCTATATCCTCTTCCTCCGCATCTTCCAAAAGATACTTGTGCTTTAAAATCTTTCTCCAAGGAGTCTTCTCCCAAGTTAAATCGTGTCTGATGTGACAAAAGTGATCGAGTCAACTGTTATAGTGAGAGATTTGTAAGATCCTTGGATTCCAGAATGGTTGTACAACCATGTCATATTTCTTTGGAAAGCTTCAGAGGACTTTTTCACTGATATTCTGATCTAAAATTGTTTCACCAATAAGTTTGATCTGATTGAAAATGCCCATGACTCTAGTCATGAACTAATCAACATTCTCTGTGTTAGTCATCTTTAGGGTTTTGAACTCAGCTCACAATGTCTACAATTTAACAATATTTGTTCCATCATTATTTGTGATACGCAACTTTCAAAATATCATAGGGTTGTTTTTTTGTTGATGAGTTGGTTATCTTATCGAAGATAGAGTCATCAACTGAATTATGTATCCCACATTTGCCTTTGTGTGTTTTATTTCTTAGTTCAGTAGTTGCATTTCTCTGGTTATTGATATGGATGCACATGCTTGTTGGGATGGCTCTACATAGATGTTTTGAAGTGTAATCCAACACTCTTAGGCTTACAAAAATGTCTTTATCTATAAAGACCAAAAAATCATAGTTTTTTCCAAGCAAAGCAGGCGTTTGTGATAAATAGCTGGAAAAAGGCAATTTCTTTTAAAATGTGAGCGCACACCTATTAAGTCAATAACCTTTTGACAAGGCTCCTTAAATAAAACCCTTCTGATCTTCTTAAACATCTTTCGGAATTCAAGCAACAACTCCTTTTTGTAAATCCCTTCTCTTCCATAGAACATAATAGAGGCTTCTTTTCAAAAAAATCACCATTTTCCTTAAAAATGCCCTTGTTTTAAATAAGGTCACTCTTAAAAAAAATAAAACTTTTTACGAGTCTCTTTGTTTAATATAATGAAATGAACCCACTTAAAGTTTTGGAACGTATCCAAATATTTTGTTTGAAATAAAAAAAATAGAATGAACCTTTTTATATAAAGTATGCCTTGTTTTTTTTAACGAAAAAAACATGGAAGTTGACCTGTAGTTGTCCACCAACACGTCATTTCACTCGACACGAGCAAACAAGACTTCAAACGAGCTTTGAAAAGAAGTTAAGGCGTGTTAGTTGGAAGGGATTCGACTTGTCGTTTCACCTTGTGACAAAGAGGCTTGGGATGTGAGTGAAAATTTTCAAAATTTGTAAGTTTGCCTATTTCATCGCATGCCTTTCTCTGCAAGGTCACAATGATCCTGAAAATCTCTTTGAGAGATGGTCACTCGGTTTACCTTTGAAAAAAAATTTCTCGTAGCATGGATACTCTTGCGCTTTGGTTCCCACTTCGCTTTTGGCCTCGAGTTCCTCTCGTTCTAGACTAGTTTTCTTTGTACATAGATAATTTAATGTTGCTCTCTTTACATTTTTATGCAATTTCGCATTTTGATATCATAACAAAGAATGTAGAGATGTAAATAAATAGAGAATGAACTCAAAAAAGTTATGGAGGGAATTGCTTTTCTCATCATTCAAACTTAATTAAATAAACTATATAAAAGAAAAAGGAAATAAATAACAATAAATCACTAAAGAAAGTTCCAACTAAATTCAAGTGAATCAAAACTAATTATAACACCTAAGAAATACTGAAATTAATTCTCTCAACAAACTCTGGTCCAAACCGATCAGATCCACCAGAGCAAGAACCTTCTTTTTGTCTCTTAATTTGCAGAAGATTTTCCAGCATCCTTGAGGGCTGAATCGATTTTATGATTGGGTTAAATTTATGAAGATTCATTAGTTATACTACGTTGTAGTTTGTTGTTTATATGAGTCAATATGGTAGGTTAAATTCAAATTCATTGGTGGGTCGACTTGGTAAAGGATAATCACTCATATTGGCTTGTGGCTTGCCATCATTTCTCCTCCGTATCAATCTCATCAATAGGGCAAGTTCATCAAATTTCTAGACCAAACTAGGCAACGATCGATGTGTCTTATTCTTAGGCAACTTCTCTCGGAGAATTTCTCTTGAAGCATATGGATGAGTTGCTAAAGCAAGATTGTAGTATCATTCGTAAGTTTATTTTCCCTAATCCTCAACTTCCTTCCTTGAATCATTAGGAAGCTCTGTTTTCGTCTGAAATTATTTGGGAGTTATGGAAAATTTCCGAACAAATCCTCAACTTCCTTCCTTGAATCTGCCTTCGTCTGAAATTTTTTGGGAGTTATGGAAAATATCCGATTTGTGTCCCAAACTATCAACCTTACTAATTTCCTCAACTATAATAGTATTAAGAAAATAAGAATAACTAATTCTTAAGTGTTGCAATTTGAGTTTACAATATAAAAACAATATACTACAAATGAACCCAGTCAACACAATCAGAATCGTCGTAGTGTACAGACACAAGAAGAATTCAAAAATAAACGGCTACACATACTTTGAAACTTACGATCTAATGTTGGTATTTCCTCTCGAGCTACCCTTGTTCCACTATATTTAATAAGAATTGCTGTAGTGTATTGACACAGGACAGCCACACATACTTTGAAATTCACGACCTAATGATTGGTATTTCGGCTGTACTTACCCTTCTTCCACTAAATTTAGAGAAGACAGGGAAGGAATCTAACTTTGTCCATATATGTGCCACTAAAACACCAGGCCAACCATATTGCCCACGATGTTTTGCAATCACGTCCAACTGAAATGTTTAGCTGAGTTCATGCGATCATACAGAAAATCGTGCAGAACGATGATGGAAGGTGCTGCTTCAATTGATGATCTTTGGGCTGTCAGTTAAGATTTTTACATCAATTGCATAAATGTATATTTCGAACTATATTACTGTGTGATGGCCACCATATGGAAGTTCTGGTGACACCTTGCTTGAGATAAACGACTGCAAGTACGTTGATACATCTTCGTTCACTCACTTTCGTATAGATGAGGCTTCAAACCTTATTCGATAACATGTTCATGGCCTCCATCAATGTTATAAACGGTATCACTGGAGACAATTACTCGAGAATTAAGAATGAGATCCATTCCCTACAAAATGAAGAAAGAGTTTCTCCAAAAACAATTTTTAATCTGGTATTATTTCTATTATCAATGGCAACAATTATATTTCACACTTTTTTTATATTGCAACAAATTTTGTTGCGAAACCCATTCTAATTTGTTGTTGCATTTATGTATTTAAGCATTTTCTCATTTAAATAAATGCTTCTAAATGCCCAAGTTTCTCTTATAACCCTAAACAAACACATACGGGCCATTGGAGCAAAGAAAATATGTTCGGTTGAAATATTGTAAATTTTCTGGAAGATGATAATTGTTTTATGCAAAGTTTGAATTTGAATGTAGTGACAAAATATTTTTAATAATAATAAGAGATAAAGAGTTGATATTTATCTAAGATCGTGATCCCATTAGTTATATATTTAATAATTTTCGATTTAATTTTAAAAAATGTATATCATAATAAGTTTCCATTGACTTTCCATTTAGCTAAAATATTTCAGTCAAGAACATAGATAACCTACTCAACCCATGCCATAAACAACTGTGATGGTGTTGCGTACCAGCAAAAGCTTTCATTGTTACAAAGCTTGTCACTATTCCCAGAGTTTTGAAAACTGGGGACCAAAACTATTATATCACACACATGTCAAAGATACATGAAACTCTCCTATAATTAGTTGTTATAATTTTAATTCATCCATATGCTGATAGCATTAACCTTGCAGGTTTAAACTTTAGGCTTCGCTTCCAAGAACAGATACTCGTCTTTTGGTATTTCAGTACACGAACCAAATTGATACCAAAGGATTCATCCCTGACAGTCAACGTATTTTACGTTGGTAAATTTATTTTGATTATTATGATTCCAATATTTCTTATGGTTGATTATTTGTATCAGTTGTTTCCCGTACTTTAATAGTTATTTTCATTGCCTTGTGAACTTATTTGAATATGACAGCTTTCTACCTAAGAAACCTCTAACCACGACGAGGTGGACTTGGAGCTTCAGTATACAAACAAGGAAAGCCTCATTATATTGAGGCTAACGTCTTCGTCAATGGCATTGGTTCTATCCAATGTTATAAAACTCAGAATCCGTTGAGAGTCGACTCTCACTCTGATTGGGTACGGTCGTCATTTTAGTTGGGTTGAGTTGAATTGAGTTGAGTTGAATTCAATTACTCTGTTTTTTAAAAAATATATTAAATATTTATTTATTTATAATAAAACATAATTTTAAAGATTTTCATTTATGTTTTCAAACACAAAGCATTAGAATATAGAGAAGACAACATATGATTAAAGTAGTCTTCTGAATATATTCATTTTATCAAAATGACACAAGTGCACTCTCCAATACATGTAATATATAGAGATTAGAACAAAAACACATAACTATGGAAGCTCTAAATGACCTTTACAACAAAACATGAATGGTCACTAGTCACTACGGGCTACTGTAAGAGAAGCCAAAATCATCTAGCTAAGATTCTGAATTAGAGTTAGTTGGGGAACCCATGGCTCCCCCTCATCACGATTTCCATCTGCAACTATAGAAGTAGTAGGATTAGCATGTGCAATAGTTGCACATTGAGATAGACGAGCTATCTGCTTGTGTCGTGACTGAGTATAGGAAGTTCCTGCAACTTGAGGACTTAGGGCTGGGCCTTGTACTAGTGGATCCACATTTAACTGAACAATATGTTGAACTAATCCCTTCATCTATAAATCCAAATCAAGACCAATATCCTCATCAGAATCAAACTCTACTAGATAACTCTCCACTACCCAATTTATGTTCGATCAATATCTTCCAACACAATGGGATCTATATCAGGTTTTTTGTTCAACAATTGATTGTATCTTAGTCAGAGGTTGTATTGGACATACACTAGATCATTTAACCGTTTTTGTTCCAAATGGTTTCTCTTCTTCGTGTGAATCCTCTCAAGGACAGACCAATTGCGCTCACACCTGGAAGCACTGCAAATTTGACTCAAAATATAGATTGTGCTGCAAAAAACATAGTTGTGTAATGACTTAGTTCAACAAATTATATCCAAATTTCAAATTATAAACAATTTAACAAAATAAGGATTTGAAAATTGAAATTGTTTGTTTACCTCGCTCATCTGCTTCCCTTGCAATCTTTGCTAGGTTCTTGCCAAAGGTATCTGTGGCTCTGCTAAAACAAGTGATCTATCGGTGTATCTCTAGCTGGCCACTCTCCTTAGGAACCATGAGCTCAAGGCACTCAATCAATCCATCTCTAACCTCCTTAGTGAAATATTCTACCTCCGGAGCTCTATAATGATACCTCGGGTTCAGAAAAAACCAAGTTGCATGTATAGGACAATGGAGTTGATTATCCCATCTTTGATAAATGATTTCCCAAATTGGCCCATACATAGCCACTCTATCCTTGTATGTTGCATCTATTTTCTCCTTTGCTTAATCCATAGCCTCATAAATGAAGCCCATAACTAATCTTTCCCCATCCACCAACCACAACACCTTAACCAATGGCTCAACAACCTTCACAATCTCTATTGCCTTTTTCCAAAATATTTCTTCATTAACTTTCTTTCTCACATCTTTTCCATCTTGTTTGCGAGCCCATTGGCATTCATTCCATTCATCACTAGAAAACACCCTTTGCAGGTTTCTATGTTAGGAAAGAATATGCTGCAATGTCAAAAAATGAGTTGCAAATCTAGTGATGGTAGGCCTAACAATACCTTTACACCCTATGTGTTTCCTCATCAAGTTCAAAATCCATGAGTGATTGTAGATATATTTTTTTATGCTTTTGGCATGCTCTACATTGTTCTTGATCCAATCTATTTTACCAATATCCTCAAATATGAGGTTTGTGCAATGTGCCACACACGGGATATGGTGAACAAGAAGCATTGAAGGGGATATCAACATCATACCACCATCTAGCTATATAATCACATATGATTTCTCTCAGTTCTTTATTCCAATGGTCATCTAAAGTGGGTTTCATTTTATCTTTATTAGCTTGAGGACCATGTTCACTATCAGAGGGAAAGGAGGGTGTTAAATAATTTTTTATGTCACCCTTATTTTTAATTTTACCATTATCATTTTCTTGAATAGACTCAAAAAAGGGAGGAACATAGCAAAACGCATTGGATGCATTAGTGCAAAGGACAGATGAAGAGCCCTCATAATCAAAATTGGGGTTGGCAGCCATCATGTGTTTTATATTCCTCTTCTTCCCAATTTCAGCGTCTATTTATTTTCGCCTAACTTTTTCTCCCTCAAACTTCTCAATGTTTTCTAGCAACTCATTCCTAATATCCCCAATTTGTTCTACTAGTGCTACACATGGAGAAATTCGGCCTTTAATACCAGCCAGATGTTGTTTCAGCCTATGAGTGCCCCCTCGACCTCCCTTAATTTTTCTATGACAAAATTTGCAATGCATTTGATTATTAATCATCTCAACATATTCCCAAAGAATATCTTTCATTCTAGGAGCCAATTTCTAATATTTGGACTTGGAAATGAAAGGAAAAAAACTGAAAATGAAAAGAATAAAAAAATCTCTTCAATGTTCATTTCTTTTACAAAAATTATTCTTTTCAATTTCCAGTTTTGCAAAAAAAAACAAGCAAAGACACATTTGAGAAGTGAAAAAAAAAATACTTCTAGGTTCTAGCCTCCTCAATGCTACAACAAACCAACTCCTCAGTTCTGCTCCAACGACTGCCCAAGAATCTCCTCATTGCTACTCCAATGATTGCTCAAGAGACTCCTCACTGCTGCTCTAAAAACCAACTCCACAACTTTCACAAACTCCTCACAAATGCTAAAACAAATGAAATGAGATAGCTATGAGGAAATGTGAGGGGGTTGGGTAAGTTTTATAGGCTTGGGAGAGGTTAGATGGAGTTGCAAAAAAACTAAAACAAGAAAAACCTAATTTGGAGTTCGCTTTCCCTCCCTTTTCTACCGCAGATTGTGTTTGACTAGTTTGGTCAGGTTATGTTGCACTGAGTCAATCCAACCAATCTATTACTGAGTCGTCCAAGTCGGTGGCTGACTCAGCCAGTTCAGTAGTAAACCAACCTTTGGCTCAATTTTTGTAGTGTACCAGTTCGAGAAGTTGTTCGACTCAATCAACTTGGCCGATTTCGAATCGGTTCGACAATTTTTTAAAACACTCGTTCTATCCTAGTGTAGAGTTTGACATTTATTCTATTATTTGCAACCATCACTGTATCCTGTATTTCAAATTTTCTGGAAGCCTCAATGTAAATTTTTCATTTTTTTACCTATATTATTGTCGTTAGGCTATTAGTCGCAATGCAATTTTTTTTTTTTTTTTTTTAGGCATGGAGGTTCATGGTCGTTGGAGTGGTTTTGAGCATCAATAGAAACACTAAGACAAGCCTGGGAATCCCTTACTCATCATCAAAGCCTATGCAAGTTATTGCAAGTCTTTGGAGTGTAGAAAACTGGGCCACCAATGGAGGAAGGTCAATGATAAACTGGAAGCAGTCCATTTTCATAGCCACTTTCAAAATGTCATAAGTTTCAGGAATATTTTGAGTCTTCTTATATTTTCCCCTCATCATCATCATCATCAGAGTGGTAGAAAGGTGGTCTTTAGAATCCTGAGAAAATATGGTAGAAAGAAGATCTTGAGAAAAGACGTTAGTGTCTCATCTACCTCACTCTCCTTTAGTACTTCATTCTGCCTAAAAAAGGTTATCCTCTATAATTTAGAGCATTTTCATGTGATACAAGTCAGCTAGATATTTTTCGCAGTGTGAAAAAATTATTTTGGAGCATTTGGGTGCGAAATAAGTGGCCTAAATATTTTTCTAATTGTTGGTTGTGCAAACCTCGACTATTGTTGTTCTACATTTGGCTCTTTGTGTAGGTATTGTTAACAATAGTAAGGCAAAGGTTCATAAGGAGATAACAATGTTCTATGTTGGTAGAAGTAAGATGGGAAGGATGAACATGCTCAAAGGGTAGGGTAGAAAGAAGAAAGAAAAACTTAGTCCATGAGATCTTCAAAGAAAGAAATAAAGGGCTAGAGAAAGGCATGAAGGGATAAAGATGTTAAGAGAGACAAAACAGTGTAGAATGGATAACTGAGTAGTAGAAAAATTAATGGAACTAGAAGAAGAACCCAATAGAATAAAGTCGTAACAAATCTCGTGACACCAAGAGGAGGCATTAAAGGGATTAAGCGAGAGAACTGAAAGCTAAGGTAACAACAAGAAAGAGCTAGCTTACGGTTTGAAAGGCTTAGTGAAATGTCCTAGGAAGCCACCACCATCTCCATTAACATAAAATTAGAGGAGAAACACATGAACAATAACAATAGTAGAACTATCAATGATTGGAATGTTGGGTAATGAGTTGCCTCATGCAGATTGCATCCACCTTTATTCACTAAAATCCTCTTCTACATATCATGATCACCGTTTCATGGGAGGATAATCTAGGAAAATTCCTAATGGTGGCACCAAACAAACAAAACCAAGCATAATTGTTTTTTATGATTTCCACCCTATGCCAACAATCAAATTGTTATAAGTTCTAGACTAAACGAGGATCGAGTTGCTGAAATGTTGCATAATATTCCATGAAAATCTATAAAAATGTTGTTCAACATTCTGTGAAAAGTCTATAAATTTTATAGTTATCATTAGGTAGGGTGCTAGGCCACGTCCTCACCTATGAGTGCTTGTTGGTATGGCTACCATGGACCCTCCCACCTCCTCACCGATGAGTTCTTGGTGGTATGGCTACCATGCACCTTCCCACTTGATGCATCTCGATCATCCCATCCATGGGGAAGGTCTGCCAACTTTAAACATTCTTTTTTCAAGGTTATATCATGTAAGGAATCCCAAGTGAAGCTAAAAATCATTATGTTGTTTTCACATCCTTTATAAGATAGGTAGTTTCTAATTTTTTTCTCATATCATCAAATATGTGAGGGGAAGATATTTGATAATCACGCTAAATCACTTTCCAATCACCAATATTTGGAGATTTTCCTAGGTTCTATTCTATTTAGATTTCTTATGATCACGGTAATGATGAGCTAGGAATCTCCTTCTTTGGACAATTTGGAGAATATTTAGGGTTGGTCCAACTAAAATACCATTTCAAAAGTTGCGGTCTAGGAGGTACTATTGCTATTAATTCACATTGTTCCTAAAAATAGTAAGTGGACATTTCCCAAGTAATTCGTTTAAAGGCCGCACCAAGATTCAATTTTATAAAATTAATTGGAGAGGGATTCCAATATTATGGAATGGACAAGGAACTTGAAGAGGGAAAATTTTTAATCTACTGAGGCCCAACAACAAAAACCCAACCTTTATGAATACTAGATTTTGGACCCTTGGTGTAAAAACTATGATTAGTCCAGTGTTGAGGTTTTGTTGGTTCCTTGATGTTTCCCTAATTTTAGTCCAAAGAAATTCCTAGTGAGAAAATAGTTGTGAAAGATATTATGATTCCTTTCTTTTTGTATTTCCCATTGGATGATCCCAATTGCAAGCGAAAAAATTTCATTATGTATTCAAGGTATCCTTTCACTAATTCTTGATGGTATTAGGTATATTGTTTTTATTGTGATCCAACTTGTGCATAGTCACTACTATTAAATTGCATATTTCCTCTACGAAAGGGAAACCACTAATATGATGTCCCAAATATTATGATTCTATCCTACAAAGATGGTAGAAAGAAGGTCTAAAGAATCATCTGTTGAGAATGTTATTAGAGGAGAGTGTTTCTTCTTGAAAGAGGAGCAAGAGGAAAATATAGATGTAGTGTAAAATGTTTTTCCCCAATATGGTATGAAAAAATTCATCCTTGAGGTAATCTTGTAGACATGCTTATAAATGATAAGCTTCCTTGATGGAGTACGGTCCATGTGAATTGTGATGCCATCATAGCTTATTTCTATTTTGGTAGGAGGGAATGAATGTTTTCTGAAGGGAGTAGAGGAAGGATTTCCATCCTCTTCCTTCCCATTATGGTTGATGGTCTTCCCCTTCAAGAAATTATCTCCATTGGTTTATAGAATTGTTCTGTGCTATGTAATCCAAGATTGTATGCTTTTATTTTGATTTAGTATTGATCCTTAACTCTTCAAAGTCATACACAAGATTGATTTTCCTGAGTTGTTGCCATGAGTCTTCCTAAAAAAGTGCACTATGGCCATCTTTGATTTCCCAGAAATAGTGTTATTGAATAAGAGGCATATCTTTCCTATCTAGATTCCATATGAAGGGTCCAATTTGAGAGAAGTGCATCTAAATGGGTTTATTAGTGGGAACACCATTTCTATATAACAATTCAATATTTTTCGCCATAAGAATTTTCCTCCTTGGGTCTATCTCCACCATACGTTTCCCCACATAACTATTCTTACCCTTATTAAATTTTGGTAGACAAATATTTCCTCTTAGCTAAGGGAGAAAAAACGTATCCCAAGATACTACTACCAATTTCATTTCCCTTTTCACTCTTTCCTAGAAACTTTATCTTTGAATTCTTCAAATAGTGTTAACATTGGAGTTGGGATCCATCATTGCTTTAGTGAATAATTTAAGAAGAACAAGATAGCCTACTATGATAATAAAATCAAACATATAGTTGGAAAACATTTTATTAATTTTTCTTATCAAATCTGACAAAAAAGTTAGTTTTTATGGAATTTTCACAAGGAGGGTTCCTAAATATTGAGATGGAATTTTGTAGTTCTTGTATCCTATAAATTAGACTATTTCAAGTTTCACCATAATAGGAGTATAGATGAAGAATATCTATGATTGAGTTTCATTGATATCTATACCCAAGATGCTCATGAATTCCTTTAGGACCTTGGGATTATCTTTGGATTTTGTCACAACATATATTCCCACACACATAGTATCGTCAACAAATTATTGATGTGATAGGGGTAGATTGTAACAACATTGTTTTAAAGTTTCATGTAATAAGGGAGTTAAAGGAAAAAAATAAGACCAAGGTCACGGGACACGTATTTCAAGTTGAATGCAGGGGACACTTGCAGTTAATTAATGACTATGGAAATTAGCATTGGGAAAGGTAAAAGTAAATAAAGGGAAATTAATTTAAGGAATAAAGGAAAATAGGAGAAAATGAAGATGAAGGGACAAGAATATGGATGCAAGGGAAGTTAGAGATAAAATAAAGGAAAATGAAAGATAAGAGGAAAATGAAAGGAAGTGACACTAAACATCAATGATAAAAAGGAATCAATTGACAACTTTTGATTATAGTATTAAGGGGTTTTCACAGTGCATTATATTAGATATCATTTTGGGATTCAACTGCGTTAAGTAAGTCATTCATGTATGACCATTTCCATGAGAGGTAGACATAACTCACTACTTTCTCATGATTTTTGAATAGTCTACTTAGCACTCATTGCATCGGGTGATGCTCACACGGGTGAAGAAGTGGGATTGAATCCAGTGAAATGAATCACATAGCATCAATCATCACTTCCAGGGCTTGCACCTGGTAACCAGGGCTTCCCGAGAGGTCACCCATCCCAGATCACCTCTGGCTCAAGCGCACTTAACTGTGGATTTTTTTCCCATAATCAAGCCCACTTAGCTTGCTACCCCATTTGCAAAACCTTATCAAGTATTTTGCCTCATGAACCATTCAAGTAGAGTTCCATTTAGTTATGACTACCTCTCATGGAAATGGTCATACATGAATGACTTACTTAACGCAGTTGAATCCCAAAATGATATCTAACTTTTGATTAGTTACAAGAATCAAACTCCAAGAGGATAGGGAGATCACTTGGACACAAGCAAGCAAGGAAAAAAAAAAGAAAGCAAGGGAGCACAAGGAAAATGTTGGAAAAACAACTACAACACGAAGACATTGCAATTAACATGTTGCATATGTGATTTCATTTCTGATATTTTGATGCTTGGTACATGAATTTGGTTATTTCGTTACTTTTCTTTCATTGGCATGGTATTTTCCTAGATTGTTAGTAGGTTCAGCCTTGATTTTCCATTTCCTAGATATCCATGGAGTGATGGGATTCATTCTTGGTTGAGCTTTTGATTTCCGGAATATTTTTTATCTGGGAGAGGTGGTCTCAGGAAAATCCAAAGGGTTGGAAATGGAGATTGTTTTCTCCCTGAATCCTTTGACAGGTAGGTGGAGACAAGAAAATTCCTCTAGGTATGGTGAATAAATTTTGAGGAATCCAAGCTTGTGTTTGTTTGGTGATTTTTGGACCAGTTTAGGTGAAATCAGTGTGGCTGAGGGTTGCGGTGGTTTAACCTCTGGATGCCTTGGTTGTTTTTTTTTGGCTTATCCCATTAGATCTATAACACCCCTCTTTTTTTTATGTTAATGCTAACTATTTTGAGACATGGACTATTTTTAGACTGGATAGCTAGGGAAGCCATGTTTAAACTTTTGAGATGATGGGATAAGTTTAATTATTGTGATGTAATAACTTAATTACTATTAATAAATAAAAATGTTGGAAATTACTCAAGAAAAGAGAACTAGAGTTAGAATATTCCTTTCCATCGTGGAAACAAATGTTGGTGGTTAAGTCCAAGATGAAGCTTCCCTAAACATTTCCTAAAAATACCTAGGAGGAAATAATTAGGAGGAAATAATTAGAAATAAAACAAAATCATTTCATATGATGGGAGAGAAATATCATATTAAAACAATTGGAGAAAGATGCTAAGTCTAGGTGAAATAAAGTGTTGTGGGAGAAAAGGGCAGGATTTAAAGGAAAATGAAAGAACCTTTTCCATAAAAAAAAAGCCTAGGAAAATGGGTTGGCAAACCCAAAAGTTGGACGCAACTAAATTCTGCTGGGAAGGAAAGCTATAAAATAAATCGCCTAGGAATCAATGAGTTTATTGATTCTAGAGGCAAGAAAATCTTAGCTTGGGGGGAATTGAAGAGGTAGTTCATAGTCACGAGGAACGTGCTTGCTTCCTAAGTAATTTACATGAAGAGAATTATGGTTAGCTATTTGGCTTTATTTTATTATAGAATTGGAATGGAAATTAGTGTGTAATTGTAGCCTAATAGAATAACTAATTATTATCCTGACAATTATGCATGCATTATTTCTTGTTATTCAATATATATATCACTTTGTATTTACATCTTATAGGTTATACTGACAAAAGTAGCATGTACTGGTATTAATGAGAAGCAAAATAGAGGAATTAAATCTTAATCACCTAGAGACTGTCGATGAGATTTTACCCATGCTTGAAATCGAATAAAAATGGGGATTTTTTTGAAAGGAATCAATAAGTATTGGTAGTTATCAATAGAAAAATAAATACATAAAATACTACTTTGCATGGATGGTATAGTACCCACGAAACCTAGAACTCACGGGTGTGAGTGCATATTTCTTGCTTCCTTGTAACTAACACTAGATCTCAGAAAAAGGAGAGATACGACAATAAATACATAGTAACCTGATGCTAAGTGATTATAAAATTATGAACCTAGTAACCTAATGCTAAGTGATTATAAAATTATGAACCTAGAAGTAATTAATAGTAGCACAATGTATATATAAAAAACCTTAACAAACTTTGTGTAACCAAAAGATGCATCATTGGTATAGATCTTATTTATATGATATGTCACAAAAAAAATTGAATTCATGCATACCACACTAAGGAGTAAGAATACAAAATTAGACATATATATATACTGTAGCAGATTTTAAATTTGGAAACAAGACCTCTAAGAAATTGCGAAAGAGGTTAGTTGCAAAGAGAATACACAATTCATAGGATAAATTATACAGGACTCAACTTAGATTTGGTAGTCCAAAAACAAACATAAAAAGAGTAAAAACATGCTCATGCGTTAATATGAATTCAAATGAAAGGAATAGCTCATCAATGGAACCTAAAATCCATTTAATGGATATTTCCAACTCTCTCTATTTTTAGAAATAAGCATATTACAAAAATTACAGTGCAGAGGCACTCAAAGAGAAATAAGCATATTACAAAAATTACAGTGCAGAGGCACTCAAAGAATGGGACATATAGTGAAATAGGAACTAGAGATAATCAGAAAAATATAATGTTCAGAAATTATGGAAATAACTTATTTCACACACAAAAGAGTCTTATATTACAAATTTCTAAAAAACCTAAGGGTTTCCAATTTAGGACATATTAAATAAAATAGAAAACTATGAGCGAGAAGGTGCTTCAATAAAAAAAAACATACAAGTCTTTAGTGTAAAATTGTTCGTTGCAAATTATATATAAAGAAGGCCATATTCCACAATATTAAATCCCACACCAATCATGTGATGATCACCATGATCAAATTTCCCTCATAAAGAGGGGTTTGTAGAAATAACTCTGTCTTGAAATCTAGGAGGGGATTGAAAGCCAAATTTCACTGCATCATGACTTAACAACAAGAATCCTGAGGGGAAAACACGATGGTAACTCACCTATAGCGAAGAAAATACAAATCAGGGTGAGAAAGCACGTCCTTTATCACTTAAACACGTGCCAACAATAGCTTAAACATATCGACAACATTATTCATGGAAAGTGGTGAAAGTTATCACACATTAGGCTAAGTACAAACATAATAAAATTTATAAAAGAAGACATAGGAATGGAAGTATGCCTTTTAATAGGAGCGATACCTAATAATCCCTTCCTATACATTCCATCATGTAAACTCTTAGTCTCATGAGATAATACATTGACTTATATATATCCCATAAGGAAATATGTAACTCAACAAAAGGAAAAAAAAAAGAAGCAATTGTAATTTGTGGTAGAGAAAGTTGTATCCTTATACTCGTAGAGATGTCATGGGTCAGATTTCACTAATATCATGATGAAAAAATAGAGAAAGGAAAAAAAAAGGAATGAAAATCGATTTCGAGAATTTAGTAAAGGTCGAGAGAAAAACAAAAACTAATAAAAGCCAAGCTTGAAACCCCCAAAAGTTACTTGTGCCATTGTCGGCATGAAGACTGCTCCAAAATTCCTACAAAGCTCTGCACTATAAGTTAATGAAATTAGCCATAATGGGAAGGGTAAGAACCCCAATAGAGAAAATCGTTCACCTGACCACAATTTGAGTAGGTAACCTAAGAATTAAGGAAAAAAATATAAGTTACCTGTAGAATTCACCATGGAAGGGTATCCCTAAAATTTTTCCATGACATCCATAACTATGAGTTGAGTTCACCCTACAAGTCTAAGCTTGAGGGAAGACCTATGAAACAATGTCCAAAGGAACTTATTTAATACATAAATGAAAACAACAAATAAACCTTACCAGTTGTCTTTCTATAACTCCTCATGGAATAAGTAAGATGATATAATTGCCACTGAACCAATGTAGTAACCCAAAGGTGCCAAGACAAAATTTCCCTCTCATGGCAGTGCTATGCAAATCCGACAGACCTCAAAATAAAGGAAAACAAAATGTGAATGGATGCAGTCCATAATGGTAAGAGTTAGGGTTTGGGTGAAGGAACCACCATCCTTATATTATAAAAGTAGATCCCCGTCATTGAAATGCGTAAGGTACTGGCATGTCCATGATTTTCACATGGGTGGTGGGTATGTGCCCAACTCCAAATCGCCACACACCTTCCCATGGCCATTCACCCATAGTTCCTCTTTAATTCCACATGAACCTCAATGGGGGAAAAATTAGCTTGATATAAGGTAAAGAATTAAAACTTTATATTATGAGTTGGGTCAAGCCAATAATCCAAAGTCTAAGTTTGATCTACGTTACCATGTTCAAACCATATATTCTCTTATATGCGCCTTAGTGTATTACATACAAACTTTGCCTTGGTATGGATATGTTAGTTTAGGAGACGATCCTAGCAAATTGAGGTGGTGTGTTAACCCTTTCATTAGACGAGGTAACAAAATTTAGGTGTATAAACCATATAATTGGGAGAATTACAAAATAAGTCATTTGTCACAACATGTATGGAAAAAAACATATTCATCATAAGGAAATTGGCTAAACAAAAAATATATATATCTTGTTGGAAACTAGTTACATGACATATGGTATCAAAGCACCAGTTTCAAAAACTGAGCCTACATAGAACATGACATTTAAATACATATGAATAGAATTGTGTATAAAATTTAAAATGTTTAAACTAATGATGGGCTATTTTGATTATAGGGTACTCAAGTCAAGCAAAGTTACATGATATAATGGTGGATGATTCTAATTTACTCGCGATAGAGGGAGAAGGAATATATGTGGAGTTAGGAGGAAGAAATACCATACCAAAATCTCAATTTATGGAGATCATGAGAAGTTTACAGCAAGAGAAATTTCACTTCAAAATCATTCATGAATGATTGTTGAAGGCTAGTAAAGAGAAAGGATGATAAAAGATTTGAATGAAAAAATCTAGTCACAAACCAATAGAGACAATTGAGACAGAAACAAAAAGTCTAAAAGTGGGAATGAATAAGACAAAACCTATCCAAAGACACTGAAAAGTGTTAAACTCACATGGACAGCAAGACAGATATAAAAGATAAAACATGCAATACATTTTTATTAACAGAAGATATACATTTATAGTACATTATGTGACTCTTGGGTTTCAGATCCCAAGGTCTCTTGGACTGCTTTTTTCCATTCAACTTCCACAGTAACCATTTAGGATTAGGTGTCCAACATTACCCCCCTTAATCCGAAGGGTTATGTATGAGTCCAAGAAGAGAGTTGTAATACAACATGTGCAAAAAATGCATGACAGCACTAGGCTGAATGTGCTCTATGAAATGTTGGTAAAAAGGGCGGTGGTTTAAGGATGACCACCAACACTGGAACGCTTAGTGCAGTTCCCGGAACTCTTCCAAAACTGGCAAGAAACTGAAGTTTTCTGCTAGAGGAAGTGATCCTATTGTTTTAAATAGGGAAACCTTCAACCATAAAAGGGAGGTCTCACCTCGCATAAAAGGTAAAACTTCAACCTGAAAAGGGAAGTCTCAACCTGTGATGGTTTAAGGATAACCAACAACTCTGGAATGCTTAATGCAATTCCTAGAACTCTTCCTAAACTGGCAAGAAGCTGGTGTCTTCTGCTAGAGGAAGTGTTCTCAATTGTGTTCCCAGAACTCTTCCAAAACTGGCAAGAAGCTGAAGTCTTCTGCTAGAGGAAGTGTCCCAGATTTCCAACTGAAGGCATGTTCACGGGCATCTTTGTCTCTGGCTACAACTCTGAAACTGGTGTGGCAGGTTGTGGCTCAGGCTCGCTTGATGTGGCTTTGAAGCTTGTAGATGACCATCATTTCCCCCCCTGTCAGATACAAGGTGAGAAGATGGAGAAGACTCAACTGCAAGACTGTTCAATATTCTGGAACAAGTTCTGACATGTGTTTGGAATATCTTCTTGGTTGTTGATGCCCATTGCCAAGAAGCGATCCATTCAAGATGAATCTTTGTTCTTGCAGGATGTTTACTTCTGAAGCATCTGTGTGAAGAATGACTGGTTTTATGACAGTGCTTATATGGATGAAGATCAAAACAATGATCTTTCAAATGGCCAACTCGGTCACAGTGTTGGCATTTTACAATCTGTTGTTGTTGTTGTGGAGGAAGAGGAGTAGAATCTGGAACAGCTGGAGGTGAACTGTCATGAATGAATCTAGCGCTCTGAAGTTGAATGGGCTTGGCATAGTCTGGAATATGAAAGGACAAGTCCTTGTCATATCCAAGACCAGTTCTGTGCTTGTTGTGGACAAGCTGTTCCCAAGGTCTGATGATGGGCTTGGGAAGTGCAGACTGAGTTTCTGCATCTGCATGTACAACTGTTGCTTTATTTGAATGAACTGTAACACGCTGCTGATGGGTGGTTGTCTCAATGTTCTGAATAGAAACAGGTTCATAATGATGTCTATTTTGATGTAGCTCTTCTTGCTGTAGCTATGATTCAAGCTGCAAAAAATCGATCTTTTCCTGTGCATTTTGTAGACATGTCTGAATTTCTGAGAGAGATCCTTTGCTGATTTGTAATGTGTCATCAACAGTAGATAATATCAGAGTTTTAAGGAACTGTAATACTTCACTGGTTCTGGCCATTTTTTTTCTTCAATGTCTGATTTACACCTTAAAAAACTGATCACAACTACTACTCAATGTAGAAAAGTAATATCTACTCACAGTACACAGCAATATCCTTTATAAATGTCAGCAAATGATCAGTGTGCAATATAAAAGATTACAATTAGTTCACCAAAATATCTATGCAGTAGTGGAATCAAGGAATCAATGCACTATAATGAGTTTTAAATACAATGCCACAATTGGGGCAGCAGCAACTGCAAACTTGTTTGGATCCTTCAAGTACTCCTCCAGATATGATGGTTATCAAAACTTCAATAATTATAACACCATGTCATGGGCATTCTTTGAACATTGGATTGTATACCATTCAGGCCTCATACAAACTTATTTAAAACAGCAGCTTCAACGTATTTCAGGCAGCATCATAACGTATTCAGGAAGCTTTAATCACAGCTTTCGATGCATTCAATACAGCTCTAGGTCAGCACACAAATAAATAACTGAGCGATATACAAAGCTGATTTCTTTCTCTGCAATAGAGACTCAATGTCCAGCACATACAGTGCACATATTAAGAGCAATAATCATCACAAAAAGAAACTACCTTTCCAACCTGGACACCACCACCAGAAATGACATGCATAGTATTGTCAATGCAGGTAAATCACTTAGTTTAAGGATGGGTGAAGAGAAGCCCCCTCCCTGTAAAAGGCCTCGCAGAGATAGGAGCAAAAACAGAGTTTGTAGGGAAGTTGCTGTAGTTATGGAGGAAAATATCTGGAAAGAGCACAGATGAGAAGTCAATCATACAAATATTAGGACATAGAACTGCAGCACAACGCAAAGTAATCCGTCAAAGTTATTTTCAACTGTATGAAGAGGATCTCTTGAAGTGATTGGAATCTGAGCTTTCAAGTGACTTTGAGAAAGCTGTATTCCAGCTGAACGTGATGCAGTCATATCTCATGATGCAATAAAGAAGTGGAATGGAAAGAATATATCGTTTTTAGAAATTTCTAGTGCTCGATCTTCGGCTGAACTATTGATGGTGAGGCAAGCATATCATATTCGGTACAAAAAGTCCCTCGAAGAAGACGTGGCTGAAGATTTCCAAGATGCAGTGCGAGTTGTGATCAAGTGTATTTGCTGTCTGATCCGCAAATCAAGCTACAACACAAGCTGGATGTCTTTGACACTTGGTTTCTCTTCCAGCAATTATGAATCTTCGTCGGTAAGTCTGGGAGAGCTTCACAGATATTCCAGTGTTCCTACTTGAGCTGTGCTTCGTCTTTGAGATTGATACAGCCATCCACCAGTAGATATAACCGCTTCCAGAATAACCGCAGGTCCTGCCCCGCCTTTTTCCAGTGGATTCATGAGGATCTTGCTCCGTGGCAAGGTGGAATCACAGAAGACCACATCAGGGCTGCCCAAGAATTCGCTGCCTTTCGGGTTATAATCGTGGACAGTCGCCTGTATGTGGATCTATACTATGCCTGTACCCAGACCAGAATGATGTTTACAATTTGGGGACTGTTGCAGCTCCTGGAACGGTATCCTGGTTTGGTACCTGACGTGGATCTCATGTTCGAGTGTATGGATAGGCCCACGATTAGAAGATCAGAATATGATTTGGGCAAGAAATCGCCACCTCCTCTGTTTCGGTACTGTAGCAACGAAGATCACTTTGACATTCCTTTTCCAGATTGGTCCTTCTCGGGATGCATTTTGTCCGTTTTAAGGGTAGCATCAAACCTGGTTTACAAAATTTCGAAGAAAGGTGCGTTCAGTAATAGCAAGTCCCCAAATTAAATGGAAGATGTTTTGAAGAGTAGCGGCTGAAGTGAATCTACCACCTTGGGAGGAAGAGTTCGATGACATTAAAGTAGGGTCCAAAGCTGTGAAGTGGGTGGACAGAAAACCGTTGGCATATCGGAAAGGAAATCCTGATGTGGGTGCTCCTATACGGGCACAATTATTTGAATGCAATAAGTCCCGGACATCGGGGACTGAAATTATGCGGCAGGATTGGATTGCAGATTCAGGTATGGTCTATGAGCAGTTACAAGGAGCATTTCGTATGCAGAGAGCAGCGTATTAAATGTAGGTGGAGCAGCTACAGGAGCAGCGTAATTATCATGAAACGCTTGGCAGTTAGTAAATCGCAGATGGATTAGCGCTTTTAAATGGGGCATTTATGGACAGAGCGCAGTGGTGACAGAGGCGTTGATGACAGATGTGTTATAAGGCAGTGCTTCAAAAGAATATGGCAGAGGGCCAGGACTGCTCACAATAGAGGAATGGCAGCGCTGATAGAGGTAACATCCTCTATTCTAAGAAATGCTCAGAAAAGTATAATCAAGAGGAGAGCATTGGTTTACAAAGGCCACAGAAACAGGTGGCTCACAATGGAGCAGGGCAGGAGATCGCCCGCTCTGATACCATGTTAAACTCACATGGACAGCAAGACAGATATAAAAGATAAAACATGCAATACATTTTTATTAACAGAAGATATACATTTATAGTACATTATGTGACTCTTGGGTTTCAGATCCCAAGGTCTCTTGGACTGCTTTTGTCCATTCAACTTCCACACTAACCATTTAGGATTAGGTGTCCAACAAAAAGGAAGAATAAATTGGAGTTACAATGGGAGTTCAAGAAAATAAAACTCCCTACATTTGATGGTGAAACGGAGGAGGATGTGGAATCAAGGATTCTAAATATAAAAAAGTACTTCCAAGTTTATGAGTATGAGAGTAATTTGAATGCCATATTGACCATTTATCAACTATAGGGATAGGCTTCCCTCTGGTGGCAGGAGGTAAAAACAAAACACATGCTGGAAGAAAAGACAGATTCCTTGGAAGAGTTCCAGAAACAATTCAAGCCTTGATATCTAAATGAACGATTCTATGATTATGGAGCAAATGAATTCCATGAGTTAAGATTGAGATAATTATCTTTGAATTATTTTGTGGATAAATTCACTAATTTACTAGGTTATGTTCCCAACATCAAGGTAGATAAAGCTAAAGTGAAAAGGTTTTTAAACTGCTTACCGATTTCATAAAGAGAAAGGATTGAGTTTGAAAAACCTAAAATAATGGACGAAGCAGTGAGGAAAGCAAGACTATGTTATTAGTAGTTTAAAAATATTGGAGAAGGCTCAAATTCCTAGCATGGTAAGGACAAAAATAAATCTGCAGTTGGGATAAGAAGACAAAAGCCTGCATATCTTACAATTTTTGGAAGGGATCACTAGTGGAAGAATTTCAACAGAGGAAATTAAACGCAACATGCATAATCTGAAACTGGGTCAAAGCCCATGGATTTAAATAATGAAAATACAAGTGGGGTCAAATAAAGAGAACCTTTTAAATGTTTAGCTATTTTCTGCATAACCCTAGGTCTCTTCAAAAAATACAAGCAAAACATGAAGCAACAACGATAAATGATATTGCAAAGAATATCACGAAGATAAGTGCAGTGTTGGACGATAGACAATAGGAGAACCAATCCACTATGATCAAGAATGAAGGTACTATTTTGAACCATTTTGTCTCTTTCTTTGTTGACCTAGGGGTTATTCTTAGTTATATTAGTCCTCAAACTATCGAAAAATGTAAGCTAAAAACTAAAAAAATATAAGAAAGCATGAATGGTATAGCTAGCAACCTACACAAAAGGGAAGGTAACTAGCCATGTAAAATAATGTCCCATAGATTTAAATACCTATCCCACTGAATTAAATTTAAATATACTTCCATTAGGGTCATATGATGTGTTAATAGGTATGGATTGGCTAGAAAAACATGGAGCAACAATAAACTACTTATAGAAAATAGTGAGTTGCGTAAGTTAAGAAGGACAAACACAATTAATAAAAGGCATACCAAAACCAATTTTAGTTACACAAATTTCAGCATTACAACTATAAAAGAGTTCTAGAAAATGGTGTCAACTATTTGAAGTGCGTGTTGGAGCAAATGAGTAGAAAACAGAAAACCAAAAACTAGATGGATTGCCAATTGTTAGAGAGTTTAAGGATGTTTTTTATAGAAGAAATTATAGGTATACCTCCTCATAGAGACATAGATTTCTCCATTGATCTAGTTCCAGGAGCTACCCCAACATCTAGAGCAATGTGTATTCCAAAGTTATTAAAATTTAAAATGCAGTTGCAAGAACTACTTAATAAAGGGTATATTAGACCCATTGTTTCATTGTTGGGGGTCCCAGTGTTGTTTATGAAGAAGAAGGACGACACATTTATAATGTGAATAGTTTACCAACAACTAAACAAATTGACCATTAAAAAAAATACTCGCCGCCTCACTTTAATGATCTATTTGATCAAGTAAGAGGGGAAACCATATTCTCATAAATTGATTTGAGAACAAGGTATCACCAATTAAGAATAAATGATGAATACATTCATACGACAACTTTTTGAACCAAATATGGTCACTAAAAATTTGTATTTTTACCATTTGGTCTTACCAATGCACCAACAACATTTATGTGTTTAATGAATAACATGCTTAGTAAGTACCTTGATAAATTTGTGCTAGTATTTATAGATGAAATTGTGGTGTATTCTAAAAATGAAGAGTAGCATCAAGAAAATTTGAGACTGGTACTACAAACTTTAAGAGAACATCAATTGTATGAAAAATTTAGTAAATGTGAGTTCTACAAGGACAAAATACATTATCTCGGCTATGCCATTTCAAAAGAGGGATTGTTTGTTGATCCAGAAAAGATTATGGCCATTTTGAACTTGGCCATACCTAAGGATGTGTCATATGTTCAGTCCTTTATGGGAATTACAGGATACCACAAAAGATTCATTGAAGGTTTTTTAAAGCTAGCCTATCCTATCACTTCATTACAAAAAGAAAGGAAGAAAATTTG
Organism: Pinus tabuliformis; assembly: GCA_031772625.1. Lineage (NCBI taxonomy): Eukaryota > Viridiplantae > Streptophyta > Pinopsida > Pinales > Pinaceae > Pinus > Pinus tabuliformis. The sequence continues at coordinate 9,757,239 of CM062813.1, forward strand.
AGTGGATAGCCAAGTGTCAAGAAAGATTTGAAAAACTAAAACATTTATTAATAGTAGCACTTATTTTAAGAATTGCAAATTGAGAAAAGGAATTAGTTGTATGGACATATGCTTGTTTGGAGGGTTTAGGTGAAGTCTTAATGTAGAATAACTTTGTACTGACCTATGAATCTAGGAAACTAAAACCACGCGAAAATAACTATGAAGTGCATGACTTAGAGTTGGTTGTTGTAATACAATTCTTAAAACTGTGGAGACTCTACTTGTTGGGTAAAAAGTTTACAGTGATAGTTCACATTAGCTCAAAATATTTTTTCGGGCAACTAGATCTTAACGCTAGATAGGCTCGGCGGATGGCTTTTCTTAGTGAATTTGAATTTTATATAAAACATACTAAGGGTAAAGAAAATAAATTAGCAGATGATTTAAGTATACATGAAAATTCCCTCATGGAAATTTATGTTAGTAGTGTCACTACAGATTTTTTTGAGTAGAAAAGGAATTCAATACAGGATGATCAAATTTTTCAAAAAATTCAACAACAATTGCAACAAGTAGAAGTTTTAGGTTATTTTGAAATGAAAGTGATTTAAAATAGTTAATATTAAATGAGCATCATAAGAAATTGTATGTTGGACACTTGAGTCGTCAAAACATGATAACTACACTATGAAAAGCTTTTTATTAGATCGTTCTAAAGAAGGAAGTAGCATAATATGTGTCTATATGTTCAAAGTGTCAGTAGGCGAAGGTAGAACACCAACACCCATCTGGATTTTTAAATCCACTACCCATTCTTGAATGGAAATGAGAGGTAATTTCATTAGTATTTATTATGGGACTTCGAAGAAAAAGATGACAACATGATTCCCTCATTCTGGTCATAGATAAACTAAAGGCAAAACACATTATACCCGTAAAATGTTCATTTGGGACGACTTAGATTGTAAACATTTTTATGAAGGAGATTTTTTGATTGCATGGGATACCAAAAATTGTAATATCAAATAGGGATGCTAAATTCACTTCAAAATTTTTCAAGGCTCTATTTGGAGGGATGGGGAATCAACTTAATTTCAATACCACTTATCACCCCCAAACTGATGGACAAACTAAGTGGACCAATCATATTCTAGAGGACATGTTAATAATGTATGTCATAGACAAACCTAGAATGTGGGAAAATTTACTACATCTAGTGGAATTTTCATATAACAAAAATTATCAAGCTTCTATAAACACGAGTCAGTTTGGATCCTTGTATGGACATAAATGCCACACAATTATCAGTTGGATTCAACTGGATGATAGGCTAATCTTGGGACCAAATGAAATATAGGAAATGGAACATGTGGTGCAAAAAATGAGGCATAACTTAAAACTACACATGATAAACAAAAATGTTATGTTGATTAAAGGAGAACCCAAAATGAATTTACGTTCAAAGAGCATGTATACATAATATTTAAACAAAGGAAAAACACCTTCATAATGGGTAACTGTGCTAAATTAGCACCAAAGTTCCTTTTGAAATTTTCGAGGAGGTCGAACCAGTAGCATATCAGTTGGCATTGCCCAACCACATAAAATTACACAATGCTTTTCATGTGTTTTTGTTAGAAAAATGTCGATGGTAATTCTCATATAATTTATTGGAACTTTATATAGGTGGAACTAGAAGGATATTTCCTGGCATAACCACTTCACATATTAGATCAGAGAGAGATCTTGCCCCAAAATCAATCCATCGCTCAGGTTAAAGTGCACTAGAAGAAATTTACACCCAAGGAGGCCACCTGGAATATGGACAAAAACATGCAAGAGGCATTTCCAACACTATTCCAAAAGGAAGAGAATTGGACACCCAACACCAAGGACATTTTTGAATAAAATGGGGGAAAATGTAACAGCCCTTTATTTTCTATGTTAATGTTGAATAATTTTAGACATGAACTATTTTTAGACTGGATGGCTAGGGAAGCAATGTTTAAACTTTTGAGATGATGTGATCAATTTAATTATTGTGATGTAATCAATTAATTATTATTAATAAATAAAAATGTTGGAAATTACTCAGGAAAAGAGCACTAGAGTTAGAATATTTCTTGCCACTTTGGAAACAATTGTTGGTGGTTAAATCCAAGAAGGATCTTCCCTAAAAATCTCCTAAAATTCCCTAGGAGGAAATAATTATATTGGAAAAAATTGGATTTAAAATGATGGGAGAGAAGGATCATATTAAATCACTTAGTTGGATAAACATACTAAGTCTGGGTGAAATAAAATGTCATGGGAGAAAATGGTAGCCTTTAAACAAAAATGAAACAACCTTTTTGAAAAGAAAAAAATGTGAATAGGAAAATGGTTTGGAAAATCCAAAAGTGGGTTGCTGCTAAAATCTGCTAGGAAAGAACCTTATAAAATAGGCCAGCCAGGAATCAATGAGGTTGTGGATTCTAGAGGCAAGAAAATCTTAGTTTTGGGGGAATTACAGAGGAAGTTCATGGTTGGGATGAACATGCTCAGTTCCTAAGTAATTTCCAAGAAGACAATTATTGTTAGGTATTTGGTTTTATCTTATTGTAGAATTCAAATGGAAATTAATGTGTAGTCATAACCTAACAAAAGAACTAATTATTTTTATGACAATTATGCATGTGTTATTTCTAGTTATTCAATATATATTTCATTGTGTATTTACAACTTATAAGTTATACTAACAGAAGTAGGACATACTAGTATTCATGAGAAGCAAAAGAGAGGAATTAAATCTTAATCACCTAGAGAATTTACATGACATTTTAACCATGCCTGAAATTGAATACAAATAGGAATTATCTTTGAAAGGAATAAAAAAGTATTGGTAGTGGTATCAATGGAAAAATAAATACAGGAAATATTATTTTGCATGCACGGTATAGTACCCAGGAAGCCTATAACTCATAGTGCACGAGTGTATATTTATTGTTTCCTCGTAACTAACAATATATCTTAGAAAAATGAGAGATGAAAGTTAATATACAATATCCTAATTATAAGTGATTATAAAATTATGAATCTAGAAGTAATTAATAGTAGCGCAATGCCTATATAACAACCCTTATCAAACTCTGTGTAACCAAAAGACATGTTGTCATTGCAGGTCTTATTAATATGACAAGTCACAAGCAAAAATTGAAGTCATGTGTTTCACACCAAAGAGTAAGCATAAAAAAAATAAACATTTATAGATATCTATATATATATATATATATATATATATATATATATATATATATATATATATATATATATATATATATATATATATATATATATAGATAGAGATATATATGCTACCAGATCTTAAATATGGAAACAAGACCTCTAAGAAATTTCAAGCGAGGTTCATCGTAGGGAGAATACACAAATAATAGGACAAATTATACATAACTCAATTTAGACTTGATAGTGTAGAAAATAACATAAAAATCATAACAACATGCCCATATGTTATTATGAAATCAAAAGAAAGGAATACTTCATTAATGGAAGCTAAAAACCATTTAATGAAAATTTACAACTTTGTTTCTTTTTAGAAATAAGCATATTACCAACATTACAGTGGATAGGCACTCAAAGCATGGCACATACATTGAAATAGTAACCAAAGATAATCAGACAAACATAATTTTTAGATTGGTGGACATGATGTGTACAACATCCCCTGCTCCTTGATTACAAGAATGTGTTGACTTGACAGTTGGAAGGGGATTAGTTCATGTTTTAAATGTGATGCGAACCCATATCTCTTAACAATTATAATATTTCAAATGTTCTTTGTTTTGGTCTTAATTGCAAAACCCTATAGTATAGGTCAAGGCCTTAATACCATTGCAGTTGCCATCAATTTTGCAAGAATCATGATTCAGGAATATTTGGAATTTAAACCTTCCCTCATGCATCATCACTTTTGGCTTCATGAGTCACGATTGTATATGCAAGGGATCCTCAAGGATATATCACTATCTTTAGCAACCATCGGGTTTTTTGTCTAGTACTGCAAGATGATTTTGAAAAAGATGGAATTGGCTATCCTTGAGAAGTATGATGAGGCGAAAGATGAGGAGCGTGAAGGTTGTCTTTCGAAAATTTGTTCAAGGAAATAATGGGGATTAAAGGCATGTACAATAGAAGACTAGAGCCAGTGGAGAAAGAAAAATAATCTAGTTTGCAATTACTAGAAAAACATTGTGTGTGGTTGTAGATAAAAATGGATAAGAAGTTGGCATGTTTGGAGGTTGAGCTATTAATTATGAAAATCCAAGTGAATGGGGTCTCCATGTTAGTTTGTGAATACAATTCTAGTCAGATAGATGTGGAAGGAGGGAATGGAGAATAGGAAAGCATGGCTCAATATGTGCATAGAGATGTCACAATCCATAGTCTTGAAGAAAATTTGGTATTTGTTGTAGAAATTTGGCCCTATAAGGTTTTCAATATTATTATGTTAGTGAAGATGATGGTTGGAACATTAATGAGAATTGGGTTTTTACATTATCCATGGATATTATTTTCAACTAATATCTCTATGTTCATTGTTTCCTTTTTCTCGTTTTAGGTTTCTCTTTTACTTTTACTTTCACTTATTTTTCCTTTAATTTCTTTTCTTAATATTATTTCTCTTATTCTTGAAATTCATTTTCTTTTCGTAAGCTTGGAAAGACTACACCTTCATCATGTCCAATATATCACCCAGATTGGGGTAGGGAATTGAACCAGTGACTTCACATCAAGGAGTGCCTTAACAGAACACTCGATCATTGTCTATAGAAGACCATGTGGACTCTTTTTGTAAGCTTCGTATGACTACATCTTCATCATATCCAATATATAACCCCAATCGGGGCATGAAATTGAACTAGGCACTTCACATCAAGGGGTACCTTAACAAAACACCCGATCACCATCTATCCAATACTCGGTGGACTTCTTGACTTTCATTTTTATTTCCTCATTTCCATCACTATTTCTTCTTTCTCTTAATACTTTTTATTTATTTATTTTCAATTTTACTTTCTCTTTTTTATTTGTTTTTTATTTTCCATATTTCCTTAATTTTTAAAATCTATATTAGTTGATTAAGCCCCTTCATATTATTGTTATTAACTATTTATTTTATCTTTAATTCAATATTTTATAATTTGGTAAAAACATATTTTATTATATTCTATTGTTTATTATTATTATATTGTATCTAGCAATAGGTATATATATATATATATATATATATATATATATATATATATATATATATATATATATATATATATATATAGATATAACTAGATTGGGATCATGGGAAGATTTTGTTGTCATTAACTATCCAAATGAAACCATGTGCTAGTCAAGGGGAATTTAACCTAAAATACATACTTCATAAACACTTTATATCACTAGTATCACAAATTGAGCTTCCCTTTAAAAACCAAAGGTTATATTCTAGTCATTGCCTACAAAATATTCTAGTAATGAATTTGCAGTTTTACTGATATAAGTTTAGCTTTGACTTATGTGAAACATAAACCTAATGTTAAACTTTGGAAATAAATAAATTATTTTTTAATATTATTTGAAAATTTGATTTGTAAATACTTGGTTACGCAAAAATATTGACGGATAATTCCATCTATTTGAGTCTTATCGATAAAATTTCTTCCATAACTTTGAGACATCACACATTCACACCATATAATGAGAGATGCGTTATAGCACAATGAACAATAGTTCATTCAGCTGAGTTTTGTGCAACTATCACTTTCAACCCTATAAAGTTAATTTTTTTAAACTGCCACGTACAATTATCTCAGTGCTACCGATAATGCATTGAATGAAATGATTATATTACAATGTTGTATACTCATTGTGTACCTAGGAATTTTGAAGCCCATTGACTGCTACTTGCATGAAGTATGACCTGATTAACATGATTAGATTTCTATCAAAATGAATAGGAAGTGAAGCTTGAAAGTTCGAAATAGACCATTTAAACATATGATACCTAAAACTTTCCTCCATTTATCATGATGCAAGAACTCTATGTAATGCCCAATGTCTCCATATTCTTAGCTCTGCAAGGAGGAGAATTGGTCGGTTAGCAATCGTTATTGTTTTTATATTTTGTAGATATCAAGCTCGATGATATGACCTTTCCTTCTCTGTTTCGCTCAATACACTATTACTCAAGCGTGAAACTATTCTTCCATAGAAAATCATTTTGAGTGAACGTCATAATAGATAGAAGTAGACCTTTCAGGCTTCACCAATTATACTGGTGTCATAGTAAATGCTTTCAAGTATTACACGATCAATCATACTCAACTGATAGCATATTTAAAATATAGTAAATCATGTTGAAATTCCCCATGTTAATTTTAGCGAATTCATGTTGTTTGCAATGAATCTCTCGAGACTGTTAAAGAATCTAATTCCAACCACTTGCTAGGTGTCATACCCATTACTTCAAGTGTCCTAGTTCAGTTTTAGTTAGTCTAGTTTAGTTCAGTCTCACTGCAGTGTTTTATTATTGATGTCTCTAATAATTGTCTTTTAATGATTCATAATATAGAGAAGAGAAATCATTTGCTCCATATTTTCTCTCCATTATTTGTCATGGTATCAGAGGGTAGGACACGTAAGACTCTTTGAGAGCAACAGAGAGAAGAGGCCAAGTCACATAAGAATCTAGAGAGAGCAGTGTCTCATTTTTTTTGTAGCAAGTGTCATCTATGTTCTTAGACAAGAGGCCGATAAGAAAGTGTGAAAGCTGCCTAAATTTTTCACTTTCTCCTTAGTCTCTCATCTACGAACTCAAACAACACTTGCTACAAAAAAAATATGACACTACTCTCTTTGGATTCTTATGTGACTTGGCCTCTTCTATCTACTGCTCTCAAAGAGTCTTACACAACATACGCTCTGATACCATGACAAATAATGGAGAGAAAATGTGGATTAGGAGGATTTATCTTCTCAATATTATTGTTACACACCTAATCCTCTAAGGGTAATGGTGCGGAAGATAAACAATCAAAGGAGTCCAAGAGACATTGGAAGATGAATCAACAACCATAAGGATGTATTATAAATGTAAATCTATGTTAATAGTAAAATTCAATTCACTATTTTATCATTCATGTCTCTTTATATTCCATGTGCATCTAACATGGTATTAGATTTGCAGGCATATTCTTGCTCCAATTTGAGCCATTATCCTACCGTCCCTCCTACCGTCCCTGACACATTTATGCATGACAGTCAATACAAATGGTCCTTCCATCTCTGAGGTCTACCATTGTCATTACTGTGTAACTACTCCAATCATTCTATGCAAAAATATGTTTAAATTTTCATGCTCAATATAGTTCTTAGTGTAATGCATATTAAGCTTGTCGGACATCTCTTCCTGCATGCATTAGTACTTTGTCAGCACACAAACCGATCACTTTTCTCTATGCCTTGTGCTCTGCATCTTCTTTTTTCATCAAAGGGTCATTATATTTATTGAAGAATCGTCGTTATTGTAGAGTTTAAAAGGGCCTATTCTTTCTCCTGCGACATCAAATTCTTGTCCCCAGAGCTCAGCTCCGATAGCTGGCTCCCCTCTGCACTTCGACTCTGCCTTGCAACCTCTGTGAGTTCTATGTAGTGGCATTAAATCCAGTCACTGGCCAAACCAACAACCAGGCTCTCTGCCATCCTATTGAGCCACCTTCCTCCATAATTTCTCTACGTTCGGTGTTGTCTCACATTGTCCCAACATAAAACCTATTGCATCACGTCGGCCCTTCGCAGTTCAACCCATGATAGTGTCAAATTCAGCTCCTTTCAGCCCCCTCTGTGCATAAAGATCTCTTGGTTGCAAGAATTAGTCGCCTGTGAGCCGCTAGTTTCTCCATAGGTTTACCTCGAAAATCAAATTGGCTAATAGTTTCGATTAATTTCGAAATCTCATTGCTGACATAAAATTGATGGTATATTCATTGGTCCTCATCTTGGTATAACCACATGCATTATTGGGGCCTGAAAATGACAGCAAGACTTCAAATAGAGCATATAAAGAAAATTACAGTATTTGTTGTCAAACACAGTAACCAATAATTGCAATAATTAAGTCTTACTTCTTGGTCCAATAGGATGCGACAAGCATAATCCATCGATAGCTATAGTACACCAAGGTTTGAGCCCACACAAGGTATGAATGGAGTAGCCCACGTTGGAGCTAATACTAGTGCTCAACGCACCAGTGGTAGTGGTAACTCCACCACTTTTAAAAAACTAGGTCATGTAGTGTAGCAGCTCGCATCGATCCTGCTCTAAAAATGGATGAAGCATATTTTTGTGTATAAAATTTTCATCGTGGCCTGAGAAATGGATTTAGTAACACTGCAAAACAAAAGAGTAACACAAAAAATTTGAATGATAAATAGGCATTATTCCATCATGGCGGAGCCGTGGTATAATTCTGTATATTTATTTTCTGGGTTGAAGTTTGTGAGGGTCATAAATTATGGTATGTTGGATTGTTTTTATATATACGATGCCTGTGGATGGTTTTTTAAATGCAAGGTATGATGTGTTCATGGGTTTAAACAATGGTTTCATGATGTTTTACATTGAATGGTATGCATTTAGTTATCCTTGAAGGCCATATAGTATGTTGGAGAGTGAGAGCATACAGTGATGTTCAGTAAATGGTTCTTATACGTGCATTGATATATTGTGAGATTCATGGTATATTAACTGATTTAGTTCATATTTGAGGACTCGGCTCATGTATATATTAGTTGATTACACTGGTTGATGCATAACATATTCATGTTTTTTTTTATCAACATTCGTTGTAGAGTTTGGGTAGCAACATTAAACAAAAAAAATGGCTAGACTTGATGATGCATTAGAGTTGTTGAATACTTTAATACACTCCAATGTTCATGATATGGTAAAATTCAGTAAAACCACTCTCACAGGTAATCAAACATGTCTACAAAATGCGCAAGAAAATATTGATTTTTTGAAACCAGAATCTCAGTTCCAGCAAAATGAGCTTCAACAGATTTGTCATTCTAAACTAGTTTTTGCTCAAATCAATCCTTTGTTCAAGGTTAAAACAAATGCCTACTAACAACCGGCAAGTGATGGCATGAGGTTGAGGTTGATTCACATTCAGTGCCTAGTATAAGAGCAGATTTGCATGCAAAGTAGAAATTCAGCCTACACTTCCCAAGTTAATCATCAGACCTTGGGAATAGCTTGTCAACAACAAGCACAAAATAGGTCTTGGATATGATAAGGAGGCATCCTTTCATATTCCATACTATTCTAAGTCCATTCAATTTCAAAGTGTTTGGTTTCTTCATGGCAGTTCACCTTCACCTATTCTAGATTCTGCTCCTCCACATGCAGAATGAAAAGTTGTTAAATGCCAACATTGTGACCGAGTTGGCCATATGAAAGATCATTGTTTTGAACTTTATCCATGTGAACACTCTCATAAAACCACTCATTTTTCAAAGAGATGCTTCAAAAACAAGCCTCTTGCAAGAACAAAGATTCATCTTGGATGGATTGCTTCTTGGCAATGCGCTTCAACAACCAAGAAGATATTTTAGTGATATGTCAAAATTTCTTCTAGAGTATTGAAAAGTCTTGTAGTTGATTTTTCTCCACCATATCACCTTGTATCTGACAAGGCAGAAAGTGCTGGTTATAAACAAGATTCAAAGCCACATCAAGGGAGCCTAAGCGACAACCTGCTATACCAGATTAAAATTTGTAGCCAAAGAAAGAGATACACCTTGAGCATGCCTTTCGTTGGTGGTCAACCTTAAACCATCTATGCGAGGTTGAGACATCCATTTTCAGGTTGATCTTCTTCCTCTTCAAATAATTGGGGACACTTCATTTAGCAGAAGACTTCAACTTCTTTCCAGTTTTGGAAGAGTTCTAGGAATTGCATTAAACATTCCAGAGTTGGTGGTCATCCTTAAACCATTGGAGGTTGTAGACCTCCATTTCCCAGGTTGAAGGTCTCCCTCTCCAAATCATCAAGGACACTTCCTCTAGTAGAATATTTTAGCTTCTTGCCATATTTGTAAGAGTTTCGGGAACTGCACTAAGAATTCCAGTGTTGGTGGTCATCCTTAAACCACCCTCTTATACCAACATTCCAAAGAGCACATTTAGCCTAGTGTTGCCATGCATATTTTGCACATTTTGTATTACAACTCTCTTCTTGGACTCATACGCACCCCTTCGGATTAACGGGGTGAATGTTGGACACCTAATCCTCTAAGGGTTATGGTGTGGATAATAAACAATCAAAAGAGTCGAAGAGACGTTGGAAAAAGAATCTAACAATCACAAGAATGTATTATAAATGTACATCTATATTAACAATGAAATGAAATTCAATGTTTTATCATTCATGTCTCTTTAGATTCCATATCCATCTAACAATTATGAATCAGTTAAATAATATTATATTGGAGACATCAGTAATAAGTGAATATAGTCCAAGAAAAAAAACATTAAGTCGAAAAGTTACGAAATTGTAAAAAATTAAAAATGTTGCACCCTATAAGTTGAGAGAGTGTGCAAAATAAGTTGAGAGAGTGTGCAAAGTTTTGCAGAAAACCTCGGTCGAGAAGTGCACAAACAAAAAAGAAAAATTTCATAAAAAAAATAATTTAAAGGAAAGTGCATGAGGAACGAAGCATCAGAAACACATTAACTCCTCAAAAGATAGAACATTACCCATTATTTATTTATTGATGTCTCACTAAACGAAAAAGTTGGAGCTAATTTTTAAAGTACGTTTTTTTTTTAAATAATTCAAAGCAAGTTTATTTTTTCGTGGCTGGTGCCTCCATACGTTGAAGACAACTCATTGGCAAGTTTCATTTTAAACAAAGGGAAAATCATTTATTTAAATTTGTTTCAAACGTTTTTAAGAGAATTTTTGTTATAGAGGCTATATTAAAAAGTTGTCGTTAATGGGCTTTAAAACGGGATCTTAAGGATTTTAAAAGAATTTTTGTTGTTTGTTTTAATGGTGTTTTAAAGAAAAGGGAGATGTTTATGAAAGTTGGAGATTTAAAAAGAAACTCTCCTCGAATTCCATTTATAGAAAACGGGAAAAATATGTTTAAGTGGTGAAGCTTTTTTATTGCCATATTTGAGTGATAAAAGGGAATCCACTTGTGATTCATGATTTTTTTTTAATCAAGTAAAGGTGAATTTGTTTGGGATTCTTGAGCTATGACTGCTATATTTTCCTATTGTGAGCCATAACTATGGCCATTATTGTTCGAACTAGAAGTTGACAACAAATAAGTTGTTATGTTTGTAGTTTAGTTAGTTTCTTGAGCCACCATAAATGGGAAAAGTCAAGAGGTTAACAAAGTCGAAGCAACAACAAGAGATATTTGAATTTTTTTTTTAATATTTAGAAAAGAAAAAAAAATTGTGTAAGGCAGGTTAATCCAATTGAAGATGAAGAGTTTGGTGAATCCTACTGTGCTGATCCAAAAGTGGATTGTGAGTGAAGAATATGCAAAAGAATTAGAAAAGGAGCACATAGATACTCATGAACCCTATTGTGCACAACCACTAATGGACGACATTTTGGTGAATCCAATAGTAAAGCTTGTTGATAACAATTTGGTGATTGCAACGATAGAGCTTGGTGATCACAACTTGGCGAATCCAGCAACAAAGCTTGTTGAAGACAATTTGGTGAATCCAACAATAGAGATGGATGATTACAATGAAACTTCTATTGGAGAAGTCAATGCTATGGGAAACCAAACAATTAATATTGTTGATGCAAACTTTCATGAAGAATTGTTGGCTAAATATGAATGGTTATAGATGATGCAACAAAATCATCATTATCAACATGATTCTATTTGGTGAGAGAACCCCACTTGAGTCTGAAAACCAAGTGGAAGACAACTTGTTTATAGCATCATAAGTTAGTAAAGAAGCCAAAGAGATAGAGACAGAGGCAGAGGCAAAGAAGGAAGCACAATAGGAGAAACCTCTCATTGCAGAGAAGAAGGAACAAAACCAATGTGGTTTTGCAAATGTTTTTAAACTTACCATTGATTTCCAATATGCAAGTAAACATGATGATTATGAAGAAGAGTTCAATTTTCTTAAAACATGGCTTGCAACACCATGTCTTGGTGGAGTCTTCATAGAGTTTGTATTAAAATATTAAAGACAACTATGAACCTTCAAGACAACTTTGATGATGAAAATATTAAAGAAATGTTAAGGTATTGGAGTCTCGAAGAGATAAAATTGTATTATGGACTTATGTTGCAAAAAATATAGATGATGAAAAGAACACTATAGGAGATCGCATGTGGCATCAATCCATATAAAAGTTAATTTTTGAAGAAGTCCAGGACATGCTTAGACAACCTAGAACAATAGAAGAACTACAGCAACAAGTGAAGAAACTAAGATTTTAGGGATACAACAAGAAGAAAAAGTTGAAATAATTTAGAGGCTACAGGATCTGGAAGAAGAGAAGAAGAAAAGTAAATCTAGTTGAAGCCAATTTTTTTAATTGTAAGCCTAGTTGAGACATAGATCAACAAGAATTTTAATTTATTTTTTTATGTTGTTGTAATTAAGGGGGACTCTTGGTTTATCTAATTCCAACCACTTTCTAGGTGTCGAAGTCGTTACTCCAAGTGTCCTAGTTCAGTTTCAATTAGTCTTGTTTAGTTCAGACTCACTGCAGTCATTTATTATTGATGTCTCCAATGTAATATTATTTAATTGATTATTAATATTCAGAAGAGAAATCCTCTGCTCCATGTTTTCTCTACATTCTTTGTGAGAGAATCTTCAATTAAAGTTTGGCATAGAAGATTGGATTTCAGATTCTTCGTTCCTCATAATTTCTGAAATGTAAATTTAATATCACACTTTCATTATTTATATTTGAAATTGTAAAACTAATCAAACTTATGGGTGGTAGCATGAGAGGCTAAAAATATTATGTGTTGTTAGCAAATTATCAGGATGGAACCTAACAGGTATGGTATCTAATTAGAGAATACTTGGAGTAAATGCTTCCATGATGAATTTAGAATTAGTTTGAAGGTTTGTAGGAGGTAGTTGAGAGATTTTCTCAACTCCTATCTCTAAGGTTAGAAGTAGTTGGATCTAAGTTCAACTATTGTATTGTAATTGAATGCAAGAGTTCAATAGAGTATAATTTTATGTGTATTTTTTAGTACTGTGTATCCAACTTCTTTTTCCTTCTTGGTATTAGAGTCCATATGGCCTGATTCCCTCAAGGGAGGGTTGAGGAAGATGTAGAATTTCATAGTTAATCATCCTTGGTATATAATTAGATTAACATAGTGTAATTTACCGTGTAAGATAAAATTAGTTTATTTGTAATATTTTTGTGTGTCACTGTATGTTTTGCATGGATTTTGGATTACTGTATGGACATAGAGTGATGTAGGAGTAGTTTATTGGCATGTTCGGGGCTGCTTCATCCCCCATGAATATGAAGAATGCCATATCTCAGGTCAAGCGATTAATGGAAGGAATTTCCACAATCCCATAATGAAGAGGGATTTGTAGAGCTTGTCATTCAACATTGATGAAGGAACAGATGGGAGTATGCAGATTCAGGCAAGTGAATGTTTTTTTGGATCTAGGCGCCAACCATATCGAAATCTAAATTTTCTAGAATAGAGGGAGAATAGAAGAAAACCATTGGATACAAGTAATGATCTCTTCGTGCACTCTAAGAAAATAAAAGGAACCACCTAAGGTGGTGCACTCTACACAGTCCAATCAAACATAGGAGGTCCATTGAGATCTACACCTAATATGTGGCTAGGGGATTCCTCTGAATGCCCCATAAATCTCGACGTACCGGCCAAGAGTAGAATCAACATGACGAGGATGCTCACATAGGAAACATCCATCCCTATCGAAACTTGTAACATTTTTCTCATGGCGTTTGATGAAACGTTGAATGGTGCTAGATTGTTCAGCGGCAGAAAACCAGGAGTGTGTATTCCTATATATATTTGATAAAAATCTTCCTATATATATTTGTTTGTACATAAAAGGATTGCATGGATACGACGATGACGAGGTCAAAATAATCATGCTTAGCCCATTTTTCAGACTCTAACTCACATGAGGCACCATGCCACAATTCAAATCCTGACATCGCACCCTTCGGTTCCTGGAATAAATGTATTGATATGAAGTGCGGGTTAAGCACCACCTCCTGGGCGCGTCCTCAAAATGCGTAAGGATGCTCATTAACCCTTTTGGTTTATTATTTAAATGTAAGGGTGAAATATGTAAGTTAGTGTTTTATTATTCTATTCTAAAGTAATCTTAGGAGCATATCAGAAATTCACCTATTGAACCTTTAACGACGCTTTATGGGCTTTGTGGCCATTTGCAACTATGATTAGGAGATGTTCATGCTTGAGAGTGTTTTCTTTGCACTTATAGTGTGTTGAGATAGTTTGGAGTTGTTTACGTTGTTTGTATCTTATACTTGGTTATAAATTATGTAACGAAGAACCAATTAATGAAAAGAGTAACATAATTAAATCGATAGTTCTACAAGCCCTATGAACCTAATTATGATTACACATTGTTATAAGTTGAAAGCCTTGGTTACAGGTTATTGTTGTGTGTCCGTAAGGATGTCAAACTTTATGATCAAGTTTTGAAAACATTCCATATCCAAACCACTTTCCTATCAACTCACAAAAAGCTGAAAGCGAAATATCTGATAGATGGTGGTTGCTCCATAGGATTGTTCATTACTTCACAACTTTTATCACAGAAGCTCAGATGAGTAAAGATGTGAATATTGTTGCTTTCGCAAAGTTTTTCAATGATAGTCAAAGGCAATTATGTTTCAAATTGAGGTTAAGTAACAACTTGAAAATGTGGTGGTGAAGAAAGAGTGGTGTTTGCAAGATTCTAGAGTGTGATTGTTGATGAAGGTCAATCAAAAATAAATGATTCTTGTTGTTGTAACCTTTGATTTTTCTATGTTTTCCATGTAAGCATTAAAGAAGGGACTTAAAGATAATGCTTCCATCACTTCCACGCTGAGTTTGGAATTGGTTTGAAGATCTGTTTTCCATGTAAGCAATAAAGAAGGGACTTAAAGATAATGCTTCCATTGCTTCCACGCTGAGTTTGGAATTGGTTTGAAGATCTGTTTTCCACGTAAGCATTAAAGAAAGGACTTAAAGATAATTCTTCCATCACTTCCACGCTGAGTTTGTAATTGGTTTGAAGATCTGTTTTCCATGTAAGCATTAAAGAAGGGACTTAAAGATAATGCTTCCATCGCTTCCATGCTGAGTTTGCAATTGGTTTGAAGATCTATTTTCCATGTAAGCATTAAAGAAGGGACTTAAAGATAATGCTTTCATCACTTCCATGCTGAGCTTGGAATTGGTTTGAAGATCTGTTTTCCATGTAAGCATTAAAGAAGGGACTTAGAGATAATGTTTTCATTGCTTCCATGCGGAGGTTGGAATTGGTTTGAAGATCTATAAGTGGTAGTTGAGAAACTTTTTCGACTCCGAAAAATAACTTTGTATGTATTTCTGGAAACTATGTATCCCATTTCATCTTTTCTTGGAATTGACTACATTAGATAGCAATAACTTTGTATGTATTTGTGAGAATTATGTATCCATTTATTTATTTATTTTTTTATTCACTGCATGGGATAGCTTGTAAATAAAATCACATGATACTCATTCGTAACGAGAAATATTATCCACCTCTCAAAATATATAAAATATGTTAGCCATTAAGGAGAGCATCAAGGCACATGCTTGGTGAATATAAAATATGCTAGTCATTAAGAAGAGCATCAAGGCACATGTTTGGTGAATTTCAATCTTCTAGGAAATCTGATCTTTTTCGAAAGTTCTTCCTATCTTCCCATATGTAAAATTAGTGATAGAATATAGATGTTTACTGTCGTTCTTCCTATCTTCCCATATGTGGTATAAAATCACCGACGGTGTTAAGAGCTTCTCAAGCAAGTGATGACGCAAGGGCTTCTCATACTTGAAGTGGCACTGGTCCATTCGTGTTGCCATTATCAGGTAACTTCATAATGCCATTTTTGTGCGTCACAAGAAATTCAGCAGAAAACGGAGCAGTAGTGTGGAAAAGGAATCAAAAGATACCCTCGACGAAGGTCAGCAGAAAACCTCACTTAGTATTTCCCCATTGAAATTAAATAACATTTGATACACCGAATTTCATTGCGATGGATAAATTGCAGACAACTCCGCAATTACAATGCCAAATACAGCAATGTGCGGCCACTTTACTCTAGAAGAGATAACGGAAGGCACCCAAAACTTTAGTAAGATGATTGGGGAGGGGGTTTTGGAACGGTAAATTGGAGCAACGATAGGACATAGCTGTGAAAGTGCTCTCCTTGTTTTCCAAACAAGGGGTTCAGGAATTCCTGAATGAGGTAGCTGGCATGTAATATGGTTCAATTTTTGGATCCAAGCTAGTAATGTGTAGTCAAATTGACCCTAGTTAGGGTGCTCGAGAAAAAAATATAATTTTTTTTTTTTATGTGCTTTTTTGAAGTTCATGCTAATTACTTTTCTTGATGTGTTAAGTGTGACGTCAAATTCATGCAAAAATCTAGATCCTTTTACACCACCATTAGTTTTTAAATCTTTCTAGATCTCCACACCGCCATTAGTTTCTAGATCTTAACACTGCCATTAGTTTCTAGATCATTCCAGATCTCCATCTGAATCACATACAGGATTCTAGATCTTTCTTCTGCCTCTATAAATTTGTAATTTCTCTGGCTAGGGATTACAAGTCAAGGCCCGTAATACAAAATGATTTCTGTTCTCCAGTGATTGTTTTATCTATTCCGTTGTTTTTGACTAATCTTGTTGTTTCTTAATTTGTCTGTCTCTATGAATTATTTTCTGTTATTGCCGTCTAAATCGTATAAATCTGTTGTGTGTTATGTATGCTCTGGTCTAACAACTGGTATCAGAACTAGGGTCGAATATCCACTGTGCAAGCTGCTTGGTGCCATCACCTTACTCTGGCAGCATTTGTTAAAACGTTGGTTGTTACCCCTGGAGCTGTTGAAGAATCTATCTAGGGAATAGCTGAGGAACGCTGGAACTAAAAGATAGTTGCTGCAAGAAAAACAAGGTCGTGGACCTATGTTGAAACGTGTTGTTGGAGTTTGAAACGTCGAGATCCGTACGTGTTGCTAGAGTTTGAAACGTGGAGATCTGTGGAGATTGGAGTTGAAATGTGGTGTTCATAAGTTCTTTTTACATCAAGCTTGCATGTATACATAAAGTTTTTTTCCTCAAACCAACATATATATGTGTGAAATGTGAAAAGGTTAAAACCTTTATTATGAAAATATAGAATTATATGTTGGAATTTTAAAAAATATATTTTAAAAGGAGCAAGACTTTTAAAAAGGGTATTTTAAAAAGAAGAAGGTCATTATTACTAAATTTTAAAGAGCAATAATTAAAGTTTTATTTTTAAGTGGAGTTTTTGTATTTTGGGGCGTGAATTTGATTGAAAATGGACACAACAGTTATAGATATGGAGAAGTTGAGCGGAGCTAATTTTGCCCTATGGAAATCATAAATGGAGGATAAACTGATTTTAAAGGATCAATATTTGCCGATTGAGGGCACGACAAATAAACCCTCATCGATGACAAATGAAGAGTGGAATAAGCTAGATAGAAAGGTGATTGCAACAATCCGCCAATATTTAGCAAAGAATGTGTATTTTAATGTGTCCAGAGAAAAGACGACAAAAGGATTATGGAAGAAGCTCCATGATCTATATGAGAAAAACACGGCATCAAACAAAGTGTTATTGATGAAGAAACTTTGTAATCTCAAAATGAAGGAGGGTGCTTCATTTGCTGAGCACTTGAATGCATTTAATATTATTACTGATCAACTTGCTTCTGTTAAAATCATTTTAGATGATGAAATTAGAGCTATTTTGCTAATGTGTTCTATGCCAGATAGTTGAGAAAATTTAATTGTAGCTATGAGCACTTCAGCAACTACAAGGACCCTGAAGTTTGATGATGTCAGAAGTAGTTTAATGAATTAGGAGCTGCGATGCAAGTCAATTGCGGAAAACCAGGGAGGAGAGGCTCTAGCTCTAGCTGATCGTGGTAGGAGAATGGATCGAGGCCAACAAGGGCGATCAAGATCAAGAGGCCAATCAAAATCAAGGAGAGGTAGAATCATCTGCTTTCATTGTGGCAAACTTGGGCACATGAAGAAAGAATGTTGATTCTGGAAGAAAGGACAAAAGGATCAGAGACCGTCCAGTACAAATCACAAGTCATTCAGCACAAATGAAGGTGAGACTATTGCTGTAGCCACAGATGGTGATGTGTTGTTTACTTTTTCATCAAAGGATGCATGTGTATATACATTTAGCAGTAGGTTTCATTGAATCCTTGACTCTGGAGCATCTCACCATGTAACCCCATGCAAAGATAGTTTTGTTTCATATAATCCTGGTGATTATGGTAGAGTGCATTTGGGGAATAATAATTTTGCAGTATTGTTCGAGTGGGAGATGTCCAGATCAAGATAAAATATGGGCAAGATATATTGTTGAAACAGGTCAGGCATGTACCCGAAATGCGCATCAGTTTAATCTCTATGGGACTACTGGATGATGAAGGCTATTCGAAAAGCTTTGGAAAAAGAGTCTGGAAAATTAGCAAATGTGCATTGGTTGTGGCCAAAGGACCCAAGACAAGAACATTATACACATTCAAGACACTGACAGGAAAATCAGATTTGGTTGTTGTCACAAAAGAAGGAAATTCAGTAGATCTGTGGCATAAGCGTTTGGGTCACATGAGCGAGAAGGGCTTAAAAATCCTTGCTGGTAAAAACTTATTGCCAAGTTTGAAATCCTACAATCTTGATTTTTGTGAGAATTATATATATGGTAGACAAAGAAGGGTTTCATTCTTTAAAGGTGGCCATGACAGAAAGAAAAATGTGTTAGAATTGGTACACTCATATGTGTTTGGGCCTGTTAACATCAAATCATTAGAAGGAGCATCATATTTTGTAACATTTATAGATGATGCATCCAGGAAGGTTTGGGCATATCCTATGAAAAATAAAAGTGAAGTGTTTGGAATATTTCAAAAATTCCATGTTGCTATTGAAAGAGAGACTAACAAATCACTGAAGTGTTTAAGAACAGATAATGGTGGAGAATATTGCTCAAATGCATTTAAGGAATATTGTAATAGCTTTGGCATAAAGCATGAGAAGACTATACCTGGTACTCCTCAACAAAATGGTGTTGCAAAAAAGATGAATCGCACCATTATGGAAAAGGTGCAAAGTATGTTGTCCAATTTTGGTTTGGAGAAGAATTTTTGGGTTGAAGCAGTCAAGACCGCTTGCTACCTCATAAATAGATCTCCAACTACAACCTTGGATGGTGGTATCCATGAAGAAGTTTGGACTGGTAAGAATTTGAATTATTCTCACTTGAAAATCTTTGGATGTAAAGCATTCGTACATATTCCCAAAGAAAATAGAACTAAGCTAGATAATAAATCTACGAAATGCATTTTTTTGGGATATGCAGATGAAGATTTTGGTTATCGTCTACGGGATCCAATCAAACGTAAATTTATTAAAAGCAGTGATGTTATATTTAATGAGTTAGAAATGTTCAAGAGGACTGTAGGGAAGTTGGAGGTCAAGAAGGTTATTGACAGGTTTGAAGAGTAGCAGGAAAACATACCACCAATACAAGAAAATCAACAGCAAATTCAGGAGCATGAAGAACAACAAGTGGAAAATGATGAACAACAAGAAGAAAGAATCTTGTAGGAACCCTTACAGGGGATTCAACCTGATAATGCGCCACCACAGTTGGTTCGCAGATCTTCTAGGCCTCATAAGCCTTCACAAAGGTATCCTCCTTCAAACTATATTTTGTTGACTAATGAAGGTCAACCTAATTGTTTTCAAGAAGCATGTAAAGTCGAGCACAATAAAGAATGGAAGAAAACAATGGAAGAAGAAATGAACTCTTTGTAAGAAAATAAAACTTGGGAGTTGGTAAACCTCCCAAAAGGTAGAAAGGCTCTACAAAACAAATGGGTGTACAGCATTAAGAATGAAGGTGTCGAAAAAAAGGAGAGGTATAAAGCAAGGCTGGTGGTGAAAGGTTTTGCCCAAAAAGAATGTATTGTCTTCACTGAAATTTTCTCACCTGTTGTTAAAATGTCATCCATTAGAGTCATTCTTGGTCTAGTTGCTGCTTTAGACTTAGAATGTGAACAGTTAGATGTAAAAACTGCATTCCTTCATTGTGAATTGGAGGAAGAAATTTATATGGAGCTGCTAGAAGGCTTCATAGAAAAAGGGAAAGAATGCCTTGTTTGTAGGGTGAGGAAGAGTCTCTATGGGTTGAAATAGGCACCTCGACAATGGTACAAGAAATTTTATTCATTCATGTTAGAACGTGGTTTTCAGAGGTTGGAAGTTGACCATTGTGTCTATATCAAGAGGTATGATCAAGGAAAGTATATCATATTATTGTTATATGTGGATGACATGTTGATTGTTGGGCATGATAAGAATAAGATCAATAGGTTGAAGAAATATTTGGGTAGTAAATTTTCAATGAAGGATTTGAGACCAGTGTAATAGATATTGAGCATGCGGATTATGCGTGACAGGAAAAACAAAAGGTTGTGCCTGTCATAAAAAAAATATATCAAGAAGGTGCTTGACAGGTTTAATATGAAGGATGCCAAGCCAGTTGGTATACCCCTTGCAGCCCACTTCAAGCTGAGCATTGAATTATGTCCTAGTGATGACAAGGAGAAAGAAGAGATGAGCAAGATTCCTTATGCTTCAGCAGTTGGCAGTTTGATATATGCCATGGTATGCATATGACCAGAGATTGCATATTCAGTGGGAGTAGTGAGCAGGTTCCTTACCAATCCAGGCAAACAACATTGGCATGCAGTAAAGAGGATTATTGTTTATGTTTTGGTTATGATGAGATTGTGCTTGAAGGATTTACAGATGCGGATATGGTTGGAGATATGGATACCAGAAAGTCCACTACAGGTTATTTGTATACATTTGCAGGTGCAGCAGTATCTTGGGTGTCAAGGCTACAAAGAATAGTAGCTTTCTCTACAACAGAAGCAGAGTACATAGCTGCAACAGAAGCTTGTAAAGAGATGTTGTGGATGCAGTGATTCCTAGGAGAGGTAGGAATAAAGCAGGACAAGTATGTGTTATATTATGATAGTCAGAGTGCCATTCATTTGGTGAAAAACCCAACATTTTATTAAAAAACCAAGCACATTGACTTAAGGTACCATTGGATCCAGCATGTGTTGGAGGAAGAACAATTATCCTTGGAAAAGATCCATACAAATAGGAACCCTGCTGATATGCTCACTAAGATTCTACCACAAAATAAACATGAGTTATGTAGATGCACGGTAGGACTTGGTGTGATTTGATTCATATTTGGCTTCAAGTGGGAGAATGTTAAGTGTGAAGCCAAATTTATGCAGGATTCTAGATCCTTATACACGGCCATTAGTTTATAGATCTTTCTAGATCTCCACACCGCCATTAGTTTCTAGATCATTCCAAATCTCCATCTGAATCACATACAAGATTCTAGATCCTTCTTCTGCCTCTATAAATTTGTAATTTCTCTGGCCAGGGATTGCAAGCCAAGGCCCAAGCCTGTTATGTAATGCAAAGTGATTTCTGTTCTCTAGTGATTGTTTTATCTATTCTGCTATTTCTGACTGAGTAATCTTGTTGTTTCTCCATTTGTTTGTCTCTGTGAATTATTCTCTGCTATTGCCATCTAAGTCATATAAATCTGTTATGTGTTATGTATGCTCTGGTCTAACATGATGATGAGGTTGACTTTGTGTCTCTGCTAGGCTATTGTAAAGAATCAATGGAATAATGCTCCCTTGGGTTAGATAATACCAACGAGTTTTTATGTCATAAAAGAGTTAGCCAGTGCCAGTCGAAGCTATTTTGAATCTAGTTTTCAAATTTAAGGGAGAAACTTCTGCTAAAGGGCCTTCAAATTAAACAAAAAGGGATACAACTTTTTGGCTACTTAGCATATATAAGAATCTAATATGCATCGACTCAATTGAACATGTCTGTTATTATTAATAATCTTTTTTATTACATGTTCTTTGTTGGTTCGGGTGAGGCATTACAGTAACTTACCTTGAAATGTCGATTCTGTGGATTCAGAAAATTTCTATTTCCATGATATTAATCTTAAAAATTTAAGAATTACGCTGCTTAGTTAATTTTTGGATGATCACATTTCTATTTATGACTTTTTAATTTGTGGCGCTTGGTAAAATGTCTGATTAATTTTTTTTATTAGCGATTATTATTATATATGGGATCGACTATGACAATGTTAAAACTTATTTATTGGGTATGTGGTAACTGGGTATTGATACTTATTTCTTGCACATGGGATAACCTGTTCGTGGGATTTGTGCTATATAGGTTGAGAAGCTATACAGGTTGGGATAACCTATTCGTGGGATTTGTTCTAATTTTACTGAAATATCTTTGAGATCGATAAAGATCAAATCACATCCTCCAAGACATAAATTGTGCAGTAAAGAATAATTAGCTCCGGAGATATATATCTATATATATATAAACGCTTAAGTAAAAGAAGGGCAAAAAAAACATATCTGAATGAGATTCAAAATCATTTTTGAAAATTGAAAACAAACTAAAAATATTTTATAAATAAGGAGACCAAATTATTTGTGCACTAAATGGACCTACTTTATGTTCTATATTTGTGGACTGAATGAATGCAATTTAAAAACAATAACAAATATTATGTGTGGATTTCACTTTTCCTACACATAACTTAATATTTTGTTAGTATGAGTTTGTATTAAAATTAAAAGGAAAGTGCTAAATAACAAAAATTTATTTATAAATAATTGAAATTATAAGATTAAAGAAAATATATTAAATATAAATTTTTAATATTATATAAAAGTAATAATTTAACTTAGTTTCTTTTATAAATTTTATTTAAAATTTTAAAATTACTATTTTATTTTGTTGTTATAAAATCAATTATAAATATATTTTATAGTTTTATGGAAATAATTAAAATATTATATATATTAAATAAAAAATTTTAATATTATATAAAAATAATAATTTAACTTAATTTCTTTTATAACTTTTATTTAAAATTTTTAAAATTACTATTTTATTTGTTGTTATAAAATCAATTATAAAATATATTTTATGGTTTTATGGAAATAATTAAAATATTATATAAAAAATAATAAAGGAAAGAAACAGTATTTCATATACAGCTTGTAAAGGTTTATGTAATTTTAAAAAAAAAATTAGGAAATAAATTAGTTTGAAAGCTAGAGTGAGGTTGTTTTTATGAGAAGCAAGCATACACACCAGAGTTCACAAGGCTGTAAGCCAAAACAACAATATTCATAGGCATGTAACCATTACGTCAATATTTATTTAAATTTGTGTAGGGAGGACAACAACCATTCAATCTAACAACCCCATATAACTCCAAGTGGCATATGTAATTTGTTTCACACAAATAATGATAATAAAAAAGGAAATGTTAAACAACATATACACTTTAAGTGGCCTTCATATTAACATATATTTTCACACATTGCTATAAAAATAATATAAACCAATTATGTTAGATTTTCAATAATATATATTTATGGATTAAGTATTCCCATTTTTATAATTGTTTTAGTATTCATGAATTTACAATAATAATTTTTAAATCTATCTCTTTTATATATATATACTATAATATATGATGTATATAATAATTTATTTATGTAGTATTATGTTCTTACTCTAGCTGTATATATAGCGTGAGTTATCCTAATGGCTAAGAGCATGTGGTTCCTTCTAAGAGGTCACAGGTTCAAAACCTGAGGGGTTTAGAGTATGTATACCTTCATAGACTTAGCAGTCAAATCAATGCACAGAGGTGGCTTTGTTGCCCCACAAACATGGGGGTCTCATAAACCAATTTGGTGTCTGTCTTGGCCGTGAACTTAAAATTAGATAATAATAATAATAATTTATGATGTATATAGTAATATATTTATGTAACATTATGTTCTAAATTATTGATTTGAAATTGACAAGGGTTGATTGGGGTATGAGGTCTACAGCAAGAGTTTTTAGAAACACCATCTCTTTAGCTATAGGAAGGTTGCTTATTGTAAAATACCCCTTCGTTGGTCATTAGTAGTCCTCTCCTTGTCTTGACTTAGATAACATCGCTAACTTTCCCTACAGTTAGACAGTGGAGGATAAGGAATTTAGGTGCTTGTTAATTACCAACAAGCATTCCTTATGGAGGACAAGGAATTTATTTATTACAAATTAGAATAAAATTCAAGCCAACAAATATGGGAATGCTATTTGGAACTCATACATGACAATGAGGCAGTGAGGAAAACTATGGAACCAAAACCTACTCCTCACCTAGTTGACTGAGATCTAGAAACAAATGTTTTGACATTTGGTTGCTTGGGAGACCTCTACACAACTTCATTCCTATAGGTCATGATTGAAAAATGGTCCTTAAGTTCAGGAATAAAGGATCATAACTAACGTTTAACTAATTTCTCATGGCTTCCTTAGAATTAGCCCCTCCCACACTATTGATTTCATCACTAGTAATTTGGGCTACTGTGTTAGATCCTCTACTTACAATAACAACTTTTATTTTATCCCTTGGTTTTGGTTATAGTGAGGGTTTTTTCCTATCTAAGTGCTTCTGACTACTTTTCCATCCTAGGCAATCTCACCTTAGTCGACTTCAACTAGTTTCATGAGAGATTATTTTGTGTCAAGGGAAGGAGAGAGCCAAAAGAAAGGATTTGAGGGAAGGAACCACTCTTGGCCATAGGAGAAACAATGAATCAAAAAGTTAGGCAAGAGAAGGTAGAAAAACAAAAAATGAGTTGTTATGTTAAGAAGGCTAATAGAGCCACACTTTCCTTGTTACTAGGAGTGGACGATGAAATGTATAAGGTGGAGAAATTGTTAAGGAAATCCCCAGTTGACTGAGTGAAGAGTTGAAAATGAATATGAAATGATAGCTAAGAGCCCCTCGGATGTCGCAGTGCTAGAAAGGGGTTGATTTACCTCAAATATAAGGAAGAGGTTAATGCACAAAGGGCTACACACAGGGTTGTGAACATTAATTACACTCCAATTATATTCAATTTTCAGATACCCTTTTTGATGCCAGGAAGGAACAAATGGACATAGTTCTAATTTGTGTGAGACGCTGAGGTTTTCCCCCTCAATTATTGGACAAATTAATCTTTAAAGACATTAAAAATGCATTGGGAACATATCTGAAATATGAATCCTCTTATCTGACAACAAGAAACATGTCCCTCACTCGCATATTAGTAAATATTGATCTACACGAAGGTATGGTCAGGACATTGACATAGTTAAGGGGGAGGAAATAATCTAGGTCTTTGAATATGGAGGCATCCCATTCTTGTGTAGATGGTGTCATATATATGGTCACCTGGTAAAATATTGTCATATTCCTTTACAAAAAAATGTGAATATAGCCCCCATTAAGGAAAAATATTTTGGTATTAAGAGAACTGACCTAGCTCTAGCCTCAGAGGTTCTATATACCCAACCACTATAAGAAAGCCAATAAATTGTAGGAAATGATCCCCCAGGGGTGAAAGATGGGAACTTAGTTGAAGTAACAATGCCAAAAGGAGTGAACTAGATCAATTAAGGTATTACCCCGCTTATTTATGCTTATGTTATTTCCCCTACTTTAAATGTATAAAGTATAATCAAAAAATCAAATGATGAAACTAGTTATGGGGTTTTATTGGCACCTTATTTACCTCTACCTCCATGTTAACCCTTCCCTTTAAACTCTTCCCCTGCCTAGTCCATTTTCCCATATCCTACTTTGTAGAGTGATTATTCTTCCCATGTGCCATCTACCTACCTAGCTAACCCTAAAAATCTAAAGCAAGTGTTGTTGTTTATAACCTACTTTTGCAATTAGTGGTGCCTCATAAGGAGGGAATTGTCTGGGGACTAGGAAAGCTCTTTCTCTCCTTAGTTGAAGGTAACAGATAAGTTAGAAGGTCTCACTTAACTAAATCTAAAGAGAAAGCTTGAGAATACTTAACTACTAGAAGCCAACTATACATCAAAGCGGTCCTTACAGCATTTGTGGCCCCTAAAGCGATCCCAAAATGAAGTTTCTCTCTTTCAATTATTGGGATCTAACAATTCCCCATAAAAAACCTGATCTAACATTTTTGGTTCAAGTTAGTGGTATCGATACAATATTTCTACAAGAAACCCTAGGAAATGGAGACTCAATAGTTAAATGTGTTGAAGCTCTCTGGGTCGGATGGAGGCTCACAACTTTAGATGCTATTGGATAATCTAGGGAGATAAACCGTGCTAAAAAATATAGTACAATGGATACATGCACTATTTCTTTTATCTTCACCAAGAAATAAAACATCAAAAATTCAACCTATAACCATGAAAAGGAAAGTAGACACCACAATGTTGAACACTTAGGATATGTGAGATCACATGTGTAAGAGAGAGATATGTGAGTGATAAGTGTGTATGTAAAATGGAAAATTTCAAGTGTATTTTACACCCAAGATATCAAAGAGACGCGTCTCTTAAATTAAACGACGTCTCTTTGTAAATTAAATTTTCACAAGTCTACACATTTACATTTTTACTTATATTTTTCAATGTGTTGAAGCTCGGGTAAATAATGGTGGGTATTAACTCTTGATAAGTGTATTTATCTATATCCTTTCACTTATCCCATATTTTACGGAAATACTTTCTTAAATTATGGTGGGTAGTGGGTTATGGTAAATATGTTATTTACATGAGTATGAGTTATGGTTTTGTTGATTTCATTTCTCTTCTTTCTTCTAATTTAAAATTCAATTTTCTTTCGTATTTTTACATAGTATTATAAATACACCAAGAAATATGAAGATGGACCATAGATTCTTTCTTCAACACTCCCTCTTAGCTAAGGTGATATTCATCATGTCTAACAAGATGTCAACAAGTTGAATTTTTTTTCAAAGGAATGATCAAGATTAGATAAGCATCAACATCAATATTATAATTTACAACATCACAATCATCCAGGCGAAACGTCTTGACTTATAAAAATCATGGCATCGACTTCGTACCTATGGTGCAACATCAATATCAATTAGCCACCATGATCCACCCAACGCCTCAACCTCATGGTATCCTGAATAGTCCTCATTCGCCATTACATGATTAGTGCACATAGTCAAGGTGAAACATCTAACGACCTCAACCCAGGCTAGATGCCAAAACATGATCTCTCTAAATAGAGATCCAAGTATCTCCCTAAGCTATCAGAGTAGCTCTCTTAGAGATCATCCCTCTCTAACTAGAGATCCGATTAGCTCTCTTAGAGATCTAAGCAACTCTCTCAGATATCTAAGAATGATGTTGGGAGGCTAAAACTTAGCCTCTAGAACCATTGGGAGGCTAAAACTTAGCCTCTAGAACCATTCTCCTAATTATGGCCAATGTACTTGACACAGGGACAATATCCATAATTATGGTCATGTTAAAAGAAAATGTATATTCACCAAACCATTCTTCCTAATTCTTAGTTAGGGAGATATTCAGGCTAACTATCCATATGTTCTTTGTATACATGACATCTCTAAGAAAAGGTACAACTCATCAATATAATCATCGTCTAATTCAATACTCTTGACCTACATCAACAACATTAATAGGTACCATAACATAGATTAGAACTCTTAAACAATGGCACTCACTAGACTAGTCACCATTATATGTGGGTTCCTCACCTCATGGTACTCTTACTAGTTTAGGGTTGCCATCACCTATAATCAACCCTTAAGGAAACCCATATCCCAACTCTAAAGGCCTCTCTCTAGGCCATTATTTTGAAGAGGTACCCACTCCACAAGTGTCCCAACCCTGGAGACCATTCCTTTCATGAATGTTCATTCCTCACTCTATCTCACCAACATTCTAGGTCATGCTCTTATTGTCACTATTAGTCCCAACCATACACCTATTGCCTATCCATCAATAATTTGATTCATGCTCTTGTTTTCACCTACAATTAAAGCCATACCATTTTTTTCCCTCCATTAAAAATTTGTGTCATCCTTTTTTTGTTACAAATAGTCTGATCCATACCCCTGTTATCCATCCATCAATAGTGTGAGTAATTCTCCTGTTGTCACCAATATTACAAAGCATACCCTTGTTGTCCATCCATCAATAGTTTGAGTAATGATTCTAATTTCACGAACAATATAATCCATACCCTTATTAAGAATCCATCAATAGTCTCAGTCATGCTCCTATCGTCACCAATAGTATGAGCCATACCCCTATTTCTGATCCATAAATAGTCCAGTTCATGCTCTTGTTGTCACCAATAGCTTGAGCCATGACCCTATTGATGTCACATCAATACTCCCTCTCTTTCCTAGAGGGGATCTCCAAGAGTCAAAGCTTGTCTCTGAAGTATACAGATTCACCCAAGATAGAGGCTTTGTGAGTATACCCATTTTCTTCTCATCAGAGGAGATATATTATAGTGTCACTGCTTCCTTATCACAAATTTTGTGGTACTTGACACCAATTTTATTCGACCTACCATGCAACTTTTACCATCACAAAATATGATGGTCGATTCTAGCACCTCCTCAAACATTTCAGAAAGCAATTTACAAAGCCAAACTACTTCACAACAAACTACAAAATTTGCCATATATTTAGCTTCAATAGTACTAATTTCCACGGAATACTATTTCTTTTTCATCCAAGAAACGATTCTTGAGCCTAATAAAAGACATCTGCCAGATGTACCCTTTCCATAGAAAAAACTTTTAACCCAATCAGGGTCAGAATATCCCAAAAGCCTAAGCTCATTACTTCCCACATACTTCAAACAATAATCAACAGTACCACAAGAGTATCCAATTATCATACTTTTGCTTCATTTGATTTAATGTATTCAATGCAAAACAAATATTCATACCAATTTCATTAAAGAACCAATTAATTTCCTATCATCATCAAATTCTTGCAAAGAAGATTGCATAAGTATCCCTCAATTCAAGATCATATTCAATTGCTAACTCCCTTTTAATCTGAGACATATTCTACAATGATCATTTTGAGTTCCCTCTAATGCTAACATAAGATTTTCTACTTTCCCCTTCTTTAGTTCAACATATCATAGTTCCTCGACATGAGTCCTTAAGGCCTTCTTAAATTATGAGACTTATGTAAAGCCCTGACAAATGGAGAAAAACATGATATCCCTCTTACATGGAGAATCCTATATTCTCTCATATCTAATCACAAACATGCATATTTCAAATTTTCTTATTTTCCTACTCCCTCTTAAGTTGAGAACTTCAAATCTCAATTTCGGTTCAAATCCTTTCGTCACAATATTTTCTTTGTTCTTCCACTTCTTCTCCCTCTATTTCCATAATCATATACCTGTAATCCTCATCATATTTTGAGGAGAATTTCATATCCTAGGAAGTTTGAGACACAATTCTTTTACATAGGCCTTTGGTATATCAGAATCTTATGATGCAATTCTTCAGACGTCTGACTATGTCTCTCTTATGATGACAAGAGATAATCTAAGTACACCTCAAAAAGTATTATAGTGATGATGCATAACATTCATTCAAATGATTCAATAAGTCATCGATATTTAAACTTAGTTCTCCCAATATAGTATTCTATGCATAAAAATCGTTATCAAGCTTGACTTCATTGCAAATGCATCTAGGATTTTGATTACAACAAAGTATCTAGGCATCTCCAAGACCTTTATAGACAAGTTTAACGATGTCAATATTCTTCCATGTTATGATATCCGCATGGTCACCTGATATTCAAGATCCTCAGCCTTGAACAAAGGAATATCTATACTTAGGGATGAAAACAATTTGCTCCAATGACCCAATTTGACATATACAGTAGGTATTTAGACTTCAAAATATTATCATCATTTTAGTGTGCTCACAAATATTTCCGAATTTTCTATAACTCTGAGATGCCAGAAAAATAATTTGTTGATAGAGATTTATTCTAAGAAAAGGTTATAAAAAATCTAAGTACCATAATTAGGTGAATAATTGTGACACATGATAAACCAATAGCAAAATCCAATTACCATAATCTAGTCAACAACTGTGGTGCATGGTAAACGAACAACATCATCTAATTACCAAGTCATGGTAAATCATCATAATCAACTACTTTCCGTATGATAGTTTGTACCTAAAACATATCATATCTTAGCATTAACTAGTCACAATATTCTAGTTAGATAGACCCGTGGTATATGGACTATTCACATTGATCCTAGTCTATATCTCTAATTTGTGGTGAATCTCCAACAGCCACACTCCTTATGAGTGATTTTTGTCCTAATGTTAAGTATGCTCCTCATCCTATCTAGAGAGTCTGAGCTTGAAGCTGAAAGACACCCACCTTTAGGACCATTCTTCCACATTCTTTTCAATATCTCTAACTTTGGAACAATGCATGTCCTCTATCAGAACATTCTCCTTAAGGTATAATGTTTGTCCCCTACTAGACGATTCACCTAAGGCAGAATCTTTGTCCCTTGACGTTATCATATCAACAATATGAACCATTCTTCTGGTTAACTTGACCTAAAGAGAATGTATATCCTTAATGTTGATATCTCATCACTCCCTCTTATTGAGAGATAAATGCTTAATCATTTCAAGGTTTTCATCAAATTATATAGACTTCGTCCTGGGATAAACCTGCTTAACTATAGAACTAGAGCCATAATGCTCTCTTTTGTACCATGTCTTTGTTCTACATTTCAAGGTGCCCAAAACTGTCATCATGCTATCACCCATACCTGATCAAATAATTCTTCAAGTAGTTCCTTAGCCCTAATGCATCACAAATTTCCAGATATCTTCAATGTACTTGGCCACTGCAATATGAAGTGCGATAGATGTCTACTTCATGCTCATAGTCATAATGAAGCCTAGACTTAAAAAATATCTTGATGAAAATTTTCAGTCTTTAACACTCTCTACCTAACCTAAATCCGCAATAATAATGCACTTTTGAGAAAAATTTGAAAACATAATTTAACTTTAACATGACGAGTTGTACCATGCTAGTACGCCAACCCTTTTACTGTGTCTATCACCACAATTTCTTCCCTCTCATCTTCATTAGGTCCTCGCTCTCACACTGATATATTCCTTCTATGGTAATTATGGTTTCTCTATCTGCCATTATAACATTTTAGCATGTTAGTTATCTATCCTGACAATGTCAATGATAGTCTATAATTTTGAATTCAAAGATCTACTCTCTAAAGACAATACAAGGCTTTCTAACTTATCCTATAGGCATTTCTTTCTGACGTAGCTACTCCCTCTTACATAAGTCCTTCAACTATCATTAGAGAAAAATCACAAGAGATCAACCAAGCCTAACATGTCTACTTATAGTGGCATTCTTGTGAATTTGTGTCGTTGATATTTAACTTTGCTGGTAAACAAAGATCTGATCATTTCCTTGCATAGGCTTAGATGTGATCTCCAGCTTCCTTACTTCACCAATACTCTGATACCATGTTGAAAAATAGAGTGCAATGGATACAAGAATTATATCTTAACTATGGTAATCATTTGTGTGTGTGTGTATGTGTGTATAGTTCTTTTATCTTCATCAGGCGATTACACTTCAAAAATTCAACCAATAACCATGAAAAGGAAAGAAAAGATCACAAAGCTGAATAATTAGGATATGTGAGATCACATGTGTAAGAGAGAGAGATATGTGAGTGATAAGTGTGTATGTAAAATGAAAAATTTCAAGTGTATTTTTTACCTAAGATACTCAAGAGACGTGTCTCTTAAATTAAGTCACTTATCTTTGTAAATTAAATTCTAGTAAGTGTGCACATTCACACTTTTACTTATATTTGTTAAAGTGTTGAATCTCACGTAAATAATGGGCAATAGTAACTCATGGTATGTATATTTATTTACATTTTGTTCCTTATCCCATCTTTTATGCAAATACTTTCTTAAATTATGGTGGGTAATAACTTATGGTAAATATGTTATTTATGTGAGTATGAGCTATGGTTTTATTGATTTACTTTCTTTTCTTGCTTCTTATTTAAAATTTTATTTTATTTTTTGTTTCACATATTATTAATAAATATATCAAGATTATGAATATGGGCCATAACTATTTTCTTCAAGAAGCTGTGGGTTGGAAAACCAAGAACATTCAAGTTTTAAATATTTGGAGCATGGATTCTGGCTTGGGAGTTAAGGCTCGCTCTGAGGATGTTGGTACTCTTATTAAATTTGTAAACATCTATGAGACATATCTAAATCAAAAGGAGTTCTAGGATCGGCTCTTTATCAAACCCATAATTCGGTATAACACCTTGATTATAGGTGGTGACTTGATTTTTCCCTTTACACTACTAAATCCTGGGGTCCAAGGGTAGGACTAGATCCCCTTGCTAAGTATTTCAGGTGTATGTTAGATCAATTTAAGTTGGTGGATGTGGAATGAACCAACTTTCCCCCACCTGGAAGAACTATCGAACAAGGGATTTTAGGGTGACCGAGAGAATTTATTGATTCCTTCTTTTGGAGGCCTTGATGGAAATATCTTCATTAATCAATAAATGCACTGGAGTGGGGGGATAACTAGATGACTCTCATATGTTTCTAGAAATTAAAGGGGTATCTCAGAAACTGACCATCCCTTTCAAGATTAACTCATCTTGGATAAACAAGGAGGGATTTTTTTTCCCTTTTTAAATCACACTAGAAACATTATGAACCACTCTTATGATATTCAATTGTTTCCCAATTTAAAGTAAATTTAAGATTAATTAAACATAAAACAAATGAATGGAAAAAGAAGAAGCAAATGGTTGTGTTATATGAGATTTAGTGTTGCAAACAAAAGTATCTCCCCTAGGTCGGTTGTTAACCTAGAACAATAGACAGACAAGGAACACAATGATTTTCCTAAAATTAAATAGATGATGCAGTGAGGCCTACCTAGAATCCTTTGCGCACTTCACTCCATCTTTAGCTTGGAAGCTCCAATTCCAACTCCAAATGCCAAACTTAGAACCTGCACAGTGAGATAACACAAGCCAAGAAACTACGAGATCTATGCAGTATCATATAAGTACTTCATTTAATAGATCAACATGGTATGGAAATATATGAAATAACAACATCAAATATAGGAAAACAGTAAATTATTTTTGTTAATATAAATGGAAGGAGTTTAAAAATGTAAGTAGTAGTTGATCTTGTAGAAGATCTCCTCCAAGTTGTTGATTTGTCCTTTTCTTGTGACAATATGCACCTCCCATCACCCTAAATGCATGAGATGATGAACACTCACTACAGAAACATAAGGGAAAAATCACTCTCCAAAGGCCAACCTTAAACCACATAGAAGGTTGGGAATATATACAGATGTATTGTAAGTTGGTAGTTATTACCAACCTATGGTAAGAGATACAACTTTGATGGAGGGATATGATCAAAGGATAAGTGGTTAAAAATCCAATGTAGGGAAGGATAGGATTCGAATTTTTTTATCCAAGGTAAGTATTTGAAATAACTTATAGAAACTCCTAGAAGGGGAAGCTTCTAGAATCACGATCATTCTCCTAGATTTATAGAACCATCACAAGGGAAAATAGGAAAAACCTGCTAGTTACCGACACAGGCCATAGTGGAGCAACCTATTGGTGAACGCACCCCAATAGGCTTACAGGGAGCCTTGGTCCTCAAACTGGCTTAGATGAAGCAGTTTATGGCTAAAACTTTGGGAGATGAAGGGAACATGCTTAGGGATTTGTGAAAGATGGTGACAAGGGAGAATAGGATGTCTATTGATCCCATTAGGAGGCTCACTTATAATATGTGAAAAAATGGCCTATAACAAAATGCCCCCTAAAGCACAAAGTCAAAGATGATGATTAATGACTTAAGTGCTTTACCTTGTGAGAAGTTAGGACCAGGGACAAATGGAAATCCTCATATGTTACAACACATTTACAACATGAAATATTTGTTTCCCGAGGGAGGCATACCCATACTCACCTCATAAGCTAACATAACATGTATAATGATAAAAATATGCGTCCAAAGTTGCAGTTGTTGGACCCATGACTAGATGATTGTCTATATGATCACAACCATCATATTTTGTGATCTTTGTATAATCCTAAAATCGTAGCCTAGATGGTGAAAACTAGACCCGTCGTCTTCCATATCGTTCACACACCCAACTAATGTACGAGTCTAACCATGTTAATCAATGAGTTGGAGTTGAACATGGTAAATTCCATCTGATTACAAGCCAATGATTTAAACCATTAACAGACACGAGAGAAACCACTGATGATGTTAATGGCTCTCAACGTACGATAGTACAATCTATATGATGTAAATAAATGAGTTGATGTCGAACACCACACATAATATTTCGGTCGACGGCTATCGATGTAAACATATTCCCTTGAGCAAGGAAGCTTTCCATTGATGTATGCAAGAATCAAGGTACCAAAGGTGTGTTTCTAAGTCAACTTCTTGGATGATGCGTTGATGCTGATAGGAAGTAACCTATCACAGGAGGGCCTTGATGTATCCCCCTTCAATGACACAAAATGGGTATCATGATTGGGATAGAATGATCATAATGATGATGACATGGAAAAAAACCAGGAAACACTGACATGAAATGTAGGCTTAAGAGTATTGTAGTAGAGACCAACTGAATGAATTCTCTTGAATACACCAGTGACACTGAATGGAGTTGGTAGCATTGACCCAAAACCGAAATGGAGGCTCTGAAAATGGTATGGTTACCAAAAGACAAGAATATTGCCCAATCCAAAAGCCAGAGAGATGAAGTGGAAGAGTGTCATGTTCAAGAGTGTTCTACTGCCATTAACAAAATGGAATACCTCGTTTTCCCAATTTCCCCAACCATACTGGTTAGTACCTCTTTATTTTTTAACAAGCTTGAGGAGGGTAACATATGCTTGATCTGTAGGTTGATCCTTCAGAGTAATCCCTTTGAGTATATTTAACAAACCCTAAGAAGGAGTGGTCCGACGTTGTCATGATTGACGATTCCATCACTTTTTGATGTTTTAATGAGCTCAACGGAGGTAAAACTTGCCATATTTTTCATGTTTAGAGAGTTTGAAAAAGAGGCGAAAAAGAAAACTCTGAATGTCCCTTTTCATAGGTAGTCGCTTAAGTCCGAAAAGGTAGAAAACAATAATCAAGAGAACCTCTTAGACATGTTCGACTAAGATATTCCTTTTCTGTAGTTAGTCTATCTTAGTCTGGAAAAGGGTTAAAATTATACTAAACATATGCCTTTTCATTTACTTTTATGAGTTTGACAAGACAAGTTCTCGACAATCATTTCATATTTTGGGAGTCTAAAAAGCGCTGAAAGTGGACTCCTCCTGAAAGAACAAAGGGTATAAAGGGTAGAAATTGGTTCTGGTCATGGTGGAATTGTTAAAAACACACAAAGATCAAGAGGCTAGCTAATAAGACCACTCATCACAGTTGTTCCTCAGGAAAGGGTAAAACAACCAAGTGAAAGTCTATCATCAACAAAGAAAAAACCAAGGCTCGTGTGGAAAAACAGGCTGATAAAAATGGAAATCATGAGGGATAAAATGGGAATGGTTTAATTTTTACAGAAGCTTGAAACATGGGAAACTATGCTTGAAATTGTTTTCATTTTTACGCAAGCTTGAAATGAAGACAAAATATGCTTCAAAGTGGTGTCATTTTTACACAAGCTTGACACATGAGGATAACTATGCTTGAAATACGTTTTCATGTCCCTAGCATAATGGATCAATTCGAGGTACATGACCCCCAAGCTTCATTTCATGCACCTAAGTAGACTATTGGGTACTAACAGGTGGATGGAGTGAAGGTTCATTAATGAGATCAAGTGAAAGAATCGACTGAGAATTTACAAGATCTAATGAAAGATGCAAATTAGAAAGTGGATCTATTTCATTTTTTAATGAGCTTGACAGAGGAAAATAACTATCCTCACAGGAACCTATTTCATTTTTTAACGAGGTTGACATAGTAAAAGGACTATCCTCATAAGAGATTATTTCATTTTTTAAGGAGCTTGGCACAAGAAAATGAACTTTGCTCCAGGACCTTGTTTCATTTTTTAAGGAGCTTGACACAAGAAAAGGAACTCTGCTCAAGGACCTTGTTTCATTTTTTAAGGAGCTTGACACAAGAAAAAGAACTTTGCTCCAAGACATGATCATGTCCCTTGAGAGACCACGTTTTCCAAGAGGTTATCGTAGTATGGGATAACAACACTCCGTAAGGGATATATATCAAGGGATCCAACGGAAAGATCAAAATCCAATGTCCCTAGTAAATGATGCACTACATCACCTACTAGATCATTAGTAGATGTTGGCATAGAACAGGTTGCCATATAATTAATCTATGGCAAGGGAGATACCATTTTCATATAAGGACCTCTTACAGAAGTTGGTTAATGGGGAGTCAAATTAGGACCAACGAACAAAATTTGGTCAATAGTCATGATTCTTCCTTCATGCGGGAAACACATCACACAAAAGAGTGAAGAGCCAAGATATTCCATGACATAAATATAGTCACGCCAAAGGAGTAAATTAAAATCCATAGGTCCTTGGACTACCATCACATTGATATAGACAATCTCTCCTTCCAAAGTAATAGGAAACCTAGGTAGGATCCCTAATGGTTGGATGGTTCCTCTGTTAAAAGCCAACATATTCTAGGTAACATGCACAGGTTGTGGAGAGCCTAAATATTTTCAAGTAGTTGACGATAAAATACTAATAGGTGTGCTTTCATCTATAATTGTGCTACGTAAAACCACATTATAATCCTGTACCTTGATCTGGAAAGGAACATAAGGAGGAAGACGATATCCTGTCGGTCGACTCCAATCAAAGGAAGTGACCAGATTAATTAGAGGGGGTGTCATACGAATGGGAGGACTGATTGCTTGTGTCATGGGAATGAGAGGACTTATCTCTAGTGTTGTGGGAATGGGAGGATCCGCCCCCCTGTGTCATTGGAATGGTAGAACTATCCCCCCATTCATTGGAACCTGAAGAAACAAGAAGAATATGAGCCTTATGAAGTTCACTCTCTATGGGAAAGATAGGATGAACTGGAGGTGAAATCTAGTTAACAATTTTATCAAATAATGGTTGGTCAGGAATGGACTCATGGGATTCAAATTCATAGAGAGTGGGATTGATGGGATTCATATTCTGATCAACCACTTCACCAACTAGTGGAGGATTGGGAGAATGCTTTTGGTAACCAATTGTAGGTCTTAGCTGAGAAGATGTAAGGTTTTCCGACATTTTGTTTTCTTCGTCCATATAAGGAAAAATGTGAATAGGATGATTCCCTTAACATAACTTATAGGGAAATTTGACTTTACCCTTTTTACCATGGAGCTTACTTTCACTAGTTGAATATTTTTCACTAGCATGATCTTCAGAAGCTGACGACAAAGGATGATGTGAACCTATTGACCATACTTCTAATACCTTAGGAATAATAGGACAATCTATAAGAAGGTGGTAACCCTTGCATAACATGCAAGAGAATTTACCTTTACGTAGCTGATTGGAAGACTTTTCCATACGAGTTGCATCCATAGCAATGGTTGCTTGGTTGCCTCCGTGCTTTTTTTGCTTAATAGAACCAATACTTTCACTAGGCAAAGAGGAAGAAAGGGATGAAGAAACAATATTTGAAGAAGGAAAGGGTCAACTTTAGGATCAACATGAGGTTAATGTTTTTCAAGTGGAGGAGAACTCGGTTGAGAAGTAGTTTGAACATTTGGAATCATAGGGGTCAAAAATATCCAAGCTGGAAAACCAATGGTAAATCCGGGAAGGGACAATGTCTCCATATAAGGAGCATCAATATTTACAAAATAAGGAAACAGACCAAGATTCCCATCAGAGGGGTTCGCTTGATTGGTAGACTATAGAACAATTTTCATTAGTCTCAACCTAAGATCTACTAAGGAGATGTTCCATGGGGAGGATGTTGTTTTGTGGCCAATTAATTGATTTTAGAAATTAAATGCATAAACAAAATAATGGGGTAACTAGCCATAAAGGTTTACCAAGCAACCTTGAACTATAATATACACCTTCATGAACAAATGAATTAAAGTACATGCAGACAATCTCCTTGAATGTTGTGCTCCATGTATCGCGATATACAAGGTGACTGAATCGGTTACCTATTGATGGATAGAAACCTATAGGGGACTCCCAAAATATACTTGACAATACGTGGGAGTCTAGTATGTAGTAGTGTTGTCTAATGAACAATCGTTCGATCAGAGTGTTCCCATATACTTTAGTTGTGTGGAGTGCCACCAATATACTCAAAGGTACATGGATGTTGATCCTATACAGTCATGTACGTGCAACAAGATTTCACGCCGCTATGTAATGCTTGGAAATAATGATAAATCCTACATTTAACGATGTTGGAACAAGTCTCTAGCCTAGAACTCTATGTCTATCATGAAGTTTCAAAGTATCCTTAGGTTAATTTAGATAAATTTTAAGGTTGATCTTAAATTATGTTTCAGTTTCAAGGCTCAAAACATGGTGTCACCTGAACACACTAGTGATGCAACTAATGTGAAAAAAATAACTCTTTTCATTTTCAATGAAATCTATCTAGTGTAAGGAAGAGGTGCATACAATGACACAAAAAAAAGGAGATTCCTAACTAGATATTTCAATTCAATTCAAAGAATTAAAATATGCCAAACCATGCAATGTAATCTATGCATGATTCCCATGAAACTATGAAAATGTAATCTATGCACAATTTCCTTTCTTGTTGTGAAAATGAGAATTCAAACTATGCAAATATGATATATGCAAGATAATTCTTCAAAACAGGCACAAGAGGATTCCAATGAAACCAAATTTAATCTCGAATTTCATAAACAAAGGACTCAAACTGAAATTGGGTGAAAATTCCAAAAATCAAAAGAGATGTCCCTCTTAGGTGATTAACACCTCATACTCATACACAAGGCGATTAAAATAAAAGCAAAAACATGAAATTTCATACTAGGGAACTCCAATTTCACACTCAAAACCCTAGATGAAAATGAAAGATTTTTTCTTTTCACCTCACTTAATTTTCAAAATGAAGAAAACTAATATTGAAAGTCTAATCACTGATTTAATGTTGAAAAGTGTGCAACAAGAAATGCTTGTTGAGAACGCAACAAGATGATGGAGCTTAGTGGAAAGGATTCGCCTTCACTAAGTGGGCCCACAGGAAAATTATGGCGCAAAGTCTATTTTTGGATCACAGCAAGAGTGATCACAGCAAGAGTGATCAGAGTCTAGTTTTAGACTGCTAGTCAAAAATAGAAAAGTCAAATATTATTGTCTCATAATAATACTTAGACTATAAACTTTATCTTATTCTCTTGGAGCACTTCAGTTTGAGCTACAGATGTGGCACATGCAGCTGTCAGAAGGAAATACGTTTTCTTTGTGGCTCAGTTGAGCTATTGCATGTAGGACACCAGTTAGAACTCATGTGGTTGAGTTCTGTGGAGTTAGATGAGCAGTTAATGGAGTTGTGTTCAGTTTGACTTAGTTGAACTAGTTGTATTTAGTCTAACTGGCCAATAGACTAAGTGATGAGTTGTGTGAATTAGTTATTAATTAATTCACTAATTATTAACTCATAATGCAACTGAAGAATACATCAATTAACTCAGTGCATGTACAGTTCAATGGAGACAGGTGTTAGAGGTTGAGATTGCTATCAGTTGTGCATGAGATTGTGCACATGCATGGGATTGAGTTATGCCAATGATCTCTACGTAGTGTGGGCCAATACCAAGTGAAATATAGCTTGTGCTCACGTGATTTACAGTGTGGGTGATTTTCACAAGGTAAATAGGAGTTTGGATCAGCCATTCTCATTCATTCTCTTGCAGGGTTGTGTAGTGGAGGCAGGTAAAGCAGTGGAGTAGATTTGAGCCGTGATTGATCAGATCTGAGCTAGTTTTATGTGTAACAGGTGGAGATAGTACTGAGTACTTGTGAGGAGTATTGTACTATGTAATGTTACATTTTCTCAATCATTATAATATACAGATATTGTGGGGTTTTCAACTGTATGCTTTCCCCGGGTTACATACTGTGTTAATGTGTGCATGCAATTGATGTTTCATTGTTTTTAATGCTGCTAAATTGATGATCAACGTAGAGGAGGTTATGTATTATGAATGTATTCCGCAATAGTGTATAATTGCGATAATCTCTGTGAATAAGTGTCATATTATTCAAAGTTTCTAGATTTAATTCCACCTTTTAGAATGAGGAATAGAAAAGAAATTCATCTAATCGACCAATGATCAAACAAAACTAATTTGCAAGCGACCTAATGATAAGAAAAAAGGCAAATCAAAACCAATTCTTACCAAGGGAATAAAACACACATGAAAAACAAATGGAGGCTTTAGAGAGACCACAAGGCGCTTAAGACTTAGGAAAGTTTAACTGGAAGTAGGATGACCAAAGAGAGGCTCAAGAACCCAGGAAACATTTATGCTAAAATAGTAGCCAACACTGGTGCAGAAAAGGAACCAGTGTGTTGCAACGCTAGTGAAGAGTGGGCCAGGGTGGGGTACAATGCTATCAAAGGGACATGGGGTGCATTGGGCCTCAGAAACAAGATTCGAGAACAAAAAAGGCAAAAAAGGCTTAATGAAATCACTTCCTAGGTTTGTTCTTTATTGGATGATACAACAAAGGTATGTTGAGGAGGTAATCAAACACAATGGACAAGGAAACCACGAAGGGAATACTTTGTTCCCCAGAATGGTCGCTAATTTGTTATACGAGATTTATGATTGCGGACAAAAGTATCTCCCCTAGGTCGTTGGCTAACCTAGAACAACATAGAGATAAGGAAAAAAATGATTTTCCTTAAATTAAATTGATGATGGAGTGAGGCCTACATGGAATCCTTCATGCACCTTGCTCCTTCTTTAGCTTGGAAGCTCCCACTCCAGCTCTGAATGTTGAAATTAGAACCTACACAGTTAGATAACACAAACCAAGAAACTACGAGATCTATGCAGTATCATCTAAGTACTTCATTCAATAGATCAACATGGTATTGAAATATATGAAATAAAATAATCACATATAGGAAAACGATGAATTCCTTGCATTAATATAAATGGAAGGAGAATACAGCCATAAGTATCAGTTCACCTTGTAGAATATCTCCTCAAAGTTGTTGACTTGTCCTTTCCGTGTCACAATATGCACCTCCAATCACTCTAAACTCATGAGATTATGACCACTCACTACAACAACATAAGGGAAAAATCACACTCCAAAAGCCAGCCCTCAACCACATAGAAGGTTGGGAATATATAGAGAAGTATGGTAAGTTTGGAGTTATTATCCAATTACCAATATAGGGCAAGAGATCTACCTTTGATGGAGGGATAGGATCAAAGGATAAGTGGTGAAAACTCCAATGTAGGGAAGGATATGATCTGAATGTTTTATCCAAGGTAAGTAGTTGAAACAACTTTTGGAAACTCTTAGGGAAAGCTTCCAGAATCTTGATCATTCTCCCGGATTTATAGAACCAACAAAGGTGCAAAGGGTAGCAACTTGTTAGTGACCAACGTAGGCCATAGTGGAGCAATCTGCTCGTGAACGCACCCTAGTAGGCTTACATGGAGCGTTAGTGCTCAAACTGGCTCAGATGAAGCAGTTTAGGGTTGAAACTCTAGGGGATGAAGGGAACCTGCTTAGTTATTTGTGTAAGATGGTGAAAATGGGAATGTGATTTTGATTGATCCCATTAGGAGGCTCACTAATCAGATGTGCTAAAATGGCCTATAACAAGTTGAAGTTTAGTAATTGTTGAATATTGAAAAGTAGCTTTAGGATACTGAAATTTAAGAAGAGGAAGGATTTATATCTCCATATACTAGAGAGGTTCTCATAAATTTGGAAAAATGGGGAAAAGATCTCCTACTTTCAAGAGAGAAGTAATGGCTCCTAAAAATTAGGACCATTTGATTGGTAAGTGGAGATGAAAATAGCAAGTTCTTCTAGGTGTATGCCAATTGAAGCAAAATGTGCAACACCATTTGGAGTCTTCAAGATCTTGCTGGGAGGGATGTCTAGAATTTTGAAGTCCTAGATTCCATTGGGAAGATCCACTTTCAAATTCTATTTTCCGACCTTGAGGGTGCCCCTATTGCAGAAGTAATTAGAGTAGCACAATTGTTTCCAAGATTGTTTGAACAATATGAGAGCAAGGCCATGATGGAAGCGGTATATGGGGAAAAAATTAAAATTGTTCTACACACATTTCATATACCTAGGACCAAATGGATGGGCTATCCAATTTTTTTAGGCCTATATGACATAATTGGGAATGATTTCTTGTCATTTATTGAATAATATAGAATGGAAGGAACCATGCATTCTGCCTTCAAATCGACTTTTATTTCCATCATCCCTTTAAAGGTGGATCACCATGTATCCTTTGACAACTTTCATCCAATATCTATCTGCAAGGTCATAGTAAAAAATCATTTCCTACAAAGTGAAGCCTATTCTCTTAGTAAATCCATATCCAAAAAATAATTTGCCTTTATGGAGGGGAGGAAAATGCACAACGAATTGGAGTGGCCCAAGAGGGCTTACACAACATTAAAACTTAAAAGTTAAAGGGGGTTGCCATTAATACATATCTATCAAAATCCTATGGCAGATTCAATTTCATTTATGTCAAACTCCTCATGACCCATGTGGGCTTCAAACCAAACTTTATTGCTTGAATAATGATTTGTATTCAGCTAGTCTCCTTCATTGTGTTGGCAATTAGATTTGCCTCCCCTTTATTTCAAGACAAAAGATGTTTTCATCAGAGGCTCCCCTTCTCCCCTATTATTTTCTTGCTTATTGCAGATGGGATGAATCATCTCTTGGTAGAGGCTAAAAGACAAGGATATTTTCAAGGAACATTGATATCTTAGACTCTAGCTCTTACGCACCTTATTTTTGTTAACAATATTCTTATCTTATGTAATGGGACTCTAAGATAAGTGACCATATTGATGGAGACCATTTCACTTTTCGAGAAGGCCACATGCATTGTCGTAAAGAACATAAAATCCGTTTTTTCCTTTCAGAATATTGAAGATGGAGAGATATGTTGGATAACCAAGTTTCTCTCATGTGACTCAGCCACTGGACGAGGGACTAGCATTCTTGTGGTTTCAACTCAAACCAAATAGCTATAGCAAGGAAGATTGGTACTAGCTCATTGACAAAGTGGAGAAAATAATGAAAAGTTAGTGTTTTGGGTGGTTATCTAAGGCTAGCGAACTAGCTCTGATAAAATCAATTTTAGAAGCCATCCCAACATACCAGATGTCTCCTACATTGATTCCTAAATGTATCCTTGTAAAAATCAAAATAATTTTCTCAAATTTGCTTTGG
The DNA here is from genome assembly GCA_031772625.1 of Pinus tabuliformis. Classification (NCBI taxonomy): domain Eukaryota; kingdom Viridiplantae; phylum Streptophyta; class Pinopsida; order Pinales; family Pinaceae; genus Pinus; species Pinus tabuliformis. The sequence goes on from CM062813.1 coordinate 9,801,144, forward strand.
GCCGGGAAGCAAGATCATGAGGTGCTCCCATTGGTTAAATGGGATAAAAAAGCAATGCCAAAGCTCTTAGGAAGTTGGGGACTGAGGAATATTTTTTTGTTCTTAAGCGCATCGGAAGATAAGTGCAGACAAAGAATAATGTCATCACAAAGCTTGTGGACATTACTTTTCACTCAAAGTTATGGCCTTTGATTCGCGAAGCACAATCACAAGGTGCTCCCTTATGTTAAATAAGATAAAATAACAATACCAAATCCCTTGGGAGGTTGTGAATTAATGAATATTTTCTTGTTCTCAAAATAATTAGTATCTAAGTGTAATCAGTGACTACTCTCATTGCGAAGCCTATGGACATTGATTATTAAATATAAATACATCACTCCAAGATCAGATGAAGAATGGATCAGAAGGGCAGATAAACCATAGGCCAACATTTCAATGATATGGAGGATTGTCTTAAACTCTTTTTGTCTCATTGGAAATAGGTTGGCATGGAGGGTAGCCAGTGCTAAAAGCGTGAGAATTTGCCTCGATCCATGGCTTAGAAGTGGTCAAAAAAAATTTACTCCCCCAACCACGCATTGAGCAGCTAATAGATAGAGGACTCTCTAAGCTTTCCCATATTGCTAGCCATGGAAACTCAACGATCTGGAGACAAGGATGGCTCTCTGCTAAGGAATCAAAATTAGAGTAGTTTTGACAAGTTTGGTGTGCCTATCTAAATGCTCTGATCGACCATATAAGATTGTTAGAAAGAGACTATGAATTAATTTGGAGTTCCCCCCCCCCCCATCGGTACCTACTCCCCCAATATTGGATATATCTCCCTAATGGTTTTTTGATTTTTAATTGATTTGAAATGGTGGTGGAAAGTGGTTTGGAAGCCTTAGTGTCCTACAAAATAAAAAATTCTCATGTGGTGTTTGATGGAGAAGAGAGTTCATAAATGGGATGTCCTACAAATATGATTTATGATTAAGCAGGGATGGTGCTCCCTGTACAACAACAATGATGAAAAAACAAGGAATAATTTTATGACATGCCCATTGTATCAACAGGTACAAAAAGTGTGTAGTAATACTTTTGGATGCACATGTGAAAGGGAAGGGGAGGATTTGGAGGGGGACTGGATGGCATGCCTCGCAAATTCAAGGTGTCGTGCCTTCAAAGCTCTTCCCTTGACCCATATGTCGGGGGTGTTGAAATCTAATTTCAACGCAGACCACCAGAAACCGTGAACCAAGCCAGAAACCGTTCACCGGATTTTCTCGGAGCGATTTTCCGACGAAGGAATAATCCGGGAAGGAGCTCCGATACAATTTGGAGCTGACACGTGGTTCAGCCCTGACGTAACGCAACGTCATTTTCTCGGGCGTTAAACTTGGGCAGCAAACAGGTTTCCGATATTGTTGACCTCCGTCGGATTTACTCCATCGCTCTCCACCGTTGATGAACTAAAGCTGCATACGAGGTGCATTAAAGGCTTGCGTGGATTAAACTTTTGGTTGACCGCCGTAGGTAAAAGAGTTAATGTTGGTACAAGTTTTTGGTGGCCCGTTTTAATATGAGTATGGGCACATTACAATATATGTTTTTTATATAGCACGTAAGTTTCTCTTTTATGAAAAGGTATGGTGCATTTAAAACATAGGTATGGGCACGTTTTAATAGAAGTCTATGTCTTTTACGGCATGTATTAAAAAAAATACAAAGATTGTATGTAATATGTTTTTACTGTTGACTTTTTGTATGGGACACGGGAGGTTTCAGTGTGAGTTTACAGTAGAGTAAAATTAGAGTGGTGAAGCGAAAACCATGTGTTGTATTTCATACACAGCAGTGTGAAAAATGTGAAGAACCAGAGGGTGAATGCACAGCAGTGCACAAATGTATTTGGTAATGTTTTGTAAGGAATTGTAAAACAGAGGAATAGCAAAAACCATGTGTGGTTTTGCATAAAGGAAATGGTGGAGCGTGAAATTTTGTAAGCCTGTGTGAATTTTGTTTTACAGCAGTAAGCTCATGTAAACGTTTGTTACAGCAGTAAGTTATTTTTCACAGCAGTGAATATAAAAAGGATTTTACAGTGGTAAATCTTTGTATCAATTTTTAATGAATAGAAAGTTTAATGGTGGTGAATTACTCTGTTTTCTCTGTGAAATTTTTTGAGTCTTCCTGTGCACAAAAGATCCTGGAGTAAAGTAAAAACAGAGCACTGCCTCTGTGTGTTTGAATATTTGGTTTTTGGTATTTTCCCCATTTAAAAAGAAAAATACCCAACAGTGGTATCAGAGCAGGCTTAGGCTCTTTGAAGGAGACAAAGAAGCTGAAGGGAGAAGGTTGTTGCTGCAGCAAAACTTCTCAGGCAGACAGAAGACTTAGACAACAAAGGATTCAGGTATTCTTCATAGCTATCTTGTTTGTTATTGAAGAGACAGTCAGTGTTTTAAATACACAGTCAAGGAATGGCCAGCACAAGCACTGGTATGGGTTTGTTTAACACCCAGCTCCCACAGTTTAATGGGAAGAACTATGACTACTGGTCAATAACTATGACAGCTCTGCTTGCTTCCCAAGATTTATGGGAAATAGTTGAAGAAGGTTTTGAAGAACCAGCAGATGAAACTGAGTTCAATGCATTAACTCAAGGAGAGAAGGATCTGCTGAAGAACAATAGGAAGAAAGATTCAAAAGCCCGTGTGTTGTTGTATCTAGCAGTAGACCAGAGTATGTTTCCAAGGTTAGCAGCAGCTAAGACAGCCAATGAAGCATGGCAAACCCTCAAGACAGCCTATCAAGGCATGGAGAGAGTGAAGACAGCAAAGCTACAATTGCTGAGAAAGGATTTTGAGAACTTGAACATGAAGGAGTCAGATAACATTGACTCATTCTTCACTCATGTGATTGGTGTAATCACACAAATGAGAACTCATGGAGAAACCATTGAAGACAGAAGAATTGTGGAGAAAATATTGAGGGTCTTACCCTCAAGGTTTGATGCCATAGTCACCACCATCGAAGAGACAAAGGATCTCTCAAGTTATTCAGTTGATGAGCTACATGCATCACTGATAACACATGAGCAGAGGTTGAGTAGGAATGAAAACTCATCTCTTGAGCAAGCCTTCAAGACCCAGATGTCCTTTGGAAGAGGCAGAGGTCAAGGCAGAGGAAACAAAAGAGGAAGAGACAGAAGCCAGAATAGAGGTGGAAGGAACAACTCATCAAATGCACAAGGAAGAGGCAACAATCCAAATCAGAACCAAGGCCAAGGCAACAGCCAACAAGGAGGACAACATCATGCTCAAGGACAAAGGTATGATAAATCTAATGTTCAATGCTATTATTGCAAAAAGTATGGACATTATGCAAGTGATTGTAGAAAGAAACAACATGATATGAGTAGTAGACAAAATGCAAATGTTACAAGAGAAAACAGCAGTCAAAATAATGTCCTGTTAGCTTGTAACATGGCTGAAACACATAGTGAAGACATATGGTTTTTAGACTCAGGTTGCAGCAACCATATGACAGGAAACATTGCCCTCTTCTCAGCCTTAAATCAGAATTTGAAATCAGAGGTCACACTAGGAACTAATAGTAAAGTGTCTGTTATGGGAAAAGGGGAGGTAAAAATATTTACAAAACAAGGAGAAAGGAAAACCATAGCAGATGTCTACTATGTCCCCGGAATGAGATGTAACCTATTGAGTGTTGGACAGCTTATCCAAAAGGGTTACAATGTTTACTTTGTAAATGATGTGTGCACCATCATGGATATACCACCCAGCAAGAGATGCATTGCTGAAGTGAAGATGACAAGGAACAGGATGTTCCCTCTCCGGATCAGGGCAGACTTGAAGAACAAAGGTGAAATTGCAGCAGTCACCCAAGAGGCCTTCCAAAGCGTGCCAAAGGATGAGAACTGGTTATGGCACTTGAGATTCGGGCATCTAAATTTTGGAGGTCTAAACTTGTTGAGCAGGAAAGGAATGGTAAGAGGATTACCATTGATAGAGAAACCGGACAGCCTATGTGAAGGCTGCATTTTGGGAAAACAACATAGAGAGAGTTTTCCATCAGGGAAAAGTATAAGGGCAAAGGCACCCTTAGAGATTATCCACTCAGATTTGTGTGGACCAATGCAAGCTCCATCATTAGCTGGCAGCCTATATTTCTTAACATTCATTGATGACTGTACAAGAAAGACTTGGATATATTTCCTTAAAAACAAAAGTGAAGTGTTTGAGAAATTCCAAAATTTCAAGGCATTTGTTGAAAACCAAAGCGGGCTGCATATAAAAGTTTTGAGAACTGATAGAGGAGGTGAGTATATCTCCAAGGAATTCCTAAGATTTTGTAGAGAAAATGGAATTCACAAACAGTTTACAACAAGGTACACTCCGCAGCAAAATGGAGTTGCTGAAAGGAAGAACAGGACCATCATGGATATGGCGAGGAGCATGCTAAAGGCAAAGCATTTGGGAAATGACTATTGGGCTGAAGCTGTACATTGTGCAGTTTATATATTGAACAGGTGTCCTACAAAAGCAGTCATGAACAAAGTGCCAGAAGAGGCATGGAGTGGGAGAAAGCAAAGTGTCACCCACATGAGAGTTTTTGGGTGTGTGGCCTATGCACACATTCCGGATCAGCTAAGGAGGAAGTTGGACAGCAAAGGGGAGAAATGCATCTTCATTGGATACAGTGATGAATCCAAAGCCTACAGGCTGTACATTCCATCTACCAAGAAGTTCTTTGTCAGCAGGGATGTTCAATTCATTGAAGAGGAAGCTTGGGATGGAAGCATAGAGAAGACAGTTAATGTTAAACACTGTTTGTCTCATGATGAAGATGAAGAGGAGGTGGCTGAAATGAATCCCCAAACAGCAGCACCAACACAAGGACAGCAAGGGACACCATTGAGGATAAATGAGAGTGCTTCTCCAAGCACACCACAAGGAGGAAATTCAAGTGCATCTTCAAGCACTTGCACACCAAGTGAAAGAGGTAAGAAATTTAGAAATCTAAGTGACATTTATGAAGAAGGAATGAATTCCTTATTTGCCTTATTTTGTCATGTTGATGATCCTATTCATTTCGAAGATGCAATCAAAGATAGGAAATGGATAGAAGCTATGGATGAGGAGATGAATGCCATAGAGAGAAACAAAACATGGGATTTGGTTGAGTTACCAAAAGGAAAAGAAGTCATTGGTGTGAAATGGGTTTATAAGACCAAGAGCAATGCTGAAGGCAAGATAGAAAGGCATAAAGCAAGGCTGGTTGTTAAAGGCTACAAGCAGCAGTATGGAAGAGATTATGAGGAGACTTTCGCCCCGGTTGCAAGAATGGAAACCGTGAGAGCAGTGCTGTCCATAGCAGCTCAAAACAAATGGAAAGTCTACCAAATGGATGTGAAATCAACATTCCTAAATGGAGTGTTAATGGAAGAGGTTTATGTGGAACAGCCTCTCGGATATGAGAAGAAAGGTGAAGAGCACAAAGTGTGCAAATTGAAGAAAGCTCTTTATGGGCTGAAGCAAGCGCCAAGAGCATGGTACAGCAGGATAGATTCATATCTATTGGATAATGAATTTGACAAATGTGAAGGAGAACCCACAGTCTACATCAAAGAAAAGGATGGTAAGATTTTGATTGTGGTCTTATATGTTGATGATGTTATTTTCACAGGTAATGATGATCAGCTCATTAAGAATTTTAAATCAGTCATGAAGGATGAATTTGAAATGACTGACATGGGTTTCTTGAGATACTTCTTAGGCATAGAAGTAGATCAAAATGAAAAAGGAATTTTTATATCTCAAGCAAGATATGTAAATCAAATTTTGAGCAGATTTAAGATGGAAGAATGCAAGGCAGCCATCACTCCCACAGTAATGGGATTAAAGCTCAGCAGAGAGGACAGCAGCAAGGATTTTGATCCTAGTTTGTACAAGAGTATTGTAGGCAGCCTCATGTACTTAACAGCTACTAGGCCTGATTTAATGTATGCTGTTAGCTTAATTTCCAGGTTCATGGAGAGGCCAAAGGAGGCACATTGGCAGGCAGCAAAGAGAATTTTGAGGCATGTCAAAGGCACCAAAATGTTTGGAATTTTATATCATGCCTCAGAACATTCAGATTTGGTTGGGTACACAGATAGCGATTGGGCTGGAAGTGTAGATGATCGGAAGAGCACTTCCGGTTATGTTTTTAATATGGGTTCAGGAGCCATTTCATGGGCTTCTAAGAAGCAGTCCATTGTAGCATTGTCTACAGCAGAGACTGAATATGTGGCAGCTACAGCAGCAGCATGTCAAGCAGTGTGGATGAGAAGAATGTTGAGAAGCTTAGGCCAAGAGCAGGCAAAAGCGACAGTGATCTTTTGTGACAATAGCTCAGCTATTGCATTGTCAAAGAATTCAGTGTTTCATAAGAGAACGAAACACATTGATACAAGATTTCACTACATCAGAGAATTGGTGAACAATGGAGAAATTGTCCTAGAACATTGCAGGACTCAGGAACAGGTTGCAGACATCTTGACAAAGCCATTGGATCAGAAAAGCTTTGAATTTTTGAGGAAGTGTCTCGGTATGACCGAATGCCCAGCTGTTGAAATTAAAGGGGAGTGTTGAAATCTAATTTCAACGCAGACCACCAGAAACCGTTCACCGGATTTTCTCGGAGCGATTTGCCGACGAAGGAATAATCCGGGAAGGAGCTCCGATACAATTTGGAGCTGACACGTGGTTCAGCCCTGACGTAACGCAACGTCATTTTCTCGGGCGTTAAAGTTGGGCAGCAAACAGGTTTCCGATATTGTTGACCTCCGTCGGATTTACTCCATCGCTCTCCACCATTGATGAACTAAAGCTGCATACGAGGTGCATTAAAGGCTTGCGTGGATTAAACTTTTGGTTGACCGCCGTAGGTAAAAGAGTTAATGTTGGTACAAGTTTTTGGTGGCCCGTTTTAATATGAGTATGGGCACATTACAATATATGTTTTTTATATAGCACGTAAGTTTCTCTTTTATGAAAAGGTATGGTGCATTTAAAACATAGGTATGGGCACGTTTTAATAGAATTCTATGTCTTTTACGGCATGTATTAAAAAAAATACAAAGATTGTATGTAATATGTTTTTACTGTTGACTTTTTTGTATGGGACACGGGAGGTTTCAGTGTGAGTTTACAGTAGAGTAAAATTAGAGTGGTGAAGCAAAAACCATGTGTTGTATTTCATACACAGCAGTGTGAAAAATGTGAAGAACCAGAGGGTGAATGCACAGCAGTGCACAAATGTATTTGGTAATGTTTTGTAAGGAATTGTAAAACAGAGGAATAGCAAAAACCATGTGTGGTTTTGCATAAAGGAAATGGTGGAGCGTGAAATTTTGTAAGCCTGTGTGAATTTTGTTTTACAGCAGTAAGCTCATGTAAACGTTTGTTACAGTAGTAAGTTATTTTTCACAGCAGTGAATATAAAAAGGATTTTACAGTGGTAAATCTTTGTATCAATTTTTAATGAATAGAAAGTTTAATGGTGGTGAATTACTCTGTTTTCTCTGTGAAATTTTTTGAGTCTTCCTGTGCACAAAAGATCCTGGAGTAAAGTAAAAACAGAGCACTGCCTCTGTGTGTTTGAATATTTGGTTTTTGGTATTTTCCCCATTTAAAAAGACAAATACCCAACAGAGGGTTGTGGGTAGCTTGGAACAGAGCCAATTTCAAGGCAAACCTTCGATCTCTGAGCACATAATGGTTCAAGAATAGCTATTTTAGACCACTACCAATAGGAAAATGGAATTTCCCCTCCCTTAGTGATTATGCTTAAAATTATTCTCTGATCGACAAAGTGTGCCTATTTTGATAAACCCTCAAGAAACTCTAGGTAGAAGAGTGGAGGAGGATTTGCCATATTTCTTTCAAAAGCTCATTTTTGAGGAAAATTTAGGTCTCGGATTAGAGACTAACAACCACGCTAAAATTTTGACTTGCAAATCAATGCTTCTTTTTACATTAGAAAATGGATACATTGAACTTCATATTTATGAGGATTCAATGCATATAATCAACTCACTCAACAGTACAGAAACATATTACTCATGCTTATTCTAGAAGAAACCATGCAACTCACAGACTCTTTTACCTTTCTTCATGTTCTCACGTTTATAAGGAATTAAAAACCATAGCTAATTCTGTCTCAAAAGACGACCCGAATATGGAGAAAGGCTTGCGGGGGATAATGGGGGCAGCGAGACGGAAATGATTTTGATTTCTATAACATAACTTATAGGGACAATATTTTTAGGATAAACAAGGCATAAAACTCATAGGATCCAAGTATAAAGTCTTCTTTTCCTTCTTTTCCTGATTTTCAGTTTAGTAGTTTGGTTTCTTCAAGTCTTATAATTAAGATAATAGAAAAAAAATTGCTTCTTTAAGCTCACATTAAAAGATTTTTTTTGCAAATTGAATAAACACAAGATGTGTATATATGTAAAGTAATTTTTCTATCATTTCCCAAACAAATGAAATTATGGTTTTTTCCTTTTGCAAAAAATATTATGCTCTCTATGTCACTTTTAAAAATTTATAGGAAAAGTTGAGGTACTAATCTTCTAAGATAAGTAAGTTATTTAATCAATATGGTTTTTATCTGACAATAAAATGGATTTAAATTTAATTTTCCTTTAAATAAAAATACAATCTGCTCATTCTAAATTCTATATATAACTTTGATAAATAACTTTGAGGGAAATAATTTTCACTTCACACAGTAATTTAAATTTAAAAAGATTAGATATATTTAAAATATATAAGAGAGATATATTTGAAAATATGTATATTTCATCTCTAGATTCCATAAACAAATCGATATCGAAAAAACTAAAATATAGAAAAAACTTGCTCATAACTGTTCTATATTTTCATTGTTGAAATATCATTTGTCCGTGCATCATATAATCAAATCAGAGAATACTAAACTGAAACTCTACTCACTCAATTTGTAAACTGTAATATTTGGAACTTACCCAAAACCTGAAGAGATCTTCATTCCAGAGAACACGTAACATAGTAAACGATTTAGACAATCCCCATAACAGCATTTCTTCCAGATTGGCGTTGAATATTACAACATGCTATTAACCCTTGGTCACTGCGGGAGGTAATTGAAGGCAATATGTGAGGAGGACTGAAAAAATAGTTGAGAAAGTACAGAAATGAAATTGTTGGAATCCGGGGTGAAGAGAGGAACATCTTTGAAATTACTGGGAGACGAAAGTTGTTGTGGCCGGGGCCAGAAATTGGGTGAGAAAGGAGATAGCGATTCAATTAAAATGGGAGCAGTACCAGAAACTTCGAAGGAAGTTACCTCGGGCTCTGCAGGGTCGGCATCGTCAGGTCTGGAGGCCCTGCTCTTCATTTCCTGATTCCTATAATTTTCCAATGAAGTGGGATTGAAATTACAAGGTTTATCGTCCGTAGAAAACAACCATATATTGTCGTCCTCAGGTTCATCGGGATGAGATGATATTTTAGCATCGGAGGAGTCGTGATCGCCTGTGAAAATTTCACTTTTCGTAGTGCAACAACGAGTATCGGACGTGGATGAGTTACCGGTGAGGCTTTGCACCAGACCCCTGAAATCCTCCACTTCTGCGTGGATGATCTTAGGAGATTGCATATAGAGTATGACTGGCTGGGATCTGTTGACGACCGGCATCGATGGAACCGCGGTGGCAGGATTTAGAATCTTGTGAGACTTCCTACAGATCTTCAGAGGAGGCGGCCTTCCTCCGTGCAACTTACTCATGATGATAATATCCAGAAACCGGTTAAGAAGAACTAATTATAGGAAAATCCTTTCTACCCGACCAGGATTATATTTTCACCCCACTAAAGAATTTGGATTCCAAGTCAAGTCAACGAGGGCTTTTGTCTCATTTTAGTCCTTGCGCTGCCTTCACCTTTCACATTGAACTCCAAACCAAACTCGCTCTCTCTATGGGAGGAGAAAATAAATTTTGGTGCCGAGACCCTAATGGGATATATAGGTTACCATTGAATATTAAATTCTAAAACCTCACGTCCGGCTGATTTTTGAATGGTCACGTCGCCGTTGATGCGTAGTCAATAAAATATTTTGTGACGATGCACAGGAAAATCGTGGAAGAAATGAAAGTTGATCCCACGAAAAAGGAAAAAAGAACCAACATCTTGCCACTGCAGGAGGAAAATTGTCGAAGAAATGAATTAATTTTCTGTTACACACGAATCGTTTTTGAGAGATGTTCCCGTGTTTGTGCGAGCTTTGGAAATATATTATCTTTTCAGCAGGGGTTGTAATGGAAGTTAGAGAAAGTTTTAGGAGTTTTGAAGACTGTTTTTTTTGGAGTTCCCATGTTTTTAGGGTTGGGGAATACAAACCCTGTAGAGAAACACGCTGAATTGCCCATAAAATGTGAGTATATATTGAAACTTTCACAGGAAGAAAGGCCAAAGACATCCTTAACACGGATATCCTTAATTGAGAAATTGGAGCAATGTCCTGATGGGTTAAGAAAATGCATGGCACCTCGATGTAAGGGCTATATCTGAGATGTATATATATTGCATAAGATTGTGTATGCATATTGTATGTGGCAGTCAATGGTTAAACATTAGTGTTGCTTTTCTTTTTCTCTTAAGAATAATTAGATAAACATATATAGCACTGTTCTTTTGTATTTTTAAACCAGATTGTTTCAAAGACTGATCACTGATAATTAACTTAGACATTTTATATATATAAAAGGGAGAGACTCGCCTGGAAAGACACCCAAAAGATATATTTATATATAAGAGATATTATATATTTAAATTGATTTTAATATTTGAATATTTTGATTCAATATTAATTTTGATTATTATATAAATTAGATAATTAAAAAAGTATTTTTTTTTCATATTTTTAAATTTTTTATTATATAATATTATTGTTTCTGATTAGCCATTTTCTCTAAATTTTGGGAAATTTTTTTGCCATTCTATACATCAGTACCCAAGTTCCCAACATTCCCACTTTCCAAAAACTCATGCAACATAAAATTAATCCCTCTCAATGTTTTAGGATCATTCTTATTTTGAAATGATTAACTTTAAATAAATTTAAGTTACTAGGTTAATTGTCACCCACTTTATTTTTAACGGTTATAATTTGGTGACTAAAGGTTAAACAATTTTGTAGATGAAAACGAGTCGTTAATTGTGGTATGAAATATTCTTTAGATGTTAGAATTTATTTATAAGTGAAAAATTCTCATGAATCCATAATATTCATCAAATTTTGGTAATTTAGATTGATTTGAAATCGCATCAAGCTTTTATAAATAATATGCATCATTACATAATAACTTATTATGCATAATAACTTATTACCTGTATATGACATTTCATAAAATTATATATAATTAAATAGAATAATATTATTAAAAATTAATTAAAGAATATAAAATTACTTCTTTATATAAATTTATAACTTAACTTAAAACACTAATAACTTGACTAAAAACACTAATGGCAAATATAGTATATATTAAATAGTGATCCTCTTCATGCAGCAATAGTTAGGTATCCAAATTGGAAGCTTAAAATACAAATACAATCAAATAGTTGCTATAATATTTTTGATGAATTGATTAAAGAATATAAAATTATTTCTTTACATAAATTTATAATTTGACTAAAAAGACTAATGGCCAATATATTATATGTTGAATAGTTAGCCTCTTCATGTAGCAAGATGTATAGCCTAGGCATCGAAATTGGAAACTTCAAATGTATTTAAATGAAAGAAATATCTTTTTCCAACTCAATCATTTAAACATGGTGTTGAATTAATCTTTGTAGAACACTACAAACCATGGGACCAATAATGATATTTGTCCTTGTGACTTGGGGGAGATATCTGTGATGTAATTAGTAAGTTTTTTTAATAGATATACTTATAAGTAAAAATCTTATTATAATTTTTATTTATTGTAAATTCGTTATATGTGACGTAATTATTAAGGTTTTTTTAATAGATATATTTTAAAGTAATTATTATATTTTTAATTGTAAATTAAAAAAAATTGATTGTATTTAATATAATAAAAAAATTATTTTTTTTTAAATTTAATATTAAGGTGTAGAATAATTATTTGTCATAGTTTTTCAGTTTTGGGTTAATCATGTTTAATTTTGTCTTTTTTTGATACTTAATTTTCTCTCTCTTTCAAAGAGAGTAAATTTTTAGATTTGGTCATATCTCTGTGGTCAAAAAAATGGGTTAAATGTTTCTACTTATCTTGTAAATTTTAATTTTGAAAACAATACAATTTAATCTTAAAAAAATAAAAATAAAAACTACATATTACCTAATAAAGTCATAACCTATTAGAATTATAATTAGTGAGGATCAATTGAAAATAGAGATATTTCTACAATAATTCTCTTACATCAAATCAATGTATAATTCTATTAAGATAATAAACAATAGTTTCATATTTTGGAAGAGTTTACAATATCCATATTAAATCTTTCCGATTCTTTTTGGTCTAATTAACACTAATCTTCTTTAAAATGATGATATTTCTTTTTAACAAGTTTTAATGATTTTAGCATGTTATCAAGATTCTCTAAAAGAAAATTGTTCAATATGAATATGATTACTTAATGTGATTAATAATATTATGAAACAAAATCAATAATAATAAAAATAATTAAATAAATAAAGATAGCATAATGCTTTTTTTTTTATATAAAATAATTTAGAAAAGCTTCTTTAGTACAAACATTTTAATATTGATATATAATACAAGCTGAATTCCAATTATAGCATTGAAAAAAAATACTGAGAGAGTGGAAATCTTGTTATGGACTTAAAAATAATTTAGCAAATCTTTGTATATGAAGAACATTTTAACTCTTTTTATTTTATATGGATAAAAGGTTTGTGGATGCAATATATCAAGAGTCATGGAGAATGATAGAATATATCAAAACCATTTATAATCTACGATATTAAAATTAAAATAAATATACCTTATCATAATTTCTTTATCAAAGCAAGTCATTCCCCTATTAAGATGTAGACCATGAACAAATATGTAATCTATAATAAGAGGCTACAAAACATGGAAGACAAGAAGATTCCTAAAATGACCAACTCTACCCAAACCTCAACTCAAATAAGGGTGAGATAATGATGCTTATTCTTGGCTAGATCATTGGGGTATAAAGAAAAATTTCATTTTTGAGAATAACAATACTATTTAAAATACCATTAGCCCAATGATTAAGGAGAATTTATGTTGTTATAAGGGTTGAGAAGAAAAAAAAAAGAACTCCATAGTGAAACTAGGCCTTCAGCAATTGCAAAAACCTCTAGATGAAATAGAGTGACACCTTTATTAAACTAAGACTCTTCCATATATTAAAGTTTTTGATCTTTTACCTTAACATAAATGATGATTATAGAGAGTTTCTGTTAATTCTTTCTAATCATAAAAATAAATCTTTCAAGAAATCCAAATAATATCGGAACCTTTTAAAATGTGATAAACCATTTTAAATCTTATTACAGGTTAATCATCGTCAAAAATAAATATTAAAATTCAATTATTCATATTTTAAATTAATAATATAATATTAAACATATCTATTTATAATCTTTATTGTATATATGTGTATTTTCTTTTCCTTTTTTTTTAATATTATAATATTAAAGAATTATCAATTATCAAACTTTTAAATTAAAAGTTTAAATAATATAAAAAATAAAATATTTAAAAGTAAATTTTTTAAATAATTTTTTTATAATTAATTTTATATTCTTAATATTATTATTATGCTTTTGCATTAGTTTTAATTATATTTATGCATTTTAAACCATTTACATTAATACATGAGTGGGACTATTCACTGCAAATCGATTCCAAATACAAAAAGCCCAATTTTTTTGGCATCTTGCCATGGTTATGTTATTAACATAAGTTATAGGTTTTATAGTAATGTTATTTTCTTCTACCAAAAAAAATACAAAAATTTATTTTTCTATATTTTCATTTGAACCTTTAGTTATTTATTTATTTTTGTCATTTTAATTTGGACCTTCACAACATTTCTTTTGTTTTTTTCAATTTTGATTTTGACATCTTTATTTTTCTTTTTATCTTATCAAAGAAATTTTTACTGTCAATTAATCTTTAATTTATTATTATTATTTTTTTTGCATGGTTCAACTCAATTAATATTACTTAATAGTTATTTTAAAAAAACATATTATTTTATATTAAAATAAATATTTTTCATATTTTAAAAAAGATTTTTTTTATTAATTAATATTAAACTCTATAACATTAAACATTTCTTTTTGAAATGCGCATAAAACTATATTAATTTATTATACAGTATATGATATTAAAATATTATGCAATATATCATACAACGATATTGATAAATTCCAAGTAATCATCCATTAACTGAATCATTGTAAAAAAATAAATATTAATAATTAAAATGGTTTTTAAACCTAAAAAATAAAAAACCCTAGACATGCAGAATTTATGATGAAAATTACAATGAGTGGAAACCTATAGCCTTTTTAAAATATAGGTATAACTTCCCACGTAACTCTCATTAACCATCCATCTCCTTTTAGATTCATAACTAACGGAATGTTCAATAACCATGTTCGATAAACATGACACAAGAAGACTATCATTTCCAAATGGAAAAGTTATAGTGGAAAGTACACAGCTGTCCGAATTTATGGCGTGTGGAGCTTGAATCACGAGAATGCTTCTATGACAATAATACCTGTTCCGCTTGTAACGATGCCACTTTTCCCCCTATAAATTCCTGAACTTTTATAAAATATTTACCTTTCGTCAATACGTGCATCTCTCTTTTTGACCTCTTCCTATTTTGAAGTCGTTTTCTGAACTCCAAAATCCTGAAAACTGCAACGGAACTTTCTAGTGAGATTGTTATCGACTTTTCTTGCTTATTCAAGATCTGTGAGCCTCTTATTATTAATGGAGCTTACGCGCTGAAAACACTGTACTAATATCGGCCGGCAGCTTCCATTAAAAATACTTTTAGAACGTTGGAGCCATGCGGGCCTTGGAATACTAATGGCCACTTATTACTTGCATTTGTCAAACAGTCTCCCACGACTTCCTCGTGTAGGCATTCCTATGGTCTCAATGATAACCTGTACGTAGAGCGAAATACGAACCTGAACGCTTTCCGCAACATTTTTAGCAAAATACTTATAAGGATGTGAGGATTGGTCCCTACATGTCTCCAATTTTAATTTTAAGCGAGACTAAGTATACCTGAAAATGGCTCTACCTATGATTTCTTAGTTGCAAAACATACTAATATCTCTCCTTAATACTGTCGTTCTATAATATGATATTAACCAGAAAGGAGGTGGGTCTAAATTCAGTTGGGCCACGACTGTGGCATCAGCGACATTAGTTGAACTTTCCTGTGTTTTTCCTGCCAGAAAGTGCCCCGAAACAGAGGAGCGACAAAGAAAGCACTATAAGACCACAATCACTATTTATAAAAAAATTAATTGACCGAAAAATTTAAAAGTGGTATAAGGATTCATAATTTACTGGTTGTCGAGGGAAGCGAGCATCACGGTCAAGTCTGGAATGTGAAAACATTCATGTAAAGATACGGCGCCGAATTTTTCGTAGCACGGCGCCGAATATCCGCGCTGCTGCGCAGCATTTTTGTAGCACCGACTATATTTGGTGTTGGATGGAGTGAGGAAGCGCATCTTTGAAATTCTAATAGAAAGAACTCTTGTGCACATTTGAGGATCGAGTTTTAATTTACAATTTTAGAGTGAAATTCTTGGGCTAGTGTCAGTGATTCCCATTTTGAATTGGTTTCCTTATGGGAAGGGATAATTTTTTATATTTTGTAAAATGTGAATGTGTTCCCCTGAGATAAATTAATTATATTTTGTAAAGTGTGAATATGTTATTTCTATAAGGCTGTTGATAGGTTCAACATTAATATATAAACTTTATATAAAAATAGAAAATACAAGTGGGATAGCTGTATATTAGTAATTTTTTTTGGGTAGTTATTGGTCTGCCACAATCAATTCTGGACTTTTCCAGGCATATTCATATCTTTTAAAAATTTTACTAGTACCATTTTTACATTGTAAAAATGGATTTTATCCTCCATTTTGATGGTAAATTCCCTCTTTTTTATTGTAGGATTTTCATCAATTCTGGACATTTCTATGCAATATTCATTTCTTTTAAAAATTTTACTAGTTTTTTTTTTACAATGTTATTGTGAAAATAGATTCTATTTGCCATCGGATTCTATCCTCCATGGGCCAATGTATTTAATTGTATTTAATTCCCGTTATCTCGCCTAATTGTGAAATACTTCCAAAGAAAAGGAAGTGGGGGAGGAAAAACCGCGCTGAAATGTCAGGCGGTAAAGGGAAAAATTGCTAAGTCTCGTGATGACCAGATAGCATTAGTCCTGTATGCGAGCAACTCGCAGAAGACAGAAGGTCTTGTGAGCAAGCTAGGGGGGAGATTTGGTCCCGAAAGACAAATCTGACGGACGGGAGGATTGATTAGCAACAGAACCCAGAGGTGACCTCTACCGTTGGAGTTCTTTACTTAAAAATAGTTCAGGTATGAGGTACCTTCTGAGCAAGCTAGGGGGGAGATTTGGTCCCGAAAGACAAATCTGACGGACGGGAGGATTGGTTAGCAACAGAACCCAGAGGTGACCTCTACCATTGGAGTTCTTTACTTAAAAACAGTTCAGGTATGAGGTACCTTCTGGAAAATTATGCTGATGCACAAAACTAAATTATGTGTCTTCTACTGTAAATGAAATGATGTAGAGGCACCTAAGGCTAGAGTGATAATTAAAAATGATAATAGTAGGGTTTTGTTTACATTTTTATCTACCGAAAACATAGTAACAAAGTCTTAAAACTTAAGCATAGTAATCTTTTATAGAAGAATTAATAACTGTCAGAGCGAGGGAATTTTCCTGTAAATCTAGAACATAGTACTTGCATAAATATAATTATGTACATGCCTTTTAATGCAAGAAAATTAGAAATGTAATATGTATAGGTCTTATAATGTAAGAAAGAATTGATTATTGTAGAAATACTCTTGAAAAGAACTGGTTAATAATTCCTCTGTTGATTGTGTAAAATTTTAGACAAATTAGGAATTGATTAAGAATGCTCAAAATGCTTTTACCTGAAGAGTGAAGCCATAGAATGGGTCGATAAAGCAGGGGTATAAGGGTAGAAATCCTAAAGCCATCTTGGCTAGATTACTCGAGAATGGATTGCCAATTAAATTCTAAAACCCTGCCATGTCTTCCTAAAACTCTACGAGGGAATGAAACCCCATACTATTAACATCGACAGAACCAATCATCGAACAAGTTAACTAAAGTGCTAGCTTTTAATTGGAAAACGGAGAATTAGTTACATCTTATTCTCGCAAAGGACATTATCAAACAATCTGGACACAGAATTGCGTATATAGAAGGAATTAAAAAAAATGAAACCCTGACTCGAGGCTTCCACAACAAGCTCTATCCAGTCCAATCAGAAGTGAAACTTATGAACAAAATTATCATGGGTAGTTCAGGGAACAGTAAACACATTCCATTTATATATCGACCAAAGTTCAGTTACATTCCATATAGAATATAACCTTTACACATCGAACCAGACATTGATTTATAAACCATATGGAACCAGAATCATAGGCATAAGAAGAACAATACGGCTACGAACCTAGGAAGCTTGTTAAAATTGAATAACAGTTCTTAATTTCGAGAGATGTAAATCTTTCATAAAAAAAAAATAGAATTTAACATGGAAACTATACCGACGTTGCCATAAACTCTGGACCTGCAACTAGTTAATAAAACCCTCATTCATATAGAGAAAATGTTCATGCATACACCTCAGAACAGCGGTAGGTATTCGCCTGATAACCTTAAACTTTTAACTGTTCAGAGACCGCAATATTTCAAAATAGGAAAGAAAGGCTAAAATACTCAGAGTGTTGAAGCTCTAGCCACAAGCAACCTAGGAGAGTTCCTTCTTGGGCAAACAAGCACCAGGCGGGAGATAAACCTTACCCGGAAACATTCGGGTGACAAAAACTTATGAAGAGTCCATCCTTCGGTCACAGTTGTAAACCCTGAACCTATAGCCGAGCTTCCTACAGTTCAAAATACGCCGCAATCATTGTTAGCAATATGACTACATAGATAGAGTATAACAATCAACTGTAAAGGAAATAAAATAGAGTCACCTATGTGAATAAAATCTTACTTGGGGTACACTCGCCGGAATGAAAACCATAACCCTTTTTCTGAGAATCCACTCGCATTGTAGCTCTGGACCGATAGACCGAGCAGGCCTGCAAGAGGATATGCAGAACCGCAGCAGGTGCCGAGGAAGAAGGAGTAAAATGAGACTCCACTATCGCAAACGAAGATATGGAAAACTCCAGATGAAGCCTAACCGTAGGATTGTGATCCCAGGTTCTCCACCATCGATGAGACGAGAGACTCGAGATGCGAAGCTGTGGTAGGACAGGCCTGCCCGTGCCACGTACCAGGACAGAGTAGGGAATTTAATGACATAAACAAAATATCAACACCCTAATAAAGAAATACGGGTTGTAAGGCAGGTGATTAAGACAGCATGAGCTCGAGACAGCAGGTGGTATGGTTGGGATTCACGTGGCATAGATACAATTAGTGGAGTCCATCAAACAATGGCACTTAAACCAAAAATAAAAGAAACGATAACCAGAATTTTAATCAGAGATCCTATTACATGGATACGAATGTACTTACATCATTAACAGTAAAGTATAGAGCTATGACAATTGAAACATAGGTGTATATTGTTGCAAACCTTTGTTTTTTTTAATTCTTTTTATCATATGTATAATGTGGTGTAATGTGGAGTCGTTACAAGTGGTATTAGAGCCAAGGTTACAAAACTGTGACCTCTGGAAAATATATTAAATAAGAATAAACAATTATTGTGTTAATCTTTTGCTTCTATCTATTGATGACCCACTAATTTGTCAAGAACAGGAAATAGGATGACAACAGACTATGAGGAGAACGGACAATGTTCCACAGAGAAATGTGGCTGGTCTAGGACCTGCAATAGGCCCTGAAACTAATCTTGAAATATGGGTGTAGTTAGGAGAGGAGGCCCGCAACACTAGTCTTACGATATTAGAGACAGTCTAGGAATTAAAGAATGAGATGACCTGCCTGCGGGAGGAAAATGCAAGATTAACTATGGAATAGGAAAAAAACATGAAAACACTATCTAACAAGCAGAATCAGCGCCAGCCGAACCCTAGCCCTGAATAGTTATGAGTGTCAGAAGAACAAGGCTACCACACGGATCAGGAAGAAATAGAAGGAGGGGAAAAGAATTGAGAGGAAAAGTCGGATAATGCCTCTGAACACCCGACATCGAAAAGGACCCGGATAGAATTACAAGGGGAGTTTTGGAAAATAATTAACATGAATAAATATTTTCAATTATATGAATATGATCACAACCTCAAAGCGCATCTGGCCATTTTCCAATTGCAACAGAAGGCCACTCTGTGGTGGGAAGAGGTCAAGATTGTACGAGGGGTAAGTGAAAAAAATATAACTTGGGAAAATTTTCAAAATATTTCAAGGAAAGATATTTGACTGAAAGATTTTACAACGAGAAAGCAAGGGAATTCCATGACCTGCAACTTGGACAACAAACAATGGATGAGTTTATCACCCGATTTACCTCGTTACTTCATTATGTGCCTTACATACGAGAGGAGAAGGCTAAGGTACAATGGTTCATCAGTAGTTTACCCTTGGCGATGAGGGAAAGAATTGAGTTTGATAACCCAAAAACAATGGATGAGGTGATACGAAAGGCCAGGATATGTTATCAGCAAAGTAAGCAGAAGGGAGAAATTCTAGGAAAGAGGTGGGTTGACAAGAGAGGTAATAAGATTGTTGTGGGCACTAAGGGAAATCGTGGTAGTGTTAGCAAAGGATTTCCCAAAGGGAAAAACAACAGGAATCTGCATAAGAACCAGCTCAGATTGAAGCCACCCATTGAATCCAGAATCAGCGAACAATATGGTAAAATTGACAATGAAGGGACAGCGAGACCTCCAGTACAATGTTGGGGATGTGGAGGGCCTCATTACGTTAAAAATTGTCCTCATCGAAAGGGTACTGAACAGGTTTCGCAAATCCATGAAGCATCTATAGTTGGCGACGTGGCCCAGAGTTTACTGAGAATTAATGCCGCTCTAGAAGATCATCAGGCAGAATACCAGCCGACTATGGTGGAGTTTGAAGGTAAGATCTTTGATTATACTGTAATTGTTTTAATTGATCCTGGAGCTACATTAAGCTATGTTAGTCCCAAGGTTGTGGAACAGTGTAAGTTACAAGCTGTTACGTCTAAAAACCCTTGGCTAGTACAACTCGCAACAGGGGCAAAGAGAAGTGTGTTAGCTAAGGTCAATAACTACCCCTTGAAGATAGAAGGTCAGCTGGTGATGGTAGATCTAAATTTACTTCCCCTTGGATCGTATGACGTGTTGATAGGCATGGACTGGTTGGAAAGACACAGGTCCATTATAAATTGTAAAAAAAAAACCATCTGCTACAGGCGTGAATTCGGGGAAAAGCAGGAGATGCAAGGTATTCTGAGGCCAGTGCAGATTTGGCCAATAACCGCCTCTCAGTTGGAAAAGTGTATCAAGAAAAGATGTTAGATTTATGTCATTCAAGTTGGTTATGCCAACTCAAAAGACAATATTGCCACCTTGTAAAGTATTCCAGCGGTACAAGAATTTGCAGATGTGTTCCCTGAAGAGATACCAGGACTGCCACCCAAGAGAGACATAGACTTCACTATCGAATTGGTGCCATGGGTAGCCCTAGTATCCCGAGCTCGTTATCGAATGAGCACACTAGAATTAACATAATTAAAAATGTAGTTACAGGAGCTGTTGGACAAAAATTACACCTGCCCCAGTGTGTCGCCCTGTGGAGCCCCTGTGTTGTTCGTTAAAAAGAAGGATGGGACCCTTCGTATGTGCATGGACTATCGTCAGTTGAATAAATTGACAATTAAGAATAATTACCCTCTACCCCGTATTGATGAACTTTTTGATTAGGTAAAAGGGGCAACCATATTCTCAAAAATTGATTTACGATCAGGATACCACCAAATCAGAATTAAAGAGGAAGACATAGCCAAAATTGCCTTTAGAACTCGATATGGACACTATGAGTTTGTGATATTACCCTTTGGATTAACCAACACCCCCGCAAGCTTTATGTGCTTAATGAACAACATATTTCAGCAGTATTTAGACAAGTTTGTGTTAATTTTTATTAACGATATACTGATATATTCCCGGAATATGGAGGAACACAATGAGCACCTCAGATTGGTATTGCAAAGTCTCCGAGAACACCAATTATACACCAAATACAACAAGTGCGACTTCTTTAAGGAACAAATTTAGTACTTGGGACATATAATCACTAAAAATGCAATCGCTGTGGATCCCGAGAAGATAAGGACCATAATGGAATGGCCAGTGCCAAAGGACGTAGCGGATATAAGATCCTTCATGGGATTAGCGGGTTATTATAGGCGATTTGTGGAAGGATTCTTGAGAGTGGCTTAGACTATCACTTCCTTGCAGAAAAACGGGGAAAATTTTAAATGGATCATAGAATGCCAAAAAAGTTTTGAACAACTCAAGGATCTGCTCACCACAGCACCTAGATTAAGCATAGCTGATCCAGGTAAGGACTATGTTGTGTGCACAGACGCGAGTAAGGAATGGGTAAGAGGGGTGCTGATGCAAGAAGAAAAGGTAATCGCCTATGAGTATAGGAAATTAAAAGAACAAGAGCATAAATATTGCGCTTATGATCTAGAGTTGGCAGCTTTTATTCATGCCTCAAAGATGTGGCACCACTACCTGATCGGTAAAAAGTTTCTATTAATGACAGACCATCATAGCTTGACTAGTTATTTTAGTCAGCCTACCTTAAATGCTATGCAGGTGTTGGATAGTGCAAGCCCCGCGAAACGAGTATGGGGTGCAAAGCCTAGAATTTTGGGTAATATTAGGGTAAAAGACTCCGCGGAAAGCGCAGAGCGTGAACTATAAAAGGTTGAGTCAAAGGGTAGTTCGCCCAAAAATAATGTAAATAAATAGTAATAGAGTCAGCCTGTGGAGGGATCACGGGCCAAGGGAAAGTATAAATAGAGTAGGGCTCTATGAGGGAAAGTAGTTCTTTTGAAAGATGGAATGTAATGGGTTCTGTAAGGAAATAGCTTGAAAGTGTCTGTAAGTCTGAGTCGAGGGAGTAGGGTAGAAGGGAGAGGCTCTGTAGTTGTGTGCGCAGAGGCCTAGAAAGTCTGTAGCTGTGTGCAATGACCCATGCAGCTGAGTGTGCAGGGTGGATCTCGATGTATTGTTGAAGATTGATAATAAAGATAATTTTCTTCTAAATTTTGTGTTGGTCGCGACTTTACTCTTTTATAAATGAACTGTTATGATTTCTGCATTTGCTACGATTGAATTCATGTAAACTGGATTAATCTTGATGTGCGAAGTAACCAAAATGAATAAATGTTTACTTAAAGACCATTTTAACTAGATCAAACCAATAATAAGCGATTCAATTTGTAATAAACGTGATAAGGGTATTTCGACCTGCGTGGATCTAGCATAGCACGAGGCTGTCGAACAATGTGCGAGCCCCAAACCACATCCAAGACATCCCCAGGGTGCGGAAACCTGGTTCCAACACCCTCCCCTTCTACCTCGGGTGAGACCTCAGTCCGCGCTTCGTGGGCTATTGCCGAAAGTGCCAGTAGCTGTGGGATTTGTTTGGTTAAATAATTCTTTCGAACCTGGGTCAAGCCCATATAAGACAACAAATAGTTCCATTTCCAGGACCGGGATCTACCTAAGGGGTGTCTGGTGTGAAAGGCAGGGACGCTAGAGGAAAGAGCGAGAAGGATCATTATGGTAGTAATGGCGAGTGCCATCTAGTTACCAATATTAAAGGGAGCAGGAAGTGAAGATTTGGAAAAGTTTTGGTTTGTATTGAATTCAGTATGGAACATGCAGCAGATCACGAATGATGATATCAAGAACGCCGTCTTAGATAGCACACTGTAGGACGGAGTGCTAACATGGTATATGAAGTATTCGGACATCAACCCAATGGCGAGGATAGTAGACATCTACACGGAGTTAAAAAAGGAGTTCAGCCGGCCAAAATCGGAGTTGCAGTCAGTCATAGGATTCAAAGAAGTCACGATGATACCTGGTGAGACCCCGTGGGATCTAGATCAGAGGTTAAAAAGCACTATTCACGAAGCCAACATGACCCTGACAGATGCACAACACCGTGCTTGGCTTATCGCATCGTTAACGCCATATCTAAAATCAGCTTTGTCACAACAAAGGATCTCAACCCAAGCAAAAGCACAGGAGGTAGCAATGCGGCTGCACGAAATCACGGTACAGGACCCAGGGTTGGGAGTTCAGCAAATCCAATCGTAGGTCCAAAACATGTGTTTGGAAATACAAAAGTTAAAACAAGACGAGGCACCGGAAGTTTGGGAGGAAGTTTGGTGCATCAAGTGTAGTGGCCAGGGACATGATCAAGACCACTGTCTAGTCACGATAAACCTTGTGGTCACGGGGGGACTAGCACCATTACGACCAGAGGCACATGAAGGGCTGAGCATGATCACCTTGCTCTGGTGTGCAATCTGTCAAGTAGGAGGAAAACACAACACGGATAATTGCTACCTACTGCTGAAATACAATCAAACCCCCCAGCAGCTCTTTTGTAACTTTTGTAGATCGGTGGGTCACGAGGACAAAGATTGCCAAATGTTGGTGGATCAGACATTTGCCTACCAAATAAATACTGTGAGAGGAGGTCAAAATCCAGTTGCAGCGTTTGCGCGTGATGGATTCCAAGGATGGGGTCGAGGATGAGGCGGAATGGGACCAAGAAGGGGTCGAGGAAAGCAAATTTGTTACAATTGTGGAGGACCAGGACACTACGCGCAGGATTGGACAAATCCAACTCGAGTATCATGTCCCTATTGCGAACAATTCAACCATGAACTGCTAGATTTCCCTATGCTGCTAGCACAGATTCGCGACAAAAAGACAGCACCTCCTACGACAACACAGAATGTCCAGATGATAAGGGCCAAACCATATGATGAAGAACCTAAAGTAAATATGGTACTAAGGAGCGGTGCAATCTTAGAAGGAGATCAGTCTGAGCCATATAAAGGTCCCTCGATGTTAACAACTTTCATAGAAACTTGCATGAAGTTACTTCGCGATAATAGGGTAGTGAAAGGATTGCAGGAGGTAATTAAAAAATACACAAGATGGGGAGAACCTCGCATAGTCTGACGAATGGGGAGCCATACGTCGCGGACCAGACAAGAAATGTGGTTAACAGTGCAGATTGGTGACTATGAGATGGATCAGGTCATTTTGGACCTCGGTTCAGATGCAAATGTCTTGCCCAAGCAGACATGGGAGCATATTGGCAAGCCCCCACTCCAATGGTCTCCAATCCAATTACAGATGGCAAATCAGCAGAAGATCTTGCCCCTGGGTAGGCTGCAAGGAATCACCATAGACCTAGATGGTGCAAGCACTAGAACAGATTTTGAAGTTATTGAGATAGTGGACGAGAAAAGCCCGTACCCCGCATTGTTGGGAATAGACTGGGCCATCGACATGAATGGGATTATTAATTTCAAGCATAAGGAGATGATATTTGAGAAAAAGTTGTGCCGCATAGTTGTTCTGCTAGATCCAACTAAGGGACCCTGCTACACAGAACCTGTGCGCGACGAGTAGCAGGACAAAGCCTTGGATTGTATCTACCAAATTGCTGCACAAAGGCCAATAAAGGGTAAGGTAATGGAGGAACGGGGAATTTCAAAGGGTTAGGCGGAACCATACACCGATGATTTGGAGGAAGAAGATGAGCAATGGTGGAACAGAATGAACGGGACAACTACATCAAGCTGCAATATGCTGACAAAATCCGTATACTGCATTAAAGCTCAGGACTGCGAGCTGCTGGTATATAATAGGCTCACAGTAGAAAATGTATTCTTAGAGAAGTTTGAGAGCACAGTACCAGAGTACCAGCGATTTGATGCACTCAAGTGGGCCTTGCGCGTGACACCGACGAGATGGTGGGGTACCCATGAAGGCACTTTCGCAGATTGGAAAAGTTGTAAGCACATTATGCAGATACGATTCGGGAAGCTATCACTCCATCTAAAGGAGAAATATGATGGACGAGAAAATCTGCACATACATCTAAGCAAATGGCCCAAAGCCTATGGCAAAGAGCCACAACCAGAATGGGCGCACCTATTTTATCATACCTTAGATGTCATCGCAAGGAATTGGTATATTGAAACCGAGCTTCGACGTGGCACAGGTGAGTGGGATATCTTGCGCGCAAGGTTTCTATCAACATTTCTTTTTGAGGATCAATGGATGCATACAATGGATGACGCGTTGAAGCTAGTAACGACCGCAATTTTCACGTTTTCGCTTGAGCCAGAGGAAGTCGTGCAACCAGAATGGTTGTGACAGCTGAGTCGGGTCTTGGAATGTTACAATGTAAAAGTAGAAGGGGACGAGGATGATCCACGTGACATCAATATACTAGAATCTGAAGGAAGTCGAGAAGTGCGCGACCCCGAAATAGAAGATCCAGATGTCACACCACCATTAAAAACGAAGCAAGTGAATATTTTAACAGAGGAAGAATCGAAGTATGCCACGCTCGGGGATTACTGGGACGATGCTATTGAGGAAAAGGTCGTCGAGCTACTCAGGGAGTATCGAGACCTCTTCCCTACTAAGATTACAGAGCTGAAAGGGATTCGGGGTGAACTAGGAATGATGAAGATAACCATGAAGCCTATCGTGAAGCTAGTAAAGCAGCGACCTTACCGATTAAATCCAAAATACAAAGCAAAAGTATGAGAAGAGCTAGACAAGATGATGGCAGTCGGGATCATTGAACTAGTGAAGGAGTCCGAGTGGATAAGTCTGATGGTGGTACAAGAGAAGAAACAGAAGGGTGAGATCCACATCTACGTGGATCTACGGAAACTTAATGATGCTTGTGTTAATGATCCATTTCCCACACCTTTTACTGATGAATTCTTAGAAAATGTGGGCAGGCAGGAAGAATATTCCTTTATAGATGGGTTCTCTGGATACCAACAAATCAAGATCGCGCCAGAGGATCGAAGCAAGACAACGTTTGCTACGGAATGTGGTTGCTTTCAGTATACAGTGATGCAATTCGGGCTGAAGAACGCTCCGGAAATATTTTCCTGCATTGTGGTAGCCGCATTCAAGGAATTCATACATAAATTCTTGGAAGTCTATCTTGGCGATTAGTTTGTCTTTGGCCTAGTTCAGAAACATACTGGGAGCTTATGATTAATGGATACCTATTATCGACATCAAATTGCGCTCAATCTAAAGAAGTGTATGTTCCTTGTTCCTTTCGAGAACTTACTGAGTCACATAGTTTGTAGGCAAGGCCTCATGGTGGATCCGACAAAGATCGTTGTCATATTAGCTCTGCAAGCACTGTGCAGTGTCAAACATCTTCACGCTACGCTGCGACACACGGGGTATTATCGGAAGTTCATAAAAGTTTATGCCTAGATCACAGCTCCAATGGAACAATTGTTAAAAAAGGATGACCTCGTATTGTTATATGACAGTAAATTCAAGAAATTCCCAGGTAAACTCTCTATGCATTTGTTGGGGCCTTATGTCGTTAAAGGAGTAACTGATGAGGGCACAGTTCAGCTGGCTAAGCTCAACAGAGACCCCTTCCTGGGAAGAGTGAATGGTAGTCGCCTGAAGCTCTATACAGGTAGGCCGACCGCCTGACTAACCATTCCACGGAGAGTCTCACCACTCCAACCAGTTGAAAGAGTGCGAGGGATGATAAAGCAGTGTGAGGAAAAGATGTGTTGGTATCAGGGTACGTGTACAATTGGCCAACAATCAGGAGCGTGGTTCTGCGGACAGAGCCACGCGGGTGCACTGCTCCAAGGAATGATGACTATTAATACCATTGTTCATGACAAGATGGCTGCATTATGGCAAAAGGGAGCGGGCGGCGGGAAATTAAGACCCACAGTATGAACCAGATATGAAATGATCGACCACATATTTCACATGGGAAGGCTACATGAGCTGGAATGAGTGGAAATCTAGGCATCTGAAGTTCGCATGGCTTATAAATCACCATGGGGAATCCGCTGGGCAACCTACGCTTTGGAAATATAGATGGATTTTTTCAGCATCTCTGCACTCAGCAAGCGCTTGAAGGTAGTAATATGGTCAAAGGGGAAGCAGGACTCTCTAAGGAGTGTGGTATTGCCAGCTGTGGGTATCCCGCAGGCTGCAGTATTACTAGTAGGGGATGTACCAGAAAATAGGGAATGCGAAGTAGAATTGGTCCGGATGTCGTCGCCTCGCCTAGGGGTAGGATGGTGCATTACAACAAAACAACAAAAGGATGGACAAATGGCGACCATGGGAGGAGATGCAGTCACTAAGTAGCCTCTGATGGTTCTCGACGAGTGGGATTGTGCAGAAAGTAGCCAGGGTCTCGCAAAATTGCAACACAGGTTGCAGCGGATGGTGTGAAGAAAAGATACGTTAGTTGAAAAGGACTATGGTGGTACCAGGAGGTCCTGTATGCAGCTCCCCTACTCATGCTAAAATCCTTGGACGGGGTGTTTTGTGTTAACCGAACAGAGCAAAATGAGCATCATCGGTTGCGAAGATAGGGTAGAAACACTGAAGCCAGAAAAGCATTGTAGGAGACAAAGTAGGAGAAGCTGGATGATGAGTGCCACTCAGCAAAAGGTGAACTACGAAGCCAAGACTGAGCATTTAGCCACACTGGTAAGTGACTTGGGACGGGTCACGATGATTGTGTTGGGGGACTGTTGGGTAGCGCAAGCCCTGAGGAACAAGTATGGGGTGTGAAGCCCATAATTTTGGGTAATATTAGGGTCAAAGACTCCACGGAAAGCATGGAGTGCGAACTATAGAAGGTTGAGTCAAAGGGTAGTCCGCCCAAAAATAATGTAAAGAAATAGTAATAGAGTCGGCCCGCGGAGGGATCGCGGGCCAAAGGAAAGTATAAATAGAGCGGGGCTCTATGAGGGAAAGTAGCTCTTTTGGAAGATGGAATGTAATGGAATCTGTAAGGAAATAGCTTGAAAGCATCTATAAGTCCAAGTCGAGGGAGTAGCGTAGAAGGGAGAGGCTCTGCAGCTGTGTGCGCAGAGGCCTAGAAAGTCTGCAACTGTGTGCGCGGACCCCTGTAGCTGAGTGCGCCAGGTGGATCTGGATGTATTGTTGAAGATTGATAATAAACATAAGTTTCTTCTAAATTCTGTGTTGGTCACGACTTTACTCTTTTATAAATGAACTGTTATGATTTCTCCATTTTCTATGGTTGAATTCATGTGAACATGATTAATCTTGATGCACGAAGTAACCAAAAGGAATAAATGTTTGCTTAAAGGCCATTTTAACTAGATCAAACCAGTAATAAGTGATTCAATCTGTAATAAACGCGATAAGCATATTTCGACCTACACAGATCTAGCATAGCGCGAGGCGACCGAACAGTGCGCGAGCCCCAAAACACATATAAGACATACCCAGGGTGCGGAAACCTGGTTCCAGCACCCTCCCCTGCTACCTCGGGTGAGACCTCAGTCCGCGCTTCACGGGCTGTTGCCGAAAGGGCTGGTAGATGTGGGATTTGTTTGGCTAAATAATTCTTCCGAACCTGGGTCAAGCCCATATAAGCCAACAACAGGCATGGTGGGTAGATTTCCTAAGTGGTTTTGACTTCGAGATTAAGCATCTGAAAGGGAAAGAGAAATGGGTAGCGGACGCTTTTAGTCAAAAAGTACAATGTCTCTACGAAATTTCTTGCAGCGAGGGGCGGAGTACCTTCGATGAAATGATTAAAAAGGCAGAAGAACAAGATTCAAGATATCAACAAATAGGACAGCAAGTTCAGAATCCAACCAGTAAAGAAAATTAGCAAGCATACGCTATGGATGCTGCTAGCATGCTGAATTATAAAAAAGGCTATATGTGCCCAACCAAAATGACATTAAAAGCTTGATTTTAGTTGAATTTCATAAAAGTCATTATGCTGGGCACCCAGCGTATCAAAAGCTGATTAGCACACTCCAGAAGGAGTATTATTTGCCGGGAATGAAAAAAGATGTAGCAGAATATTTGACATGTTGCCTGGTGTGCCAGCAAGTTAAAGCGGAACATCAGCACCCTGCTGCGTTATTGCATCCACTACCAATTCCAGAGTGGAAATGGGCAACCATCTCTATGGATTTCATAATAGGATTACCCAAGTCAAAAAGAAACAACGATTCCATGATGGTGGTGGTGGAAAAATTAAGCAAATTAGCTCATTTCATACCAGTACAATCCACTTACAGAGCAGTGCAGATTGCCCATATTTTTATGCAAAGCATTTTTAGGCTGCACAGTTTACCAAAAGCTATAATATCTAACCGTGATGTAAAATTTACATCGATATTTTGGAGAAATCTATTTGGGGAATTTGGGACTCAATTGAATTTCAGTACCACTTATCATCCTCAGACGGATGGAAAAACAGAATGGGTGAATCAGGTTGTAGAATATATGCTAATATCATATGTGATGCAGCAACCATCCAAGTGGGAAGACTATCTGCACTTAGTCGAGTTTGCGTACAACAATGGATATCATACATCCCTACAATTGAGCCCGTTTGAAGTGATGTACGGATGAAAATGTCGCACACCCTCAAGCTGGGGGGGGGAGCAAAGGATAGGCTGATGTTGGGCCTCGAAATGCTTAAAGAAATGGAAGAAATGGTCATGAAGGTACAATCCAATTTAAAGGCAACCCAATATAGGAAAAAGAACTTTGTCGACCGAAAGTGAAATTTTAGGGAATACCAAGTAGGAGATCATGTGTATGTGAGAATTCGAGCTAAAAGGAGCACATTACAATGGAGTGGGTGCGCCAAGCTGGCACCCTAGTTTTGTGGAACATTTCAGATCTTAGCGAGTTGGTCCAGTGGCATACTAGCTCACCTTGCCAATTCATATTTGGGTCCACAACGTCTTCCATGTGTCAGTATTAAAAAAATACGTTTATGATCCTAAGCACGTAATCAGTTGGCAGGACATACAGGTAGGAAAGTATCTTAGATAGACCAATCAGTTTTGTTGTTAAAGGAAAAACTAACTTAGAACATTGTGTGTTTCAGGTCGAGTCGGAAGGAGAATTCTTGGTCGAGCCGTTGAATATACTTGATCGGAGAGAAGTAATGCTGCGGAAACAAGCCATCACCCAGGTTAAAGTGCAATGGCAGCACTTTGGGCTAGATGAGGCCACCTGGGAGGATGAACAACTCATGAGTGAAGCTTATCCAAGACTGTTTGTGGCCGGAAAACATCGAGACGATGTTTTATTTTAGGAGAGGGAGATGTAATGTTCCCAGAAAGCTATAAATATTTTATTTACCACAGTAAGAATAAACTGAATAATTAGTGTTGTTACCTATTTGAATTGAATAATATTGTTAATTATTGAAAATGAGAAATGATTTAAGTATCAACAGATCCTGTAACTTCTCATGGAAGGAAGTTGAAAAAAATAGTTGTTGGAAAAACCCTAACTACCTCCCTTAACTGTGAAATGCTTCCAAAGAAAAGGAAGTGCGGGGAGGAAAAACCACGTTGAAATGTCAGGTGGTAAAGGGAAAAATTGCTAAGTCTGGTGATGACCAGATAGCATAAGCACTGTGTGCAAGCAACTTGCAGAAGACAGAAGGTCTTGTGAGCAAGCTAGGGGGGAGATTTGGTCTCGAAAGAAAAATCTCATGGAAGGGAGGATTTACTAGCAACGGAACCTGGAGGTGACCTCTACCATTGGAGTTCTTTACTTAAAAATAGCTCAGGTATGAGGTACCTTTTGGAAAAATTATACTGATGCACAAAACTAAATTATGTGTCTTCTACTGTGAATGAAATGATGTAGAGGCGCGCCTAAGGCTTGAGTGATAATTGACAATGATAATAGTAGGGTTTCGTTTACATTTTTATCTACTGAAATCATAGTAACAGAGTCAGAAAACTTAAATATAGTAATATTTTACAGAAGAATTAATAAATGTTAGAGCGAGGGAATTTTCCTGTAAATCTGGAACATACTACTTGCATAAATATAATTATGTACAAGTCTTTTAATGCAGGAAAATTAGAAATATAATTCTGTACATGTCTTATAATGCAGGAAAAAATTGATTATTGTAGAAATATTGTAGAAAAGAACTGGTGAATAATTTCTCTGTTGATTGTGTAAAATTTTAGACAAATTAGGAATTGATTAAGAACACTATAAATGTTGTTACCTGAGGAGTGAAGCCATAGAAGGGGTTGATAAAGCAGGGGTATAAGGGTAGAAACCCTAAAGCCGTCCTAGCTAGATTACCTAAGAATGGACTGCCAATTAGATTCTATAACCCTGCCATGTCTTCCTAAAACTCTATGAGGGATTGAAACCCCATACTATTAACATCAACATAACCAATCATCGAACAAGTTAACTAAAGTGCTATTTTTTAATTGGAAAACAGAGAATTAGTTACATCTTATTCTCATAAAGGACATTATCAAACCAATCTTGACACAAAATTGCGTATATAGAAGGAATTAAAAAAAATGAAACCCTGACTCAAGGTTTCCACAGAAAGCTCTATTCAATATATTCGGAACTGAAACTTATGAATAAAATTATCATGGGTAGTTCAGGGAACAACAAACACATTCCATTTATATATCGACCAAAGTTTAGTTACATTCCTTATAGAATATAACCTTTACACATCGAACCGGACATTGATTTATAAACTAGATGGAACCAGAATCATAGGCATAAGAAGAACAATACGGCTACGAACCGAGGAAGCCTATTAAAATTTAATAACAGTTCTTAATTCTGAGAGATGTAAATCTTTCATAAAAAAATAGAATTTAACATGGAAATTATATTGCCGCTGCCATAAACTCATGACCCGCAGCCGGTTAATAAAACCCTCATTCATACAAAGAGAATGTTCATGCATACACCTTAGAATAGCGGTAGGTATTTGCCGGATAACCTTAAACTTTTAACTATTCAGAGACTGCAATATTTCAAAACAGGAAAGAAAAGTTGAAATACTCAGAGAGCTGAAGCTCTAACCACAAGCAACCTAGGAGAGTTCCTTCTCAAGAAAACAAGCACCAGGCTGGAGATAAACCTAACCCAGAAACATTCAGGTGGCAAAAACTTATGAAGAGTCCATCCTTCAGTCACAGTTGTAAACCCCGAACCTGTAGTTGAGCTTCTTATAGTTTAAAATACGCCGCAATCATTGTTAGTAATAGGGATACATAGATAGAGTATAACAATTAACTGCAAAGGAAATAAATAGAGTCACCTCTGTGAATAAAAGCTTACCTAGGGTACACTCACTGGAATGAAAACCATAACCTTGTTTCTGAGAATCCACTCGCATTGTAGCTCTGGACTGATAGACCAAGCAGGCCTGCGAGAGGAGATGCAGAAGCGGAGCAGGTGCCGAGGAAGGAAGGAGTAAAATGAGACTCAACTATCGCAAATAGAGATGTGAAAAAACTTCAGATGAAGCCTAGTCGTAGGACTGTGATCCGAGGTCCTCCATCGTCGATGAGACGAGAGACTCGAGATGCACAACTGTGGTAGGACAGGCCTGCCAGTGCCACATATCAGGACGAAGCAGGAAATTTAATGAAAAAAACAAAATATCAACACCATAATAAAGAAATACAGGTTGTAAGCTGGGTGATTGAGACAACACGAGCACGAGACAATAAGCGGTATGGTTGGGATTCGCATGGCACAGATACAAGTAGTGGAGTCCATCAAACAATGGCACTTAAACCGAAAGTAAAAGAGACGATAACTAGAACTTTAATCAGAGATCCTATTACATGGATATGAATGTACTTACATCATTAACAGTAAAGTATAGAGCTATGACAATTGAAACATAGGTGTATATTTTTGCAAACCTTTATTTAAAAAAAATTCTTTTTATCATATGTATAATGTGGAGTCATTACAACACACTTCACTTTTGTTACGAGACGTGAATGCTTCTATTAAGTGACATAAAGATCTCCATTTTGTTCCTTGCCTTAAAAAGCATATATATGCAAAGATATGTTGTGCTTAAAAGAGGGAGGAAGAAGCGGGGCATATTTTGTTTTATTTTGACAAAACAACATTACTAGTTCATTTCTACTATTGAAAATGCCAAAGACATATAGAATCTCATCACTTATTACTATTTTGAATTTTTTAATCAAAGTTTTTAATTGGTAATTCTATTTTCACCTTTTCATTACATTTTAATCTGTAAATTGTAGATATGAAGGGAAAAACACTTAAACTCTCTGTTAGGATATTCCGACACATAGGATATAGTTAAGTTCAACTTGTTCTAGTGTAGAGTTAGGTATAGAGTTAGGTAAAGTGTGTTTCTTTACCGTTGCATATTTTGTAACTTACAATCCGACGGTCACGATATGTAGTGATCCGACTGTTCACTCTCTCCTCGGTATTACCGACACTTGATCCGTGGCTTGACACCCGATTGGTCCATGAGTTCTATTTAAAGCGCATGGAGGGTCATTGTTCGGGTAATCCGTGCATGAGAGAAGCTTATGTAAATTTTCATTCTTTCATTAATAAATTGCCTGTAGTAGCCACGTTGGCGCAGGTTGTGGACTGTTTCCCTCTTTGAGGGTTTTAACCACGTCAAAAATACTGGTGTATTGATCTTTGATCTGGTTGTGAGTGGTGTCCTTTTGGTGTTCTTTCTGAGGAACTTACCCTATAAATTCCTACATGGTATCAGAGCTATTTGAGGGCCGCGTCCGTTGGTGATCCAAATCTGAAGCCGGTAGAACTGCATCCGACTGCTGTTTCCTAGATCTGTTGTTTCTGACTGCTTTCGGGCCGAGAGGACTACTCTGTTGTGTTCGGAGCATCTGTTCCAGTGAGGAACCCCTTTCGTTTCATGCGAAAAGGTTTCCGGTAGCCCTAGCTGCGTCTTTTTTAAGATCTGGAGGTATACAGTGTTTATTTGCAGTTTACTGTTATTTTCTCTCTGCTTATTTCGGTTTCAGTTTATTTAGCTTTTTTTAATCGGATCTATACCTTTCATTTCTGCGTATGCTCTTTGCCCTGCGACTCTGTGCGATCTGGGCAAATCAGAAACAGAAAGGAAGGATTTTTCTCATGCGTATGCTCTTTTCCTTGCATCTTAGTGTGATCTCGGAAAATCAGAAACATTGAGAAAAATATTTAGTTTTTCGGCTAAAGCTAACTTTGAGCCGCAAGGTTCTTTTTTCAAAAATATCTAGTTTTTTGGCTAAATCTAACTTCAAGCCATAAGATTCGTTTTCTTTGCATGTCCGTGTTGGGTTTTGTGTTTTGTGTTTTGTAGGGAAAAAGAGCTTTCTCAAGGCAAGCACGCAAACCAAGGCCCCCTCCCTCTCTCTCTCTCTCAAATTTTTTGTATAAATCAATTGGTTCAAAGCTATTTTAAGAGAGTAGAGGTCTTGGGTTCAAGTCTCCATTTTGTGGGGGCAGATTTTTTCATTTCCGCACATTCGCGCACTTTGCCGGCAACTTTAACAAATGTTTTTCAAAAAGCCATAACTTCTTCATCCGGAAGCCTTTTTCAGAGCCGTTTTTTTTAAAACAGCCTAATTTTTTGAGATCTATCCATTGGAACACTTACTTTCAACATCTTCAGCTTCAGTTTAAAAAAAAAAAAATGGAAAGTCCATGCCAAGTCATTCTTGACAGCACTAACTACTTCCAATGGATATCCTACATGGAAGATTTACTTAGAAGTAAAGGTCTCTACAGAATAGCCACAGACCAAGAGAAGAAACCAAAAGATGAAGACAAGGCTGCAAAATGGGAAAATAGACAAGATCAAGCACGTGGTTTGATAGGGATGTCTATTTCTCCTGATCTTAGATTCCATATTGCAGAACTTGAGACTCCTCATGAAGCATTGGAACAAATCACTAAAGTTTTTGGGATTAAAAATGAAATTAGAGCCCATCAACTTGAAAATGAGTTGCTTACATTGGATCCTAATAAATTTTCTTGCATTGAAGATTTCTTGTCCAAATTCAAGACCCTTAGATATCTCTTGGAAGGTGCTAAGGTTAAGAAAGAAGATAGTAACCTTATTTATTCCATCCTTACTAAGTTGGGACCAGCCTACTCTGTATTTGTTTCCACCTTCCATTCTACAAGGGAAGCTTTCATTTGTCAAGGAAAAGACTACAAGGCCCCTTCCTTTGACTCTTTTTGTGATTCTTTAATAAGAGAACAAGAAAAACTCTTACACCTTGGTCTTCTTAATCTTGGAAACTCTTCCAAGAAAGCGTTAGCCGCCCAGCAACAACCAAATTCAAAGAATCCTAAGAAGTCATATCCTAAAAAGAATGGTCCTAAACCAAACAAGGGTCCGAAGCAAACTCAGCCTCAAAATGAAAGATCATTTCAGCAAAATGATAAGACCAATAAAAACAAATGGAAGAAGACTAATAGACATTGTAACTTTTGTAATCGAGATGGCCACTTAGAATCTAAATGCTTTAAGAAGATGGAAGCCTTGGAAGCCGCAATGAAGAAACATAACATCCATGTGGAGCATTCTTCAACTTCAACTTCAACTTCATCTTCAGGAATGACACTTTCTGCATGTCGTTGTCAATCATCTCAGTCTGGTTATACATTAAATGTATCTTCTTCTTCTCATTTTCATGAGTGGCTCATTGATTCTGGAGCCTCTTATCACATGGCCAAAAACAAAGCCATGTTTTCTTCTTTAAATGATTGTAACACCAAAAATATATATGTTGGTGATGATAGATCTCTTAATGTTGTAGGGACTGGAACCGTTCATCTAGACAATGGTCAGTTTAATGATGTATTATGTGTTCCAACCTTATCCTGCAACCTTCTATCTGTATATCAGATAACTCATTCAGGTGAAGGTAAAATTGTTGAATTTTCACCTCATGATGTTGTAATCAAGGATCTAAGAGATCCTAAACAGATTCTAGCTACTGGTATTGCTGATGACTCCACAAGGTTGTATAAGTTTCACAACTTTGGGTCATCAAATCTTCCCTCAGTATTTGTTGCTCATAATGATGAAGTGAGAAAACTTTGGCATGAGCAATTTGGTCACTTAAACTATCGCTCCCTTCAACATCTATGTAAAGAAAATATGGTGACAGGTCTTCCTATGGTATCTTGCAGAGATGGTGTTTGTTCCGGATGTGTACTCGGAAAACATCATCGAGACAGTTTTGAAAAACGTGGCTCTTGGCACGCCTCAGCCCCTTTACAGCTTGTGCACAGTGATTTATGTGGTCCACTTCCCGTTCCTTCATTCTCTGGCTGCAAGTATTTCTTAACTTTCATTGATGATTTCTCCAGACGCACTTGGGTATACTTCTTAAAACTCAAGAGCGAAGTATTTAACACATTTTTGGCCTTCAAAGCCTTTGTTGAAAAACAATCTAGACATCAAATTCTTAAGCTAAGAACTGATAATGGTGGAGAATATGTTAAAAACACATTCATCAACTTTTGCACTGAAAATGGAATTCAAATGCAACATACTGTTCCATACACTCCACAACAAAATGGTGTAGCTGAAAGGAAAAATCGCATCTTAAAGGAAATGGCTAATTGTATGCTGCAATCTAAAGGACTCA
Organism: Pinus tabuliformis; assembly: GCA_031772625.1. Taxonomy (NCBI): domain Eukaryota; kingdom Viridiplantae; phylum Streptophyta; class Pinopsida; order Pinales; family Pinaceae; genus Pinus; species Pinus tabuliformis. The sequence goes on from CM062813.1 coordinate 9,838,239, forward strand.
GTCTTAGTTTTTGGGCCGAAGCAATTAATTGTGCAAATTATATAATAAATCGCACTCCTACTAAGGTTCTAAAGAATCTCACTCCAGAAGAAGCTTGGAGTTCCATTAAACCAGATGTAAGTCACTTTCGTGTTTTTGGAAGTGAAGCATGGGCCCATATTCCAGATGAAAAGCATAAAGCTTTAGAACCTAAGAGTGAGAAATGTACTTTTGTTGGATATTCTGAAGATGTAAAAGGTTATAGACTTATTCCATTTAAGTCCAAAAATGTTATCATTATAAGAGATGTAAAATTTGATGAAAATAAATCGGCCTGCGAGCCTAGTCAGGCGGACGTGCCACCTCTTCCTATCTCTTCTACTTTTGAAAACATTTCTTCTTCAGATGATGAAAGTGAGGATGACAATCCTCCCCCACCTTCTCAGGATCCTCAACTTCCAAGATGGGTCCGTGCTACTCGGGATGCAGCAGGTGATCTTGCCGGTGATCCTACAGATCAGCGACGTACACGTTCTCAGTTTGAAAGAGCCTCTTCTTTACTGGCTCAAGCTCCAGTAAATCATGATCCTGACAATTTTGCAGAAGCTTCAGGCCATCCACATTGGGAAGCAGCTATGAATGAAGAATATCATTCATTGTTGGAAAATGATACATGGGATCTTGTTCCTCTACCAAAGGGACGCAAACTTGTTAGATGTAAATGGGTTTATAGAACCAAGTATGGACCAGATGGGAAAGTTGATAAACATAAAGCTCGTCTTGTTGCTAAGGGCTTTTCACAGGTTGAAGGCATTGACTACACTGAAACCTTCTCCCCTATTGCCAAAATGAACTCTATCCGCCTTGTTCTTTCCCTTGCTGCCTCTTTAAAATGGGAAGTCCATCAGATGGATGTTAAATCTGCCTTCTTGCATGGGGACTTGCATGAAGAAATCTATATGGAACAACCCATTGGCTTCATCCAAACAGACTCCAGCCTTGTATTTCGACTTAAGAATTCTCTTTATGGTCTCAAGCAAGCTCCTCGGGCTTGGTATGCCAAAATGGATAGCTTTCTTTTAGAATCTGGCTTTTCTAGGTGTTATTCTGACAATACTGTCTACACCAAGAAAGTGGGCAACTCTCTTATCATCCTTGTTCTTTATGTTGATGATCTTATTCTTACTGGTAGTGATCCCAACCTTATAAACCATGTGAAGTCCAGCCTTAAAAAGAAATTTGAAATGACAGACTTAGGACACTTACACTATTTTCTCGGTCTTCAAGTCTTGCAATCCAAGGAGGTTATTTCCCTTTCCCAGTCCAAGTATGCTTGTGATATTCTTCGTCATTTTCACATGGAAGACTGTAAGCCAGCCCCTTCTCCCTTTCAGTCTGGAGTCAAACTTTCAGTCTCTTGTACTTCTCCTGAAGTTGATGCTACCTTATACCGTCAACTTGTAGGAAAACTCTTGTATTTAACCCATACTCGTCCTGACCTTTCCTTTGTTGATGGCCTTGTTGCTCGTTTTATGCAAAACCCCCGTGAAAGTCATTGGAAAGCAGCTAAAAGAATACTTCGTTATGTTCGAGGTACAGTACAGTTTGGGATTCATTACAGTGCCAAAGCAGCTCCTCTATTAGTTGGTTTCACTGATTATGATTGGGCTGGTGACCTGATGATCGAAAGTCTACTGACGGTTATGTCTTCACTCTTGGTTCAGGACCTATTACATGGGCTTGTAAGAAACATGCTGCCATTTCTCTTTCGTCAGTAGAAGCAGAGTATCGTGGTGCCGTGGAAGCTAGTAAGGAAGCCTTGTGGCTTCGTCAGATCCTATCAGAGTTTGGCTTTGAGCAGAAGCATCCAACCACACTTTGGTGTGATAATCAAAGTGCCATTCAGCTATGCAAAGATCCAGTCCAGCATCAGCGCAGCAAACACATTGAACTACACATGCACTTCATTAGAAAGCTCATTCATGACCATGTTCTTGAAGTGCAGTATTGTTCAACAGATGATCAGGTTGCAGACATCTTCGCAAAGGCTCTCACAGAGGCGAAGTTCACTAAACTTCGATATATGCTTGGAGTTCAGGAAGTTGTCACTAAGGGGGGATAGGATCTAGTGCCTCCTTCCTTCTCCTATTGTGTCATATTTGTAAATCCTTCAATCCTATCCCAAGTTGTTCTTAAGGGGGGATGTTAGGATATTCCGACACATAGGATATAGTTAAGTTCAATGTAAAATTTTCTGTTTCCCACCCCGGTTTTCAGTTTCACCTTATTTCTCCCATATAGTTAAATGCCCATTCCCATAGCCATACATTTAACAGACTGAAAAAATAAATATTGCTGAAAACACAAATTCTGGAAATTTTTCAGAGTGCTGGAAATTGCAGAAATAAAAAATCAGCAATTAAAACAGCCATAAAAACACATTTAAACTCAGTGATTTTTGGTCAACTTGACCCTGGAAAAACCCCCTACAACTCTTGGGGAAAACCAGTTTGAGAGCTCTTCTTTATTTCTGGAAAATGCCTTTTACAGAGAAAATATTTCAGCAAAAAATCAGCAAAACAGAAATTTTTCCAGCAAGCAAAACTTATCTGTTTTCAGCCCACACGACAATCTGAAAACTGCTGGAAGAGCTGTACGGACTGTACGGATGTACGGACTGTACGGACGTACGGATGTACGGACCGTACGGACTGTACGGACTGTACGGACAGCCGTACAGACTTGTACGGACAGCCCTCGGGAAAAGTGCAGAAAATCGCCTCCTCGATATTCGTGCTGAAAAATAATTTTTTCACTGTTTTGCTCACTAAATCTGCCTTTTTCTGCTTGTTCTTTATGCTGTTCAGATTTGCTGAAATGCTGCCTTGGTGTGTGTGCCAAACTGCTGCCTCTTTCTCCTCCTTGTCCAGAAATCTCCCTTGCTCTCTTGCTCTCCTTCTCCCAATCTGCTCATGAAAGAATTGAATGATCTCTTTCTCCTTTTCCTCCCTTAACCCAACCCTAAATGACTTTTGGGTGATCCCTAAATCCAATGGCTGAAATAGATTTAGATCAATGGCTGAGATTAAATGCTCATTTAAATCTCACTTTCTATTTTTTAATTCACCCCACTTTAATAAAGACCCACTTAGTCATTTATTTCCAAAGTCACTTTTCCTTTCTAATTTTTCATTGACTTTATAAAGTCACTTTAAAATTAGACTTAGTAACTTTATCACTTAAAGTCACTTTCAAATTAGATTTAACTTTATAAAAATTATAAAGTTACTTTAGGAGAAAAATTAAATTCTTTTGGACACTTTTCCCTAGGCCAAAGATCAAAGCCTTAGGGAACCACCTGTCCTCCGGTACCAAATTTCAACATTCAACTTGGTCTAGTGTAGAGTTAGGTATAGAGTTAGGTAAAGTGTGTTTCTTTACCGTTGTACATTTTGTAACTTACAATCCGACGGTCACGATATGTAGTGATCCGACGGTTCACTCTCTCCTCGGTATTACCGACACTTGATCCGTGGCTTGACACCCGATTGGTCCATGAGTTCTATTTAAAGCACATGGAGGGTCATTGTTCGGGTAATCCGTGCATGGGCGAAGCTTATGTAAATTTTCATTCTTTGATTAATAAATTACCTGTAGTAGCCACGTTGGCGCAGGCCGTGGACTGTTTCCCTCTTTGAGGGTTTTAACCACGTCAAAAATACCGGTGTATTGATCTGTGATCTGGTTGTGAGCGGTGTCCTTTTGGTGTTCTTTCTGAGGAACTTACCCTGTAAATTCCTACACTCTCACCCAAAACATCTGTTAACATTGACGAGTTGTCTTTGATTGACCAAAAGGGTGACGCTCATGAAACCTAGTGTGAATTCGATTTATATGAAGTTCGAGCCTTTACATATCATCTTTTTGAAGATTTGCAACATATCTCATTAGTTTGGAAGTCTTACTTGGTCCAATTTATCATACCCAAGACTCATCAATTTCATGAGTTTGTCACTTAGTGTTCCAAAAAATGTCTTCAAGAAAAAAAGCAATAGTGTTAATCTGTGGTTCTTTATTAATATTGAACCTATTTTGCAAATGGTAAACCTTATAATGCCTAATGAGATCAAACCTTTAATTGAAGAATTTATGAGGCAATGTGTCGTGAATGAAGCTTGGAGGAAAAATATATAGTTATTTCATCATTTTTACCTTTGAATACTTCATTACTAGAACATAATCCACCGTTTTCTATAAATATTTTCTTAGAGACATCTAGATATATTATTTCAATAAATGATCTAGATATATGATTTCAATAAATGATCTACTGTTCGCTAGGATATGAACATGACCAAATAGTGGATGAAGTCATACTAGGGTCTTTTATCCTTTGTTTCACCCATTAAAAAATCCTTTGTCATATTTGAATATAGGCAATACCTATATGTTGTTGTTAATGATCAATTGAAAAATTACAAGGTCACCAAGTCTCTTAGGTACTAATCTATTGTAGTTTATATGTTTCTATTCTTTCAAGTAGACAAGTATTTTGGTGTACAATTGAAAGATGAATTTGAATGGAAATGTTCTATTAGTTATTCACTGGACCTCGATGTTGAGAAAGCATTACTACGATTTTTCATTCTCAGACTTTGCTAACAAGTTTTTGTCAGTTTTTTTAGTCTCATGTATGATATATTACCACCAAAGTCTTTGTAGGGATAAAGATCATTGTACATTTGAGAGATACAATTAGAATGTGAGATTGGTATCTCTATAAGGAACTTACTGATATTAGAAACTATGGTAGTGAATTAGCACCCTCTAGACTAGTTTTGCTTCCTATTAGAATTTTTGCACTGGAATTTATCAAGAAATGCTTAAATGTAGATTAGATTCCCTTTTTTGTTAGAAAATGCCCTACTAATTTTAAATTAAAGGTGGAGGTTGTTCCATTTGTGGTAAATAGTAGAGTAGATGGTGCATAAGGTGAAACCATGCTATAGGAAATGATGTTCAGGAGCTATGTAACATATCACCTTATTTACATAGAAAAATATGTTATTTTTCCAATAAATTAAACAGTGATATGTGTGTGTGTGTGCACGTCTGGGGGGGGGGGGGGGGGGACAGTAAACAATGATGGGATTTTGAGCTTTTCCTTTCATAATTTACAGAATACATCACAAATTGAGCCATCTCATCACACATTATCTATTGTTTACAAGTAATAATTTGATGTTTATATTTCCCCACTATGAAAAACCACCATAGGAATGCTTCTGCATACTTTATATATTTCGTAGCATCAATTTTTCTTAATTTTTTTGGCATAATACCAAATCTTGTTGTATCATGGACAAAGCTTATCCATTTCATAATATTCAAGACCATAGAGCATCCTTTATATCTATATATATATATATATATATATATACATAGGCCCTATATACATCACTATAGGCCTTACATTCCAATTTATAATGTATGTAGCCCTTAAATTGTGAAAATGGCACTCAACCCTTCAATTCCAAAATGACATGTTATTGTAACAGGCCTGGTTAAAAAATCAGGTAAAAATATATAAGACCACGGTTGATGGGACACATATTCGAAGATGAATGGTGGGCAAAACATCCTAGTGGGTGTTCACTTCGGTTATTATGGCTAAGGAAATTGGCAAAGGAAAAGGCAAAGGAAAAGTGGCATTTTGACACATTTATTTATAAAAATAATGGAAATTAGGAGGAAAGGGAGGTAAAAGGTCACATATTGCATGTGAGGAGGAAAGTGAAGGAAAATAATGGAAAATGAAGGAAATAGATGCCTCATTGATAAAAAGGGTTATGAGGATCAGTTGGTAAGCTTGTTCGGTTTAGTTTGGAGCTCTCTCGTTATTCTCTCTCTCTCATACTCTTGGACACTTAGAGTTTTCTTGGAGCACTCTATAAGGGTGTGGCATACTTGGATTTTTGGAGCAAGCAAGACATCGGTATCAACAACTACGATGGGTTTTTATTGCAGGTACTGAGTTTCATGTATGTTTTCCTCACTAGTTTTGGCATTCATGGCATATGCATCTGGTTTATTGATCATGATCTGTCACTGGCATGGAGGATTTCCTGGATAGCCATATTGTTGTGGGTTTATTTCTTTATTTTCTGATTAGTTCTCATGTTTCCTTAGCTTGGTTGAGTTATTAGTTCCTGGAATTCCTCGTTGGACAAACACTTTGGAAGCTCATGAACAGCTTGGGTTGAGTTACTAGTCTTGGAAGCCTTGTTTGGAAAAATGCTCTAGAAGCCCTAGGTGGGTTGAGTTACTAGTCCCAGAAGCCCTAGTTGGAAAAACTCTCTTGAAGCCCGGAATAAGTCGTGGGTTGAGTTACTAGTCCAATAAGTCTTGGTTGGAAAAAATACTCTAGATCCCTATAAGGATTTCATAGAGACCAATCTGATGATGGTTTGTGATGTTCAGCCATGAGGTGGAATCACTATTTGATGGGTTGAGGTCATTTGCCTCTAGAAGCCCTAGATGGTTTTGGATTGATGTGTTTTATGAAATCCCACATTCATGCTTGGAATATGGCATAGGGGTGAATGGATGAAGAGAGATTTGGCTCAACCATTCTACAGTTAGGTGGAACATGGTAGCCCAATCCCAGGTTTGGATTTTGAATTATTAATATGAGGTTGTTTCTCCTTGTTATCTCATGAGTATTACACTCGTTTATATGTGGATTATATGGCTCTCGTTTCCTTGGTATTTCTGTTGGTATTATATTGGTTATGAAGATTTATTGTGGTAATAGCTATGTATGGCTCTCATCACGTTTTTAGTTATAAATGGATGGACACTGTATATATGACCTAACAAATGAAAATGCAGCTAAAGTGATAAGGAAACAATGCCTCATAGTGACTTTTGGATAAGTATGAGACCCCTATGCTTAGATTTTTTATTTACACCTCTAGATTACATATCTGTGATATGTTTGACGAAATGCCTATCATGGCTAGTAGGTGTCTAGTCAAGGGCTTGTTTAAGTAATCTCATTTGTATCATCATTCCATTGTTATATTTCTATTCTTAAGGTAACATTGAGTTTTGGGTAGTGAGCTCGTCTCTTGGGCCTAAAAAAGTGGCTCATATCCCAGGGAAGCTAGAACAACACTAAGAAAAATAGTCCTTAGATGGTGACATGGCTTGTCATGAGAGCATCTAGAGTATCCTAGACACTACCACGCACATATGATAGGAGTGGCCGGGGTTAAAGTGGTCTAAAACATCAATGGGGCCCAGGGGGCTGGCTACTAGAAATGTTGGGATGGTCCTTAGGAGTCATTTTGTTGATGTTCAAGTTCTATATGGTGTGTTTCCATTTGTTCAACTTCCTTAACATGACTTGGGAGGTTGAATCATATCATAGTAACTTATTGTCAAATGATTACCACAGTTGGCCTGTTACATGGGTAGATGTGGGAGGAGGATGTTACAAAGTGATATCAGAGTGGGTTGAACTCTCTTTGGGTCATATCTGATAAGACAAAGTTGTATCAGAGCATGATTCACCCCTCAGACTAGATGGGCATAATGTTGGTCATGCATTCATGTCAGTTGTATATGTGTTCCTTATGCTTGTGGTCCATGTGCTTGTTGCATTTTCATGGTGTTGATCATGGTTGTAGTGATGTCTCCATGTGAAGGTTAATGGTGTTCTTGTGGGATGTGTCGGCATGAGTGTATGGTTTTATATGCATTTTTTATGCACGTCAGTGTCTATATGTGCTTATGCATTCATTTTCATGGTGAAGGTTGTTGTGCATAAGTTCAGTGTATGCAATTAGGTCATAATGATGCTATTGATACATTATGATGTTAATGTGTTGAATGAGGTATAGCAAGAGATGGAGATCATCAAAGTGAAGTTTCAACATTGGACCTCAGGGTAAGATCAGATCATCATACATGTATTGTATGTTTGGCTTACATGTATGTTAGTTAATGGATTGTTATATGCATTGGCGTTATATACATTAGGTTTATTTCTATGGATGTTATGGTTACATACATGATAGATGCTATTTAATTACTATAGTCATACGCACATGTGTCGAATAGTCATGAATGATAGTAACCTGTGGTTTTATGTATTGCTATTGTTGTTTTAGGTTAGATAATTTGATGATTATGTTATATGTTATTTGTTGTTGATGGGTATGTTATAGGTTAACTTGTTTTTCTTATATGATAGTTAGCTTAATTATTACGTTATACGTTGTTTATGAGCATGTTATATGTTAACTTATTGTTGTTATATGTTAGTTAACTTGATGATTAGGGTTGTAAAATTAATATCTTGATGTTATATGTATCATGCTAAATTGGATTGGACTATGCAGATGGTTAGGGTTATGACATTCAGGTATGAGTCAGTTTGTTGCGATAAAATTTCATACTAATCTAGATTGATTGTACATATGTGATTATTATGTATGAATGATAATTCTTTATGAGTTTATGATGTGAACATGTTCACTAGTGACTATTATGGATATCATGACCTTGTTTATGTTCGAGTTGATATGTCATGAAGTTATATCATGCTAATCTGGATTGATTGCACATACAAGATAGCCTCCCGTGCGATACATTAAGGTATGAGCTTGCTTATGTTGCCTACTTTATGCTTGAATGTTTGAATATGTCGTCTACTTTGTGCTTGAATGTTGGTGTCTATTATGGCGTTTATCTGTTGGTGAATTTTTGACTACTTGAATGATATGAGTATGTGTCTATAAGATTTCTTGTGGAAATGATCTTGGTTTAAGATGATTTTACTAACACATATGTGTTAAGACAGTTGATATGTACTTGAGTGTAGTATTTGTAGCATTATGTCTAATGACTATGAGTTGACTATAGATTATGACATGATTGTTAGTCTTGGTAATGGTTGATTTGAAATTCATAGATATGATTGTCTTGATGTTTGGAACATGTGGTTGACATGTGTGAGAAGTTGCAGGGTAACATGCTTGGCATTAGCATGACAAGGTAATAGTCTATGTTCTTATATAACTAACAGTTGGGTGATGTGATAATAGATAGTATGACTCGATTGCAGCAAGGTAAATGGTAAAAGAAAGGAATTGGGCAAGTATTCCTTTGGCTATGTTTGGAAACCCTAATTCCAAAAGAATGAGTACTTTGCATATTGGAAATCTTCTTCACATTGATTTATTTTGACATTGTGTGGGTATGAGATATATTAATGGAAATGTAGTTGACAGATATATCATCTAGTTCCCAGTTATGGATGGGTTCATCAAGGGAATTGGATTCCTCGAGAGATGTCATGGACGTGTTTAGTTACAAGGAAATGCGCTTGGGACAACAAGATAAGGTAACTAGTATGTTGTTAGGTTTATTTATGCACTGACAGTTATGTGTTCATGGAAATATGATGTAGGGGATTGTATGGAAAAGAGACCACCATGAAATCTTGAAGAAGGCTCAGGTTGAGACTTCCTTTGGAAGCACTGGGAGCCATGGGTATTGAGTCATCATGTTTGTTGTCAGTCTTGTGCTTTTGGTATTTTTTTATTTTCTTGCACTTGGTTTTCATTTTTTTATATCTATTGCATGACCATGTCACTTTATTCGCAGTGTCGAATTGTTATTGGTTTTCATGATTTTCTTATTGTTTAAATTTTTCCTTCTTTTTACGTCTTGATTGTCTTGGGAATTGGTTGGGAAAGAGGAAAATTGGTGGAATTCATGGAGGGTTGTGTGATGTAAGGCATGGATAAATCTAGGTACATATACAAGGGTAGTTGAAGGGAAGAGTATGACATCCAGTTGGAGTGGATGGGTCCATAGGTGTAAATGGGTGATGATAGGGCATTCTTGAGAAAGGTAACATGAAAGGTGAAGTAAATTGATCAGATGCATCAAATACCTTGGATATGTTGGGAACAATTGTTCTTAATGTTGTGCATGTTGTGCACACATAAAGGGAGTTCTCTTAACCTTGACCTTATGATATCTAGTAATTATGTTCTAATCATGATTATGTCGATGTCAATATGTCTATACATGTAGCTATGTATATATGTCACTATCTGACAGGGTTGTCTGGGATCATTCTTGTGGAGGAATTATTGCTTATGCAGGGGAATGGGATGAAGAGGTTCTTGGTTTATGGGGAATCAAGTGCTAGAGTAGTCATGAAAAGATATATGCAGTTAGTATCATGTGGTTATGACTTGATATTATGTAATTATACTATGTATATATTTATGCTATGAAAGGTAACACTGAAGGATATATCAGTGGAATGAAAGAAGTGTGGTCTGCGGAATGCTGGGACAAGCATGCATAAGACACTAGAAACAAGTTTTCTTGGTAGAGACAATGTTGTTTTGGATTTGTGGTACTATTGTTGTGAGTATGTTCTATATGTTGTACATGTTGCATATGTTATGTTGTGTTCATGCGGTGTTTTGTATACATAGTTTGTGTACATGTTGTCTATGCAATGTTATGTACAGGGTGGTACAAATAGTGTCGTGTAAATATTACATATGTAATACTCAGTATAGATGGTGCTATGAACATGTTGAATATGAGGTGTTGTGTACATATTGTATTGTGCGCATGATGGATATGTGGTGTTGCGTGCATATGGTGCAGTGCACATGTTGGATATGCGATTTTCTATACAAAAGGTGTTATGTACATGTTGTATATGCAAAGCTATGTACATATGGTGTTGTGTGCATGTTGTACATTTGATACTATGTACATATGGTGTTGTCTGCATGATTGTACATGTGGTGTTGTGTGCAGGTGGTGTTGTGTACATTTTGGGCATATGGTGCTATGTACATGTGGTGTCGTGTACATGTTGTGCATGGGGTGTTGTGTACATCTCGTGTTTTGTACACATTGTATAGGTGGTATGATGTACATGTGGTGTTGTGTACACATTGTGCAGGAGGCGTTGTGTACATGTGATGTTGTGGACACGTTTTGCAAGTGGTGCTTTACACAGGTGGTACTGTGTACGTGTCGTACATATGGTACTGGTGTACATGTGTATTGTTTGCATGTCATACATGTTATGTTGTAGACATGAAGTACTATGTATGTGCATTGTGTAGTTATGGTATCATGACATGTGTATTCGTTATGTTGTACTCTATGTACGTATATGTATTGTGTGAGCTTGTACATCAGGTATAGATGTATATATTTGTGTTGTACATCGGGTGTAGGTGTATGCATTTTGTGGTGCTGTACACCGGGGGTAGGCACATGTATTGTGTTGTGTTGTACATTGGTTGTAGGTGTATGTGTTGTGTGTCAGGTGTAGGTGCATGTATTTCATGGTGTTGTATGTCATGTGTGGTTGTATGTATATGATGCAAACTATGTGTATGTGCACATGGTTGAGGAGAAGGCACTGGGTGGTTGTCAGGTGTGGAAACTGATCCAGTGTGCGTACATAATAAGGACAAAGGTAGATGCGAAGGATTGATTAAAGGATAAGTATCAATATTTTGTTTCAGTTTTATTAGGCATGTGATTTATGATTGTTGTCTATTACGACTACATGTGATCTAAGATTCTAGTTTATGATGGTACCTATGTAATGCTGGGAAATAATGATAAATCCCACATTTAACGACGTTGAAACAGGTCTCTAGCCTAGACCTCTATGTCTGTCATGAAGTTTCAAAGTATCCTTAGGTTAATTTAGATAAATTTTAAGGTTGATCTTAAATTATGTTTCAGTTTCAAGGCTCAAAACATGGTGTCACCTGAACACACTAGTGATGCAACTAATGTGAAAAAAAATAACCCTTTTCATTTTCAATGAAAGCTATCTAGTGTAAGGAAGAGGTGCATACAATGACACAAAAAACAGGAGATTCCTAACTAGATATTTCAATTCAATTCAAAGAATTAAAATATGCCAAACCATGCAATGTAATCTATGCATGATTCCCATGAAAATATGAAAATGTAATCTATGAACAATTTCCTTTCCTGTTGTGAAAATGAGAATTCAAACTATGCAACTATGATATATGCAAGATAATTCTTCAAAACAAGCACAAGAGGATTCCAATGAAACCAAATTTAATCTCGGATTTCATAAACAAACGACTCAAACTGAAATTGGGTGAAAATTCCAAAAATCGAAAGAGATGTCCCTCTTAGGCGATTAACACCTCATACTCATACGCAAGGCGATTAAAATAAAAGCAAAAACATGAAATTTCATACTAGGGAACTCCAATTTCAGACTCAAAACCCTAGATGAAAATGAAATATTTTTTCTTTTGACCTCACTTAATTTTCAAAATGAAGAAAACTAATATTGAAAGTCTAATCACTGATTTAATGTTGAAAAGTGTGCAACAAGAAATGCTTGTGAGAACGCAACAAGATGATGGAGCTTAGTGGAAAGGAGTCGCCTTCACTAAGTGGGCCCACAGGCAAATTATGACGCAAAGTCTATTTTTGGATCACAACAAGAGTGATCACAATAGGAGTGATCAGAGTCTACTTTTAGACTGCTAGTCAAAAATAGAAAAGTCAAATATTATTGTCTCATAATAATATTTAGACTATAAACTTTATCTTATTCTCTTGGAGCACTTCAGTTTGAGCTACAGATGTGGCACATGTAGCTGTCAGAAGGAAATATGCTTTCTTTGTGGGTCAGTTGAGCTATTGCATGTAGGACATCAGTTAGAACTCATGTGGTTGAGTTCTGTGGAGTTAGATGAGCAGTTAATGGAGTTGTGTTCAGTTTGACTTAGTTGAACTAGTTGTATTTAGTCTAACTGGCCAATAGACTAAGTGATGAGTTGTGTGAATTAGTTATTAATTAATTCACTAATTATTAACTCATAATGCAACTAAAGAATACATCAGTTAACTCAGTGCATGTACAGTTCAATGGAGACAGGTGTTAGAGGTTGAGATTGCTATCAGTTGTGCACAAGATTATGCACATGCATGGGATTGAGTTATGCCAATGATCTCTACGTAGTGTGTGCCAATACCAAGTGAAATATAGCTTGTGCTCACGTGAGTTACAGTGTGGGTGATTTTCACAAGGTAAATAGGAGTTTGGATCAGACATTCTCATTCATTCTCTTGCAGGGTTGTGTAGTGGAGGCAGGCAAAGCAGTGGAGGAAATTTGAGCAGTGATTGATCAGATCTGAGCTAGTTTTGTCCGTAACAGGTGGAGATAGTACTGAGTACTTGTGAGGAGTATTGTACTATGTAATGTTACATGTTCTCAATCATTATAATATACATATATTGTGGGGTTTTCAGCTGTATGCTTTCCCCGGGTTACATACTGTGTTAATGTGTGCATGCGATTGATGTTTCATTGTTTTTAATGCTACTAAATTGATGATCAACATAGAGGAGGTTATGTATTATGAATGTATTCCGCAATAGTGTCTAATTGGGATAATCTTTGTGAATAATTGTCATATTATTCAAAGTTTCTACATTTAATTCCACTTTTTAGAATGAGGAATAGAAAAGAAATTCATCTAAGCGACCAATGATCAAACAAAACTAATTTGCAAGAGACCTAATGATAAGAAAAAAGACAAATCAAAACCAATTCTTACCAAGGGAATAAAACACACACGAAAAACAAATGGAGGCTTTAGAGAGACCACAAGGTGCTCAAGACTTAGGAAAATTTAACTGGAAGTAGGATGACCAAAGAGAGGCTCAAGAACCAAGGAAAAATTTATGCTAAAATAGTAGCCAACACTGTTGCGGAAAAGGCACCAGTGTGTTGCAACGCTAGTGAAGAGTGGGCCAGGGTGGGGTACAATTCTATCAAAGGGACATGGGGTGCATTGGGCCTCAGAAACAAGATTCGAGAACAAGAAATGAAAAAAAGGCTTAATGAAATCACTTCCTAGGTTTGTTCTTTATTGGATGATACAATAAAGGTATGTTGAGGAGGTAATCAAACACAATGGATAATGAAACCACGAAGGGAATACTTTGTTCCCCAGAATGGTCGCTAATTTGTTATACGAGATTTATGATTGCGGACGAAAGTATCTCCCCTAGGTCATTGGCTAACCTAGAACAACATAGAGATAAGGAAAAAAATGATTTTCCTTAAATTAAATTGATGATGGAGTGAGGCCTACATGGAAGCCTTCATGCACCTTGCTCCTTCTTTAGCTTGGAAGCTCCCATTCCAGCTCTGAATGTCGAAACTAGAACCTACACAGTCAGATAACACAAACCAAGAAACTACGAGATCTATGCAGTATCATCTAAGTACTTCATTCAATAGATCAACATGGTATTGAAATATATGAAATAAAATAATCACATATAGGAAAACAATGAATTCCTTGCATTAATATAAATGGAAGGAGAATACAGCCATAAGTATCAGTTCACCTTGTAGAATATCTCCTCCAAGTTGTTGACTTGTCCTTTCCCTGTCACAATATGCACCTCCAATCACTCTAAACTCATGAGATGATGACCACTCACTACAACAACATAAGGGAAAAATCAAAGGATAAGTGGTGAAAACTCCAATGTAGGGAAGGAGATGATCTGAATGTTTTATCCAAGGTAAGTAGTTGAAACAACTTTTGGAAACTCTTAGGGAAAGCTTCCAGAATCTTGATCATTCTCCCGGATTTATAGAACCAACAAAGGTGCAAAGGGTAGCAACCTGTTAGTGACCAACGTAGGCCATAGTGGAGCAATCTGCTGGTGAACGCACCCTAGTAGGCTTACAGGGAGCGTTAGTGCTCAAACTGGCTCAGATGAAGCAGTTTAGGGTTGAAACTCCAGGGAATGAAGGGAACCTGCTTAGTTATTTGTGAAAGATGGTGAAAATGGGAATATGATTTTGATTGATCCCATTAGGAGGCTCACTGATCGGACGCGCCAAAATGGCCTATAACAAGTTGAAGTTTAGTAATTGTTGAATATTGAAAAGTAGCTTTAGGATATTGAAATTTAAGAAGAGGAAGGATTTATGTCTCCATATACTAGAGAGGTTCTCATAAATTTGGAAAAATGGGGAAAAGATCTCCTACTTTCAAGAGAGAAGTAATGGCTCCTAAAAATTAGGACCATTTTATTGGTAAGTGGAGATGAAAATAGCAAGTTCTTCTAGGTGTATGCCAATTGAAGCAAAATTTGCAACACCATTTGGAGTCTTCAAGATCTTGCTGGGAGGGATGTCTGGAATTTTGAAGTCCTAGATTCCATTGGGAAGATCTACTTTCAAATTCTATTTTCCGACCTTGAGGGTGCCCCTATTGCAGAAGTAATTAGAGTAGCACAATTGTTTCCAAGATTGTTTGAACAATATGAGAGCAAGGCCATGATGGAAGTGGTATATGGGGAAAAAATTAAAATGGTTCTACACAAATTTCATATACCTAGGACCAAATGGATGGGCTATCCAATCTTTTTAGGCCTATATGACATAATTGGGAATGATTTCTTGTCATTTATTGAATAATATAGAATGGAAGGAACCATGCATTCCACCTTCAAATCGACTTTTATTTCCATCATCCCTTTAAAGGTGGATCACCATGTATCCTTTGACAACTTTCATCCAATTTCTATCTGCAATGTCATATGGAAGGTCATAGTAAAAAATCATTTCCTACAAAGTGAAGCCTATTCTCTTAGTAAATCCATATCCAAAAAATAATTTGCCTTTATGGAGGGGAGGAAAATGCACAACGAAATTGGAGTGGCCCAAGAGGGCTTACACAACAATCAAATAGTTGCTATAATATTTTTGAGGAATTGATTAAAGAATATAAAATTACTTCTTTACATTAATTTATAATTTGACTAAAAAGACTAATGGTCAATATATTATATGTTGAATAGTTAGCCTCTTTATGTAGCAAGATGTATATCCTAGGCATCCAAATTGGAAACTTCAAATGTATTTAAATGAAAGAAATGTCTTTTTCCAACTCAATCATTTAAACATGGTGTTGAATTAATTTTTGTAGAACACTACAAACCATGGGACCAATAATGATATTTGTCCTTGTGACTTGAGAGATATCTGTGATGTAATTAGTAAGTTTTTTTAATAGATATACTTATAAGTAAAAATCTTATTATAATTTTTATTTATTGTAAATTCGTTATATGTGACGTAATTATTAAGGTTTTTTTAATAGATATATTTTAAAGTAATTATTATATTTTTAATTGTAAATTGAAAAAAAATTGATTGTATTTAATATAATAAAAAAAATATTTTTTTTTAAATTTAATATTAAGGTGTAGAATAATTATTTGTCATAGTTTGTCAGTTTTGGGTTAATCATGTTTAATTTTCTCTTTTTTGATACTTAATTTCCTCTCTCTTTCAAAGAGAGTAAATTTTTAGATTTGGTCATATCTCTGTGGTGAAAAAATGTGTCAAATGTTTCTACTTATCTTGTAAATTTTAATTTTGAAAACAATACAATTTAATCTTAAAAAAATAAAAATAAAAACTACATATTACCTAATAAAGCCATAACCTATTAGAATTATAATTAGTGAGGATCAATTGAAAATAGAGATATTTCTACAATAATTCTCTTACATCAAATCAATGTATAATTCTATTAAGATAATAAACAATATTTTCATATTTTGGAAGAGTTTACAATATTCATATCATATCTTTCCGATTTTTTTTTGGTCTAATTAACACTAATCTTCTTTAAAATGATGATATTTCTTTTCAACAAGTTTTAATGATTTTAGCAACTATTTGATTGTATTTGTAATAATAATAAATTACATTGACATATTTTTGTATATAATCAAAATATAAGAGTAATAAGCATTATTTTGAAGAAATGAAACATTATATCTTATAGAAAATACTTCATATCACAATGATCACCAATTGAGCTGTCCCCGTGGAACTATATCATAATTTTATCTTAATAATAATAATAAATTACATTGACATATTTTTGTATATAATCAAAATATAAGAGTAATAAGCATGATTTTGAAGAAATGAAATATTATATCTTATAGCTAAATGTGGATGGAAATAACTTTTCATCAAAGAAAAGGAAGTGGGGGAGGAAAAACCGCGCTGAAATGTCAGGCGGTAAAGGGAAAAATTGCTAAGTCTCGTGATGACTAGATAGCATAAGCACTGTATGCGAGCAACTCGCAAAAGACAGAAGGTCTTGTGAGCAAGCTAGGGGGGAGATTTGGTCCCGAAAGACAAATCTGACGGATGGGAGGATTGATTAGCAACAGAACCCAGAGGTGATATCTACCATTGGAGTTCTTTACTTAAAAACAGTTCAGGTATGAGGTACCTTCTGGAAAATTATTCTGATGCACAAAACTAAATTATGTTTCTTCTACTGTGAATGAAATGATGTAGAGGCACCTAAGGCTGGAGTGATAATTAAAAATGATAATAGTAGGGTTTTGTTTACATTTTTATCTACTAAAAACATAGTAACAAAGTCTGAAAACTTAAGCATTGTAATCTTTTACAGAAGAATTAATAACTGTCAGAGCGAGGGAATTTTCCTGTAAATCTACAACATAGTACTTGCATAAATATAATTCTGTACATGTCTTTTAATGCAGGAAAATTAGAAATGTAATTATGTATAGGTCTTATAATGTAAGAAAAAATTGATTATTGTAGAAATACTGTTGAAAAGAACTGGTTAATAATTTCTCTATTGATTGTGTAAAATTTTAGACAAATTAGGAATTGATTAAGAATGCTCAAAATGATATTACTCGAAGAGTGAAGCCATATAAGGGGTCGATAAAGTAGGGGTATAAGGGTAGAAATCCTAAAGCCATCTTGGCTAGATTACTCGAGAATGGATTGCCAATTAAATTCTAAAACCCTGCCATGTCTTCCTAAAACTCTACGAGGGAATGAAACCCCATACTATTAACATCGACAGAACCAATCATCGAACAAGTTAACTAAAGTGCTAGCTTTTAATTGGAAAACAGAGAATTAGTTACATCTTATTCTCGCAAAGGACATTATCAAACCAATCTGGACACAGAATTGTGTATATAGAAGGAATTAAAAAAAATGAAACCCTGACTCGAGGTTTCCACAACAAGCTCTATCCAGTCCAATCAGAACTGAAGCTTATGAACAAAATTATGATGGGTAGTTCAGGGAATAGTAAACACATTCCATTTATATATCGACCAAAGTTCAGTTACATTCCATATAGAATATAACCTTTACACATCGAACCAGACATTGATTTATAAACCAGATGGAACCAGAATCATAGGCATAAGAAGAACAATACGGCTACGAACCTAAGAAGCTTGTTAAAATTGAATAACAGTTCTTAGTTTCGAAAGATGTAAATCTTTCATAAAAAAAAATAGAATTTAACATGGAAACTATACCGACGCTGCCATAAACTCAGGACCCGCAACTGGTTAATAAAACCCTCATTCATACAGAGAAAATGTTCATGCATACACCTCAGAATAGCGATAGGTATTCACCTAATAACCTTAATTTTTTAACTGTTCAGAGACCGCAATATTTCAAAACATGAAAGAAAAGCTAAAATACTCAGAGAGCTGAAGCTCTAGCCACAAGCAACCTAGGAGAGTTCCTTCTTGGGCAAACAAGCACCAGGCCGGAGATAAACCTTACCCGGAAACATTTAGGTGACAAAAACTTATGAAGAGTCCATCCTTCAGTCACAGTTGTAAACCCCAAACCTGTAGCCGAGCTTCCTACAGTTCAAAATACGTTGCAATCGTTGTTAGCAATAGGGCTACAAAGATAGAGTATAACAATCAACTGTAAAGGAAATAAAATAGAGTCACCTCTGTGAATAAAATCTTACCCGGGGTACACTCGCCGGAATGAAAACCATAACCCTGTTTCTGAGAATCCACTCGCATTGTAGCTCTGGACCGACAGACTGAGCAGGCCTGCAAGAGGAGATGCAGAACCGGAGCAGGCGCCGAGGAAGGAAGGAGTAAAATGAGACTCCACTATCGCAAACAGAGATGTGAAAAACTCCAGATGAAGCCCAGCCGTAGGATTGTGATCCCAGGTCCTCCACCATCGATGAGACGAGAGACCCAAGATGCGCAGCTGTGGTAGGACAGGCCTGCCCGTGCCACGTACCAGGACGGAGCAGGGAATTTAATGACATAAACAAAATATCAACACCCTAATAAAGAAATAGGGGTTGTAAGCCGGGTGATTAAGACAGCATGAGCGCGAGACAACAGGTGGTATGGTTGGGATTCACGTGGCATAGATACAAGTAGTGGAGTCCATCAAACAATGGCACTTAAACCAAAAATAAAAGAAACGATAACCAGAATTTTAATCAGAGATCCTATTACATGGAAACGAATATACTTACATCATTAACAGTAAAGGATAGAGCTATGACAATTGAAACATAGGTGTATACTGTTGCAAACCTTTGTTTAAAAAAATTTCTTTTTATCATATGTATAATGTTGTGTAATGTGGAGTCGTTACAAGTGGTATTAGAGCCAAAGTTACAAAACTGTGGCCTCTGGCAAATATATTAAATAAGAATAAACAATTATTGTGTTAATCTTTTGCTTCTATCTATTGATGACCCACGAATTTGTCAAGAACAGGAAATAGGATGACAACAGACTATGAGGAGAACGGACAGTGTTCCACACAGGAATGTGGCTGGTCTAGGACCTGCAATAGACCCTGAAACTAATCTTGAAATATGGGTGCAGTTAGGAGAGGAGACCTGCAACACTAGTCTTACAATATTAGAGACAGTCCAGGAATTAAAGAATGAGATGACCCGCCTGCGGGAGGAAAATGCAAGATTAACTATGGAGTAGGAAAAACACATGAAAACACTGTCTAACAAGCAGAATCAGCGCCAGCCGAACCCTAGCCCTGAACAGTTATGAGTGTCAGAAGAACAAGGCTACCACATGGATCAGGAAGAAATAGAAGGAGGGGAAAAGAATTGAGAGGAAAAGTCGGATAATGCCTCTGAACACCCGACATCGAAAAGGCAACGGATAGAATTACAAGGGCTGTTTTGGAAAATAATTAACATGAATAAATATTTTCAATTATATGAATATGATCACAACCTCAAAGCGCATCTGGCCATTTTCCAATTGCAACAGAAGGCCACTCTGTGGTGGGAAGAGGTCAAGATTGTATGAGGGGTAAGTGAAAAAAATATAACTTGGGAAAAATTTCAAAATATTTCAAGGAAAGGTATTTGACTGAACGATTTTACAACGAGAAAGCAAGGGAATTCCATGACCTGCAACTTGGACAACAAACAATGGATGAGTTTATCACCCGATTTACCTTGTTACTTCATTATGTGCCTTACATACGAGAGGAGAAGGCTAAGGTACAATGGTTCATCAGTTGTTTACCCTTGGCGATGAGAGAAAGAATTGAGTTTCATAACCCAAAAACAATGGATGAGGTGATACGAAAGGCCAGAATATGTTATCAGCAAAGTAAGCAGAAGGGAGAAATTTTAGGAAAGAGGTGGGTTGACAAGAGAGATAATAAGATTGTTGTGGGCACTAAGCGAAATCGTGGTAGTGTTAGCAAAGGGTTTCCCAAAGGGAAAAACAACAGGAATCTTCATAAGAACCAGCTCAGATTGAAGCCACCCATTGAATATAGAATTAGCAAATAATATTGTAAAATTGACAATGAAGGGACAACGAGACGTCCAGTACAATGCTGGGGATGTGGAGAGCCTCATTACGTTAAAAACTGTCCTCATCGAAAGGGTACTGAACAGGTTTCACAAATCCATGAAGAATCTACAGTTGGCGACGTGGCCCAGAGTTTACTAAGAATTAATGCCGCTCTAGAAGATCATCAGGCAGAATACCAGCCGACTATGGTGGAGTTTGAAGGAAAGATCTTTGATTATACTGTAACTGTTTTAATTGATCTTGGAGCTACATTAAGCTATGTTAGTCCCAAGGTTGTGGAACAGTGTAAGTTACAAGCTGTTACGTTTAAAAACCCTTGGCTAGTACAACTCGCAACAGGGGCAAAGAGAAGTGTGTTAGCTAAGGTCAATAACTGCCCCTTGAAGATAGAAGGTCAGCTGGTGATGGTAGATCTAAATGTACTTCCCCTTGGATCGTATGACATGTTGATAGGCATGGACTGGTTGGAAAGACACAGGCCCATTGTAAATTGTAAAAAAAAAACCATATACTACAGGGGTGAATTCGGGGAAAAGCAGGAGATGCAAGGTATTCTGAGGCCAGTGCAGATTTGGCCAATAACCGCCTCTCAGTTGGCAAAGTGTATCAAGAAAAGATGTCAGATTTATGCCATTCAAGTTGGTTATGCCAACTCAAAAGACAATACTGCCACCTTGTAAAGTATTCCAGTGGTACAAGAATTTGCAGATGTGTTCCCTGAAGAGATACCAGGACTGCCACCCAAGAGAGACATAGACTTCACTATCAAATTGGTGCCATGGGTAGCCCTAGTATCCCGAGCTCATTATCGAATGAGCACACTAGAATTAACATAATTAAAAATGTAGTTACAGGAGTTGTTGGACAAAAATTTCACCTACCCCAGTGTGTCGCCCTGTGGAGCCCTTGTGTTGTTCATTAAAAAAAAGGATGGGACCCTTCGTATGTGCATGGACTATCGTCAGTTGAATAAATTGACAATTAAAAATAATTACCCTCTACCCCGTATTGATGAACTTTTTGATCAGGTAAAAGGGGCAACCATATTCTCAAAGACTGATTTACGATCAGGATACCACCAAATCAGAATTAAAGAGGAAGACATAGCCAAAATTGCCTTTAGAACTCGATATGGACACTATGAGTTTGTGGTATTACCCTTTGGATTAACCAACACCCCCGCAAGCTTTATGTGCTTAATGAACAACATATTTCACCAGTATTTAGACAAGTTTGTGTTAATTTTTATTAATGATATAGTGATATATTCCCGGAATATGGAGGAACACAACGAGCACCTCGGATTGGTATTGCAAAGTCTCCGAGAACACCAATTATACGCCAAATACAGCAAGTGCGACTTCTTTCAGTAACAAATTTAGTACTTGGGACATATAATCACTAAAAATGGAATCGTTGTGGATCCCGAGAAGATAAGGACCATAATGGAATGGCCAGTGCCAAAGGACGTAGCGGATATAAGATCCTTCATGGGATTAGCGGGTTATTATAGGCGGTTTATGGAAGGATTCTCGCGAGTGGCTTACCCTATCACTTCCTTGCAGAAAAACGGGGAAACTTTTAAATGGACCACAGAATGCCAAAAAAGTTTTGAACAACTCAAGGATCTGCTCACCAAAGTACCTAGATTAAGCATAGCTGATCTAGGTAAGGACTATGTTGTGTGCACAGACGCAGTAAGGAAGGGGTAGGAGGGGTGTTGATGCAAGAAGAAAAGGTAATCGCCTATGAGTATAGGAAATTAAAAGAACATGAGCATAAATATTGCGCTTATGATCTAGAGTTGGCAGCTTTTATTCATGCCTTAAAGATGCGGCGCCACTACTTGATGGGTAAAAAGTTTCTATTAATGACAGACCATCATAGCTTGACTAGTTATTTTAGTCAGCCTACCTTAAATGCTATGCATGTGTTGGATAGTGCAAGCCCCGCGAAACGAGTATGGGGTGCGAAGCCTAGAATTTTGGGTAATATTAGGGTAAAAGACTCCGCGGAAAGCGCAGAGCGTGAACTATAAAAGGTTGAGTCAAAGGGTAGTTCGCCCAAAAATAATGTAAAGAAATAGTAATAGAGTCAGCCTATGGAGGGATCACGGGCCAAGGGAAAGTATAAATAGAGTAGGGCTCTATGAGGGAAAGTAGTTCTTTTGAAAGATGGAATGTAATGGGTTCTGTAAGGAAATAGCTTGAAAGTGTCTGTAAGTCTGAGTCGAGGGAGTAGGGTAGAAGGGAGAGGCTCTGTAGCTGTGTGCGCAGAGGCCTAGAAAGTCCGCAACTGTGTGCAATGACCCATGCAGCTGAGTGTGCAGGGTGGATCTCGATGTATTGTTGAAGATTGATAATAAAGATAATTTTCTTCTAAATTTTGTGTTGGTTGCGACTTTACTCTTTTATAAATGAACTGTTATGATTTCTGCATTTGCTATGATTGAATTCATGTGAACTGGATTAATCTTGATGTGCAAAGTAACCAAAATGAATAAATGTTTACTTAAAGACCATTTCAACTAGATCAAACCAATAATAAGTGATTCAATTTGTGATAAACGTGATAAGGGTATTTTGACCTGCGTGGATCTAGCATAGCACGAGGCTGTCGAACAATGTGCGAGCCCCAAACCACATCCAAGGCATCCCCAGGGTGCGGAAACCTGGTTCCAACGCCCTCCCCTTCTACCTCGGGTGAGACCTCAGTCTGCGCTTCGCGGGTTGTTGCCGAAAGTGCCGGTAGCTGTGGGATTTGTTTGGTTAAATAATTCTTCCGAACCTAGGTCAAGCCCATATAAGACAACAAATAGTTCCATTTCCGGGACCAGGATCTACCTAAGGGGTGTCTGGTGTGAAAGGCAGGGACGCTAGAGGAAAGAATGAGAAGGATTAGGACGATAGTAATGGCGAGTGCCATCTAGTTACCAATATTCAAGGGAGCAGGAAGTGAAGATTTGGAAAATTTTTGGTTTGTATTGAATTCAGTATGGAACATGCAGCAGATCACGAATGATGATATCAAGAAAGCCGTCTTAGATAACACACTATAGGACGAAGTGCTAACATGGTATATGAAGTATTCGGACATCAACCCAATGGCGAGGATAGTAGACATCTACACGGAGTTAAAATAGGAGTTCAGCCGGCCAAAATCGAAGTCGTAGTCGGTCATAGGATTCAAATAAGTCACGATGATGCCTGGTGAGACCCCGTGGGATCTAGATCAGAGGTTAAAAATCACTATTCACGAAGCCAACATGACCCTGACGGATGCACAACACCGTGCTTGGTTTATCGCATCGTTAACACCATATCTAAAATCGGCTTTGTCACAACAGAGGATCTCAACCCAAGCAGAAGCACTAGAGGTAGCAATGCGGCTGCACGAAATCACGGTACAGGACCCAGGGTTGGGAGTTCAGCAAATCCAATCGTAGGTGCAAAACATGTGTTTGGAAATACAAAAGTTAAAACAAGACGAGGCACCGAAATTTTGGTGCATCAAGTGTAGTGGCCAGGGACATGATCAAGACCACTGTCCAGTCACGATAAACCTTGTGGTCACGGGGGGACTAGCACCATTGTGACCAGAGGCACATGTAGGGCTAAGCGTGATCACCTTGCTCTGGTGTGCAATCTGTCAAGTAGGAGGAAAACACAACACGGATAATTGCCACCTACTACTGAAATACAATCAAACCCCCCAGCAGCTCTTTTGTAACTTTTGTAGATCGGTGGGTCACGAGGACAGAGATTGCCAAATGTTGGTGGATCAGACATTTGCCTACTGAATAAATACTGTGAGACGAGGTCAAAATCCAGTTGTAGCGTTTGCGCGTGATGGATTCCAAGGATGGGGTCGAGGACGAGGCGGAATGGGACCAAGAAGGGGTTGAGGAAAGAAAATTTGTTACAATTGTGGAGGACCAGGACACTACGCGTAGGATTGGACAAATCCAACTCGAGTATCATGTCCCTATTGCGAACAATTCAACCATGAATTGCTAGATTACCCTATGCTGCTAGCACAGATTCGCAACAAAAAGACATGACCTCCTATGACAACACATAATGTCCAGATGATAAGGGCCAAACCATATGATGAAGAACCTAAAGTAAATATGTACTAAGGAGCGGTGCAATCTCAGAAGGAGATCAGTCTGAGCCATATAAAGGTCCCTCGATGTTAACAACTTTCATAGAAACTTGCATGAAGTTACTTTGCGATAATAGGGCAGTGAAAGGATTGCAGGAGCTAATTAAAAATCATGCAATATGGGGAGAACCTTGCATAGTCCGACGAATGGGGAGCCATACATCGCGGACCAGACAAGAAATGTGGTTAATAGTGCAGATTGGTGACTATGAGATGGATCAGGTCATTTTGGACCTTGGTTCGGATGCAAACGTATTTCCCAAGTAGACATGGGAGCGTATTGGCAAACCCCCACTCCAATGGTCTCCAATACAATTACAGATGGAAAATCAGCAGAAGATCTTTCCCCTGGGTAGGCTGCAAGGAATCACCGTAGACCTGGATGGTGCAAGCACTAGAACAGATTTTGAAGTTATTGAGATAGTGGATGAGAAAAGCCCATACCCCGCATTGTTGGGAATAGACTGGGCCATCGACATGAATGGGATTATTAATTTCAAGCACAAGGAGATGATATTTGAGAAAAAGTTGTGCCGCATAGTTGTTCTGCTAGATCCAACTAAGGGACCCTGCTACACAGAACCTATGCGTGACCAGTAGCAGGACAAAGCCTTGGATTGTATTACCAAATTGCCGCCCAAAGGCTAATAAAGGGTAAGTAATGGAGGAACGAAGAATTTCACAGGGTTACGCGGAACCATACACCAATGATTTGGAGGAAGAAGATGAGCAATGGCGGAACAGAATGAACGGGGCAACTACTTCAAGCTGCAATATGCTGACAAAATCCGTATACTGCATTAAAGCTCAGGACTGCGAGCTGCCGGTATATGACGGGCTCACAGTAGTAAATGTATTCTTGGAGAAGTTTGAGAGCATAGTACCAGAGTACCAACGATTTGATGCACTCAAATGGGCCTTGCGCGTGACACCGACGAGATGGTGGGGTACCCATGAAGGCACTTTCGCAGATTGGAAAAGTTGTAAGCACATGATGCAGATACGATTCGGGAAGCTAGCACTCAATCTAAAGGAGAAATATGATGGACGAGAAAATCTGCACATACATCTGAGCAAATGGACCAAAGCCTATGGCGAAGAGCCACAACCAGAATGGGTGCACCTATTTTATCATACCTTAGATGTCATCCCAAGGAATTGGTATATTGAAACAGAGCTTCGACGTGGCACAGGTGAGTGGGATATCTTGCGCGCAAGGTTTCTATCAACATTTCTTTTTGAGGATCAATGGATGGATACAATGGATGACGCGTTGAAGCTAGTAAAGACCACAATTTTCACGTTTCTGCTTGAGCCAGAAGAAGTCGTGCAACGCGACAGCTGAGTCGGGTCTTGGAATGTTACAATGTAAAAGTAGAAGGGGACGAGGATGATCCTTGTGACATCAATATACTAGAATCTGAAGGAAGTCGAGAAGTGCCCTACCCCGAAATAGAAGATCCAGATGTCACACCACCATTAAAAACGAAGCAAGTGCATATTGGAATAGAGGAAGAACCGAAGTATGCCATGCTTGGGGATTACTGGGACGATGCTACCGAGGAAAAGGTCGTCGAGCTACTCAGGGAGTATCGAGACCTCTTCCCTACTAAGATGACGGAGCTGAAAGGGATTCGGGGCGAACTAGGAATGATGAAGATAACCATGAAGCCTATCGTGAAGCTAGTAAAGCAGCGACCTTACCGATTAAATCCAAAATACAAAGCAAAAGTATGAGAAGAGCTAGACAAGATGATGGCAGTCGGGATCATTGAACTAGTTGAGGAGTCCGAGTGGATAAGTCTGATGGTGGTACAAGAGAAGAAACATAAGGGTGATATCCACATCTACGTGGATCTACGGAAACTTAATGATCCTTGTGTTAATGATCCATTTCCCACACCTTTTACTGATGAATTCTTAGAAAATGTGGGCAGGCAGGAAGAGTATTCCTTTACAGATGGGTTCTCTAGATACCAACAGATCAAGATCGCGCCAAAGGATCGAAGCAAGACAACATTTGCTACGGAATGTGGTTGCTTTCAGTATACAGTGATGCAATTCGGGCTAAAGAACGCTCCGGAAATATTTTCCTGCATTGTGGTAGCCGCATTCAAGGAATTCATACATAAATTCTTGGAAGTCTATCTTGGCGATTAGTTTGTCTTTGGCCTAGTTCAGAAACATACTGGGAGCTTATTATTAATGGATACCTAGTGTCGACATCAAATTGCGCTCAATCTAAAGAAGTGTATGTTCCTTGTTCCTTTCGGGAACTTGCTGAGTCACATAGTTTGTAGGCAAGGCCTGATGGTGGATCCAGCAAAGATCGTTTTCATATTAGCTCTGCAAGCACTGTGCAGTGTCAAACAGCTTCGCGCTACGCTAGGACACACGGGGTATTATCGGAAGTTCATAAAAGGTTATGCCTAGATCACGGCTCCAATGGAACAATTGTTAAAAAAGGATGACCGCATATTGTTATATGACAGTCAATTCAAAAAATTCCCAGGTAAACTCTCTATGCATTGGTTGGGGCCTTATGTCGTTAAAGAAGTAACTGATGGGGGCATAGTTCAGCTGGCTAAGCTCAATAGAGACCCCTTCCCGGGAAGAGTGAATGGCATTCGCTTGAAGCTCTATACAGGTAGGTCGACCGCCTGACTAACCATTCCACGGAGAGTCTCACCACTCCAAGCAGTTGAAAGAGTGCGAAGGTTGATAAAGTAGTCTGAGGAAAAGATGTGTTGGTATCAGGGTACGTGTACAATTGGCCAACAATCAGGAGCGTGGCTCTGCGGACAGAGCCACGCGGGTGCACTACTCCAATGAATGATGACTATTAATACCATTGTTCATGACAAGATGGCTGCATTACGGCAAAAGGAAGCGGGCGGCGGGAAATTAAGACCCACAGTATGAACCAGATATGAAATGATCGACCACATATTTCACACGGGAAGGCTACATGAGCTGGAATGAGTGGAAATCCAGGCATCTGAAGTTCACATGGCTTATAAATCACCATGGGGAATCCGCTGGGCAACCTACGCTTTGGAAATATAGATGGAGTTGTTCAGCATCTCTGCACTCGGAAAGCGCTCGAAGGTAGTAATCTGGCCAAAGGAGGGGTAGGACTCTCTAAGGAGTGTGGTATTGCCAGCTGTGGGTATCCTGCATGCTGCAGTATTACTAGCAGGGAATGTACCAGAAAATAGGGAATGGGAAGTAGAATTGGTCCGGATGTCGTCGCCTCGCCTAGGGGTAGGATGGTGCATTACAACAAAACAACAAAAGGATGGACAAACGGCGACCATGGGAGGAGATGCAGTCACTAAGTTGCCTCTGATGGTCCTCGACGAGTGGGATTCTGCAGAAAGCAGCCAGGGTCTCACAAAATTGCAACACAAGTTGCAGCGGATGGTGTGAAGAAAAGATACATTAGTTTAAAAGGACTATGGTGGTACCAGGAGGTCCTGTATGTGGCTCCCCTGCTCATGCTAAAATCCTTGGACGGGGTGTTTTGTGTTAATCAAACAGAGCAAAATGAGCATCATCGGTTGCGAAGATAGGGTAGAAACACTGAAGCCAGAAAAGCATTGCAAGAGACAAAGTAGGAGTAGCTGGATGATGAGTGCCACTCAACAAAAGGTGAACTGCGAAGCCAAGACTGAGCATTTAGCCA
Organism: Pinus tabuliformis; assembly: GCA_031772625.1. Classification (NCBI taxonomy): domain Eukaryota; kingdom Viridiplantae; phylum Streptophyta; class Pinopsida; order Pinales; family Pinaceae; genus Pinus; species Pinus tabuliformis. The sequence continues at coordinate 9,866,843 of CM062813.1, forward strand.
CACTGGTAAGTGACTTGGGACGAGTCACGATGATTGTGTTGGGGGACTGTTGGGTAGCGGAAGCCCTGAGGAACAAGTATGGGGTGTGAAGCCCAGAATTTTGGGTAATATTAGGGTAAAAGACTCCACGGAAAGCATGGAGCGCGAACTATAGAAGGTTGAGTCAAAGGGTAGTCCGCCCAAAAATAATGTAAAGAAATAGTAATAGAGTCAGCCCGCGGAGGGATCCCGTGCCAAGGGAAAGTATAAATAGAGCGGGGCTCTATGAGGGAAAGTAGCTCTTTTGGAAGATGGAATGTAATGGAATCTGTAAGGAAATAGCTTGAAAGCATCTATAAGTCCAAGTCGAGGGAGTAGGGTAGAAGGGAGAGGCTCTGCAGCTATGTGCGCAGAGGCCTAGAAAGTCTGCAACTGTGTGCGTGGACCCCCGCAGCTGTGTGCGCAGAGGCCTAGAAAGTCTGCAACTGTGTGCATGGACCCCTGCAGCTAAGTGCGCCAGGTGGATTTGGATGTATTGTTGAAGATTGATAATAAACATAAGTTTCTTCTAAATTCTGTGTTGGTCACGACTTTACTATTTTATAAATGAACTGTTATGATTTCTCCATTTTCTATGGTTGAATTCATGTGAACTGGATTAATCTTGATGCACGAAGTAACCAAAACGAATAAATATTTGCTTAAAGACCATTTTAACTAGATCAAAACAGTAATAAGTGATTCAATCTGTAATAAACGCGATAAGCATATTCCGACCTACGTAGATCTAGCATGGCGCGAGGCTACCGAACAGTGTGCGAGCCCCAAAACACATATAAGACATACCCAGGGTGTGGAAACCTAGTTCCAGCACCCTCCCCTACTACCTCGGGTGAGACCTCAGTCCGTGCTTCACGGGTTGTTGCCGAAAGGGCTGGTTGCTATGGGATTTGTTTGGCTAAATAATTCTTCCGAACTTGGGTCAAGCACATATAAGCCAACAACAGGCATGGTGGGTAGATTTCCTAAGTGGTTTTGACTTCGAGATTAAGCATCTGAAAGGGAAAGAGAATTGGGTAGCAGACTCTTTTAGTCAAAAAGTACAATGTCTCTATGAAATTTCTTGCAGCGAGGGGCAGAGTACCTTCGATGAAATGATTAAAAAGGCAGCAGAACAAGATTCAAGATATCAACAAATAGGACACCAAGTTCAGAATCCAACCAGTAAAGAAAATTAGCAAGGATACGCTATGGATGCTGCTAGCATGCTGAATTATAAAAAAGGCTATATGTGCCCAACCAAAATGACATTAAAAGCTTGATTTTAGTTGAATTTCATAAAAGTCATTATGCTGGGCACCTAGCGTATCAGAAGCTGATTACCACACTCCAGAAGGAGTATTATTTGCCGGGAATGAAAAAAGATGTAGCAGAATATTTGACATGTTGCTTGGTGTGCCAGCAAGTTAAAGCGGAACATCAACACCCTGCTGCGTTATTGCATCCACTACCAATTCCAGAGTGGAAATGGGCAACCATCTCTATGGATTTAATAATAGGATTACCCAAGTCAAAAAGAAACAACGATTCCATCATGGTGGTGGTGGACAATTTAAGAAAATTAGCTCATTTTATACCAGTACAATCCACTTACAGAGTAGTGCAGATTGCCCATATTTTTATGCAAAGCATTTTTAGGCTGCACAGTTTACCAAAAGCTATAATATCTGACCGTGATGTAAAATTTATATTGATATTTTGGAGAAATCTATTTGGGGAATTGGGGACTCAATTGAATTTCAGTACCACTTATCATCCTCAGACGGATGGACAAACAGAATGGGTGAATCAGGTTGTAGAATATATGCTAAGATCATATGTGATGCAGCAACCATCCAAGTGGGAAGACTATCTGCACTTGGTCGAGTTTGCGTACAACAATGGATATCATACATCCCTACAATTGAGCCCGTTTGAAGTACTGTACGGATGAAAATGTCGCGCACCCTCAAGCTGGGGGGGGGAGCAGAGGATAGGCTGATGCTGGGCCTCAAAATGCTTAAAGAAATGGAAGAAATGGTCATGAAGGTACAATCCAATTTAAAGGCAACCCAATATAGTCAAAAGAACTTCGTCGACCGAAAGAGAAATTTTAGGGAATACCAAGTAGGAGATCATGTGTATGTGAGAATTCGAGCTAAAAGGAGCACATTACAATGGAGTGGGTGCACCAAGCTGGCACCCTAGTTTTGTGGACCATTTCAGATCTTAGCGAGTTGGTCCAGTGGCATACCAGCTCACCTTGCCAAGTCATATTTGGGTCCACAACGTCTTCCATGTGTCAGTATTAAAAAAATACGGTTATGATCCTAAGCACGTAATCAGTTGGCAGGACATACAGGTAGGAAAGTATCTTAGATAGACCAATCTGTTCTGTTGTTAAAGGAAAAACTAACTTAGAACATTGTGTGTTTCAAGTCGAGTCGGAAGGAGAATTCTTGGTCGAGCCGTTGAATATACTTGATCGGAGAGAAGTAATGCTGCGGAAACAAGCCATCACCCAGGTTAAAGTGCAATGGCAACACTTTGGGCCAGATGAGGCCACCTGGGAGGATGAACAACTCATGAGTGAAGCTTATCCAAGACTGTTTGTGGCCGGAAAACATTGAGACGATGTTTTATTTTAGGAGGGGGGAGATGTAATGTTCCCAGAAAGCTATAAATATTTTATTTACCGCAGTAAGAATAAACTGAATAAGTAGTGTTATTACTTGTTTGAATAGAATAATATTGTTAATTATTGAAAATGAGAAATGATTTAAGGATTAGCGGATCTTGTAACTTCTCATGGAAGGAAGTTGAGAAAAGTAGTTACTAGAAAAACCCTAACTGCCTCCCCTAACTGTGAAATGCTTCCAAAGAAAAGGAAGTGGGGGGAGGAAAAATCGTGCTGAAATGTTAGGCGGTAAAGGGAAAAATTGCTAAGTTTGGTGATGACTAGATAGCATAAGCACTGTATGCGAGCAACTTGCAGAATACAGAAGGTCTTGTGAGCAAGCTACGGGGGGATTTGGTCCCGAAAAACAAATCTCACGGACAGGAGGATTGACTAGCAACGAAACCTAGAGGTGACCTCTACCATTGGAGTTCTTTACTTAAAAACAGCTTAAGTATGAGGTACCTTCTGGGAAATTATGCTGATGCACAAAACTAAATTATGTGTCTTCTACTGTGAATGAAAGGATGTAGAGGCTTGCCTAAAGCCTGAGTGATAATTGAAAATGATAATAGTAGGGTTTTGTTTACATTTTTATCTACTGAAAACATAGTAATAGAGTCGGAAAACTTAAGCATAGTAATCTTTTACAGAAGAATTAATAACTGTCAGAGTGAGGGAATTTTCCTGTAAGTCTAGAACATACTACTTGCATAAATATAATTCTGTACGGGCCTTTTAATGCAGGAAAATTAGAAATATAATTATGTACAGGTCTTATAATGCAGGAAAAAATTGATTATTGTAGAAATATTGTAGAAAAGAACTGGTGAATAATTTCTCTGTTGATTGTGTAAAATTTTAGACAAATTAGGAATTGATTAAGAACACTATAAATGTTGTTAGCTGAGGAGTGAAGCCATAGAAGTGGTCGATAAAGCAGGGGTATAAGGGTAGGAACCCTAAAGCCGTCCTAGCTAGATTACCTAAGAATGGACTGCCAATTAAATTCTATAACCCTACCATGTCTTCCTAAAACTCTATGAGGGATTGAAACCCCATACTATTAACATCGACATAACCAATCATCGAACAAGTTAACTAAAGTGCTAGTTTTTAATTGGAAAACAGAGAATTAGTTACATCTTATTCTCGTAAAGGACATTATCAAACCAATCTTGACACAAAATTGCGTATATAGAAGGAATTAAAAAAAAATGAAACCCTGACTCAAGGTTTCCACAGAAAGCTCTATTCAATCTATTCGGAACTAAAACTTATGAATAAAATTATCATGGGTAGTTCAGGGAACAACAAACACATTCCATTTATATATCGACCAAAGTTTAGTTACATTCCATATAGAATATAACCTTTACACATCGAACCGGACATTGATTTATAAACTAGATGGAACCAGAATCATAGGCATAAGAAGAGCAATACGGCTACGAACCCAGGAAGCCTATTAAAATTTAATAACATCTCTTAATTCTGAGAGATGTAAATCTTTCATAAAAAAATAGAATTTAACATGGAAACTATATTGGCACTGCCATAAACTCATGACCCACAGCCAGTTAATAAAACCCTCATTCATACAAAGAGAATGTTCACGCATACACCTTAGAACAGTGGTAGGTATTCGCCTGATAACCTTAAACTTTTAACTATTCAGAGACTGCAATATTTCAAAACAGGAAAGAAAAGTTGAAATACTTAGAGAGATGAAGCTCTAACCACAAGCAACCTAGGAGAGTTCCTTCTCAAGAAAACAAGCACCATGCTAGAGATAAACCTAACCCAGAAACATTCAGGTGACAAAAACTTATGAAGAGTCCATCCTTCAGTCACAGTTGTAAACCCCGAACCTGTAGTTGAGCTTCCTATAGTTTAAAATACGCCGCAATCATTTTTAGCAATAGGGCTACATAGATGGAGTATAACAATTAACTGCAAAGGAAATAAATAGAGTCACCTCTGGGAATAAAAGCTTACCTAGGGTACACTTACTGGAATGAAAACCATAACCTTGTTTCTTAGAATCCACTCGTATTGTAGCTCTGGACTGACTGACCAAGCAGGCCTGCGAGAGGAGATGCAGAACCGGAGCAGTTGCCGAGGAAGGAAGGAGTAAAATGAGACTCAACTATCGCAAATAGAGATGTGAAAAAACATCAGATGAAGCCTAGTCGTAAGACTGTGATCCGAGGTCCTCCATCGTCGATGAGACGAGAGACTCGAGATGCACAACTGCGGTAGGACAGGCCTGCCAGTGCCATGTACCAGGACAGAGCAGGAAATTTAATGAAAAAAACAAAATATCAACACCATAATAAAGAAATACAGGTTGTAAGCTGGGTGATTGAGACAACATGAGTGCGAGACAATAGGCGGTATGGTTGGGATTCACATGGCACAGATACAAGTAGTGGAGTCCATCAAACAATGGCACTTAAACCGAAAATAAAAGAGACGATAACTAGAACTTTAATCAGAGATCCTATTACATGGATATGAATGTACTTACATCATTAACAGTAAAGTATAGAGCTATGACAATTGAAACATAGGTGTATATTTTTGAAAACCTTTATTTAAAAAAAAATCTTTTTATCATATGTATAATGTGGATTCATTACAACACACTTCACTTTTGTTACGAGACGTGAATGCTTCTATTAAGTGACATAAAGATCTCCATTTTGTTCCTTGCCTTAAAAAGCATATATATGCAAAGATATGTTGTGCTTAAAAGAGGGAGGAAGAAGCGGGGCATATTTTGTTTTATTTTGACAAAACAACATTACTAGTTCATTTCTACTATTGAAAATGCAAAAGACATATAGAATCTCATCACTTATTACTATTTTGAATTTTTTAATCAAAGTTTTTAATTGGTAATTCTATTTTCACCTTTTCATTACATTTTAATCTGTAAATTGTAGATATGAAGGGAAAAACACTTAAACTCTCACCCAAAACATCTGTTAACATTGACGAGCTGTCTTTGATTGACCAAAAGGGTGACGCTCATGAAACCTAGTGTGAATTCGATTTATATGAAGTTTGAGCCTTTACATATCATGTTTTTTAAGATTTGCAACATATCTCATTAGTGTGGAAGTCTTACTTGGTCCAATTTATCATACCCAAGACTCATCAATTTCATGAGTTTGTCACTTAGTGTTCCAAAAAATGTCTTCAAGAAAAAAAGCAATAGTGTTAATCTGTGGTTCTTTATTAATATTGAACCTATTTTGCAAATGGTAAACCTTGTAATGCCTAATGAGATCAAACCTTTAATTGAAGAATTTATGAGGCGATGTGTCGTGCATGAAGCTTGGAGGAAAAATATATAGTTATTTCATCATTTTTACCTTTGAATACTTCATTACTAGAACATAATCCACCGTTTTCTATAAATATTTTCTTAGAGAGATCTAGATAGATTATTTCAGTAAATGATCTAGATATATGATTTCAATAAATGATCTATTGTTTGCTAGGATATGAACATGACCAACTAGTGGATGAAGTCATACTAGGGTCTTTTATCCTTTGTTTCACCTATTAAAAAATCCTTTGTCATATTTGAATATAGGCAATACCTATATGTTGTTGTTAATGATCAATTGACAAATTACAAGGTCACCAAGTCTCTTAGGTACTAATCTATTGTAGTTTATATGTTTCTATTCTTTCAAGTAGACAAGTATTTTGGTGTACAATTGAAAGATGAATTTGAATGGAAATGTTCTATTAGTTATTCACTGGACCTCGATGTTGAGAAAGCATTACTACAACTTTTCATTCTCAGACTTTGCTAACAAGTTTTTGTCAGTTTTTTTAGTCTCATGTATGATATATTACCACCAAAGTCTTTGTAGGGATAAATATCATTGTACATTTGAGAGATACAATTAGAATGGGACATTGGTATCTATATAAGGAACTTACTAATATTAGAAACTATGGTAGTGAATTAGCACCCTCTAGACTAGTTTTGCTTCCTATTAGAATTTTTGCACTGGAATTTATCAAGCAATGCTTAAATGTAGATTAGATTCACTTTTTTGTTAGAAAATGCCCTACTCATTTTAAATTAAAGGTGGAGGTTGTTCCATTTGTGGTAAATAGTAGAGTAGATGGTGCATAAGTTGAAACCATGCTATAGGAAATGATGTTCAGGAGCTATGTAACATATCACGTTATTCACATAGAAAAATATGTTATTTTTCCAATAAATTAAACAGTGACGTGTGTGTGTGTGTGTGTGCACGCCTGGGGGGTGGGGGGGGGGAAGTAAACAATGATGGGATTTTGAGCTTTTCCTTTCATAATTTACAGAATACATCACAAATTGAGCCATCTCATCACACATTATCTATTGTTTACAAGTAATAATTTGATGTTTATATTTCCCCACTATGAAAAACCACCATAGGAATGCTTCTGCATACTTTATATATTTCGTAGCATCAATTTTTCTTATTTTTTTTGGCATAATAACAAATCTTGCTGTATCATGGACAAAGCTTATCCATTTCATAATATTCAAGACCATATAGCATCCTTTATATATATATATATATATATATATATATATATATATATATATATATATATATATATATATATATATATATATATATATATATATATATATATATATATATATATATATATATATATATAGGCCCTATATACATCACTATAGGCCTTACATTCAAATTTATAATGTATATAGCCCTTAAATTGTGAAAATGGCACTCAACCCTTCAATTCCAAAATGACATGTTATTGTAACAGGCCTGGTTAAAAAATCAGGTAAAAATATATAAGACCACGGTTGATGGGACACATATTCGAAGATGAATGGTGGGCAAAACATCCTAGTGGGTGTTCACTTTGGTTATTATGGCTAAGGAAATTGGAAAAGGAAAAGGCAAAGGAAAAGTGGCATTTTGACACATTTATTTATAAAAATAATGGAAATTAGGAGGAAATGGAGGTAAAAGGTCACATATTGCATGTGAGGAGGAAAGTGAAGGAAAATAATGGAAAATGAAGGAAATAGATGCCTCATTGATAAAAAGGGTTATGAGGATCAGTTGGTAAGCTTGTTCGGTTCAGTTTGGAGCTCTCTCGTTATTCTCTCTCTCTCATACTCTTGGACACTTAGAGTTTTCTTGGAGCACTCTATAAGGGTGTGGCATACTTGGATTTTTGGAGCAAGCAAGACATCGGGATCAACAACTACAATGGGTTTTTATTGCAGGTACTGAGTTGCATGTATGTTTTTCTCACTAGTTTTGGCATTCATGGCATATGCATGTGGTTTATTGATCATGATCTGTGACTGGCATGGAGGATTTCCTGGATAGCCATATTGTTGTGGGTTTATTTCTTTATTTTCTGATTGGTTCTCATGTTTCCTTAGCTTGGTTGAGTTATTAGTTCCTGGAATTCCTCGTTGGACAAACACTTTGGAAGCTCATTAACAGCTTGGGTTGAGTTACTAGTCTTGGAAGCCTTGTTTGGAAAAATTCTCTAGAAGCCCTAGGTGGGTTGAGTTACTAGTCCCAGAAGCCCTAGTTGGAAAAGCTCTCTTGAAGCCCGGAATAAGTTGTGGATTGAGTTACTTGACCTATAAGTCTTGGTTGGAAAAAATACTCTAGATCCCTATAGGATTGCATAGAGACCAATCTGATGATGGTTTGTGATGTTCAGCCATGAGGTGGAATCATTATTTGATGGGTTGAGGTCATTTGCCTCTAGAGCCCTAGATGGTTTTGGATTGATGTGTTTTACGAAATCCCACATTCATGCTTGGAATATGGCATAGGGGTGAATGGGTGAAGAGAGATTTGGCTCAACCATTCTACAGTTAGGTGGAACATGGTAGCCCAATCCCAGGTTTGGATTTTGAATTATTAATATGAGGTTGTTTCTCCTTGTTATCTCATGAGTATTACACTCATTTATATGTGGATTATATGGCTCTCGTTTCCTTGGTATTTCTGTTGGTATTATATTGGTTATGAAGATTTGTTGTGGTAATAGCTATGTATGGCTCTCATCACGTTTTTAGCTATAAATGGATGGACACTGTATATATGACCTAACAAATGAAAATGCAGCTAAAGTGATAAGGAAACAATGCCTCATAGTGACTTTTGGATAAGTATGAGACCCCTATGCTTAGATTTTTTATTTACACCTCTAGATTACATATCTGTAATATGTTTGACGAAATGCCTATCATGGCTAGTAGGTGTCTAGTCAAGGGCTTCTTTAAGTAATCTCATTTGTATCATCATTCCATTGTTATATTTATATCCTTAAGGTAACATTGATTTTTGGGTAGTGAGCTCGTCTCTGGGCCTGAAAACGTGGCTCATATCCCAGGGAAGCTAGCACAACACTAAGAAAAATAGTCCTTAGATGTTGACATGGCTTGTCATGAGAGCATCTAGAGTCTCCTAGACACTACCACGCACATATGATAGGAGTGCCCGGGGTTAAAGTGGTCTAAAACGTCAATGGGGCCCAGGGGGCTGGCTACTAGAAATGTGGGGATGGTCCTGTTGTGGTCACCAACAACCCCCCCTCTTTGTTTAGTATTAGCAATAATATCAAGCAAAGGGGGACCCTTAACAAAAAAAATCCCAAAAATATTTTTATCCAAATTTTTGTATTTAACTCCCTAAAAGCTATATCTCATCGCAAAGAGAGAGTGAAGAGTTTTCCTATGCACATAAATAAGCTGCAAAGAAGCGATGCGAAATTCATCGCATCGCATAGTTTGAAAGCGCCCTTAAAAGAAAATAAAAAGTAATCGACGACGGCCGATATGCGACGTCGCATATCGCAAACATCGCAAAAGCAGCACACAACGAGCAAATGAAAATTACGATATTGCGATCTGCGATCCTACAAACTGCGATTTTGCGCTTTGCGATCTGCGACGAATGAGACTATTAATTGCTGCGACGCGAATCTCAGAAACCACTCATCGCAAAGTTTCTTCAGCATGATCTGTAAACCCAAAATCGAGCGTGCACCTTAAGGGAAATTAATGATTGCACGCCTAAGTATCAAAAGATGATCGTGTTGCGTTTTTCGAAGAGTCAAGTCATTATGAGTGTCATGATTATGCATTCATTAGAGTTTAAAGCTTTCATGTCAATCTTTTCGTCATATCTCTTTTCCTTTGCGTAAGCTGTAAGGCAGTAACTGATATAAATCTATATGCAGGAAACATCTAAGGAAAAGGGGAGAACGCCAATACTTGAAGAACAAAGAGGAGATGCCTTTGCAAATGAATGCCGCATGCAGCAGAGCCGCGGATTCCAGAGTATCACTCCACAGACACTGATGAAAATAGACTATCCAAGACTCAGAGTCAAAGGTGCACAAAAGTAGCATGTTTGCAAAAGATCTTGAAGCTCAGATTGGGTAAAGCAAAAAGAAAAACGCTGAAAAGGGATGATGCTTCAGAAAAGCTTGGAACAAAGAATGGAAGCAATTTTCAATACGTAAGATTGTTCAGGCAATGAAATCCCTAACTCATTGAGTCATTCACACGGCCGGAAACCGAAATAGCAACAGCACAATCAGTTTGAAAGAAATCTGGGTTATACTAAGTATACACACAGCAAAAAACACCCAGCCAGAGGAAGATTTTCAAAAATATCTTCTAGGTTGTCAGACAGAGGTGCCAGCTTTTGTTATTTCTACTTTCATCGCCCGAGCAAAAGGAAAAGACAACCAGCTGACTCTTTCCAGGCGAACCTCACATTGCTTACAACACTAAAGAGCAGATACAGAAACGGTTAGAAATTAGATTCAATTTTTAGAAATAAATTTGCTTTAGTAAAAGGGCGGTCATTTGAAGCCGTTCACTAAATTTGTGTAATTAAGATTAGTTAGTTAGTAGTATTTAACCCTTCTCATGACATTTGGAGAAGGGTCAGGAAATTTGTCAAAAAACTTGTCCTCAGAACATGCACTTTTGCACCCTCGGAGGGGGTTTTTGATGAATGGATGGATCGAGATTTATTTATCTTTACATTTTAATGTCTACTACTGATGTTGCACTTCTGTACTCTTAGTAGATGTTAGAAGTAAGTAGAGATAAATCGTTATTGCTTGAAGTTTGTGAGTGAAATCAGTTATAAATGGTACTTTTATCTCTTGATTAATTTCTGCTCATATTCTTAGAGTGATATACAGCTGATTTGTTTATATGTTGATGTATGAATGTCTGGATTACCATTTGGCACTTTTGTATGGTGGAATCATTTGTTTGTGCTTGACATATGAATAACTGATTATGCGATATGCTGTTCACAACTGTTTTGCCTAACTTCTTATGCAGAATGGTTCATCTTAATTGATTTATATTCTTATGATAGCTGAATGATCTTTATTACCAGTTGTTGTATGAAATCTTTTTAGATCGCATAATGAAAGAATTTTACCCCGGGTTAGTATAGATTAGATGTGCTGTTTTTCGTTAGATTACAGTAGAATAGAGTCAGTTTAGAGTCTAGAATTAAATTACTTTAAAATTACCTTTAGATTAGTATCTTCAAAATCTACACACACACACACACATCTTTTAGATTGGGAAGCTGGTCCCATCATCCCCAGTCGGACCCGCTACACCAAACGGGCAAGGAGCCGCCAACCAGGCTCCCGACCGGGTGGGTATCCCCGTTGTTGTTGACCCGATTTCGGGGCCCTCAACATATTTAGTGCTAGAAGGAGGGCCCGAACTATGAATGGCAACTAAGTCAAAATCTAAATGCCATTCTGAGAGTAAATCACCCTCATCAACTCCCCCGACTTCTCCACTACGGTTAAACCCGGAGTTACAAGTCGCTCGAGTATCCACCGCTGCTACCTACTCCAATATATCATACCAACTCATTATTGAACCCCCCGAAATTCAAACTTTGATTTGTAAACTCCAGGGATTCTCTATTTTTTCTCATAGGTCTGATAAATCTAACAGCAACGTGACTTCGCAGTACAATCCTGCTCACCCTCTGACCAGATTGAAGAGTGAAAAATTTGCTATTCAACCAAGTGAACTCCCTCTCCCTACTAGGAAAAGAGCAAGGAAAGCACCACCAGAGTTTGACCGTGAGACTCTTTCATCCACTTCGTCCATTTCAACACCCTCACCACGAATTCAACCACCCACATCCTCATCCCAAATCACTCATCCATCTTCCACACTTCCTCTTCAATCATCAAAGATCATAATACCTTCATCTTCTCAGCATCAGGGACCGTCTTCTGCACTCTCATTAACTAGTGGCTCAACGATGGACCAGTCTCCATGGAACAATCCTGAGGCGGTTTTAATGCCTCCACCCCTGAGCCCAATACCGGCCCATCCTGAGAAGTGGCTACCTAAATTCAATCCAGAAACAGGCATGCTAGCTGAAGAGCATATCAATAATTTCATGCTTTCTGTTAATCTCAACGGAGTTACCAACGGAGATGCTGTCGTCCGACTTTTCGTTACCTTCCGGGTCCATCACAAGTTGGGACATTTTTCAAAGTCAATTCCTCACCAAGTTTGGTGATGACAGATCAACAGTGACATTGATCAATGACCTATCTAATCTTAAAGCTGAGGCTAGAGAACCCATTAAAGATTTCAATTTACGGTTCAATAAGATCCTCAACAAGATTCCTGCTGCTTCTCAACCCAGCAAGGAAGTAAGATGTGAATGGTACATCATGGCCTTACCGTCTAACTTGGCTATCTTCGTAGATAGGGCAAACAAGACGACCTTAGTTGAAAACTTAACTGAGGCGTTAGCAGTAGAAAAATGCGTAGTCGCCCTAGAAAAGAGATCTGCAATAGAAGAACGCAAATCTAAGAAGATCTCTTTCAAAGAAGACACCAAGAAGAAGCAAACGAAAGATCCTTTCGATATGGAAGGATTACAAAAGGTGTTAAAGGCCATGGCCAACGAGATGATTGACATAAGAAAGCAAGTAGCAGAAACTTCTTCAAAAAAGCCCTACAGATCTTTTAAAAGAAACCTTCCCATGGAGGTGAAACCACCCAATGCTGTCTCAAACGTCGAATCTGAAGAAGAAGAAGAAGAAGAGAATACCACGGAAGGGCAGACTGATGATGAAGAAGCTGTGGAACTATAAGGAATGTGGGATTTCATCCTCCCACAAGAAGAGGACCAAGAAGCATTTCCGGTTAGCACACGAAGCAAAAATCAACTTGATCCTCCCAAAACTACCCCTAAATAGAAGGGCACAAGCCCTGCAACAAAAGATAAGGTCGCAACAAAGAAAACAACCGCTAGAGCGACCCAAGTTAGCCCAGTCCAATCAGATCAAGCACCTCCATCAAGAACACTGATAGTGTCGGATGAAATGGAGTATAACATTATCGATGACATGAAAAAGACTAGGTCTAATATCACTCTTTACGAATTGAGCAAACTGAAACATCAACAGAAAATAATGATGAAAGAACTACATGTCATGCCTACTACATCTTTACCTATAGCTGTAGCTTCCCACAACATGGGAAGACCTCCTACCAACATGATCAATAACATTTCTCCGAATGACATTGCCTTGATTGGAGGAAGGTCAAGATCCCATACTCCTCCTTTTCTCCTCACTTATGAAATTTTCAATAAAAACGTGCACAATTGCCTGATTGATTCTGGTGCTTCAACGAATATTCTACCCAGATCAATATGTGCCAAATTGAATGTTCAACCTCAGAAATCTGCAGTGCGCATAGTTCAACTTGATCGATCTCAAGTCGAAGTGATTGGTGAACTTAACCAGGTGACCATAAGATTGTCGTCTAACCCGAAAGTATGTCAGGTTATCGACATTCTAGTAGCTGATATCCCTGAATTCTATTGTTTAATTCTTACCAGGGATTGGTCCGAGAAACTCCACGGATATTTCTCAACCGACTGGTCGCACATGTGGTTACCCTACAACGGCAAACCCAATCAAATAAAGGTTGAACGAGAATTGCACCAAAAGTACATAGTGACAGAATTGGAAGGAGAGAACGAAGCAATAGCATACAACAGCAGTATCATAGGCAATTACTCGGTAGATTCTTTCCTCGGCAATTTCAATGCTCACACTTCACCTTACTTAGAAAATTCAGTTGTGTCCCAAGTTGAAAACTTTTCCCAAACTGATGATTCAAGGTGTTTTAATTTTTTAGATAGTTCTGTAAATACATCTTTATTTTGGAAATTATATTTTGATGGCTCTAAATCTAACGAGGGAGCAGGAGCAGGATGCGTTCTGATTAACCCAGATGGGAACAATACCATGCTTACATGCAGACTTGAGTTCAATTGCACAAAAAATACAGCGGAATACGAAGCCTTGGTGCAAGGCCTATACAAAGCAATCGACTCGAATGTTAAGTATCTTCAAGTCTTTGGAGATTCCAAAATTGTTGTCAAACAAGTACGTAACACCATACATTGCCTGTCAAGTCATTTAAAGCACTATCAATCTTTAGTACAAGATCTGACTTCACATTTCATAGCATTCAATATTTCGTCAATCCCAAGACTCCAAAATGCGAGCGCAGACCTGTTAGCTAACATAGCCTCTAGACTGATTCCCTCCGAAGATTTTAGTCCCGATAGGTTTTCAATAGAATTAATCTTTAAACCATCCATCCCTGACAACATCACCAACTGGAGAATATTCAATGACGATCCAGACATTGTAAATTTCCTCATTTCTGAAGGATCCTACTCAAATCAAATAATTGACGAAGACCATCGTGATCACCAAATTCAGCAATATAGCACTGATAACGCTATACCTAAATCGGTGGTTAAGTTAGAAGATTTATATGATTTGAAAAGTCGGTTTAAAAGGTCTGCCAATTCTAAACTCTACAGTTCAACTCTGAACTATGAATTAGTGAACCTAGGAACCGATCAGAAGCCGCAAGACGTTAATCTGGGCCACGGCCTGGCCCCTGAAGAAAAATCAGCATATATCCGTCTTCTGAGACAATTCAAAAACGTTTTTGCTTGGAATTACGATGAGCTGAAAACATACAACACTTCTATCATTCAACACACTATCCCTATGATTGACAATGAAAAACCTGTCCAGCAGAAGCTCAGAAAAATCCAGCTCAACTTAGAAAATCAGATAAAGACTGAGCTAAATAAATTGTTGAGAGCCAGAATAATTTTCCCCGTCAGACACTCCAAATGGGTATCCAATATGGTGCCTGTTAGGAAGAAAAACTGAGATATTAGAATCTGTATTAATTTCCGGAATCTCAACAAAGCCTGTCAGAAGGATAATTTTCCCCTCCCACCTATGGAGTAAATACTACAGGCAGTAGCAGGCTCAGAATTAATGTCTTTCCTGGATGGATTTTCAGGATACAATCAAGTGCTGGTGCATCCCGATGATCAGTTGAAAACCACATTCTGAACCAAGTGGGGCACATACGCATATCGGAAGATGCCATTTGGTCTGATCAATGCCGGCGCTACCTTTCAGAGAGCCATGGACATCGCGTTTAAAGGTTTGGTCAATAAATCGGTAGTGATTTACCTGGATGATATAACAGTGTACTCCAAGAAGCGAAACGACCATCTCAAATATTTGAAACAGATCTTTCAAAGATGCTTAAGGTATGGAATTTCACTTAACCCAAAGAAATCTTTTTTCGCATTAAGTGAAGGGAAATTGCTCGGATTCATAGTGTCGAAATCTGGTATTCACATTGAACCTGACAGAATCAAAGAAATTTCTGAAATATCCATACCCCATAACAAAAAGGCCATGCAATCTTTCCTTGGACAAATCAATTTTGTAAAAAGGTTTGTCCCCGATTTTTCACGTATTATTTCTCCTTTACAAAATATGATAAAAAAGAATTCAAATTTTAAATGGGGCATAGATGAGCATGAAGCATTCAACTTGATCAAACAAGCTATCATCAATGCTCCATCTTTAGCTACCCCAATTTTTTCAGAATCTTTCATCTTATACACTTTTTCCTCAGAGAAATCTTATGCCGCGATTTTGACTCAAGTAAATCAAGAAAAGGCAGAAGCGCCAATCGCATTCTTTAGCTCGAACTTACAAGGTGTTGAACTCAATTACTCAGACGTGGAGAAACAGGCTTATGCTGTTTTCATAGCGATCAAATATTTCAGACCTTTCTTACTTAAAGCCCATACCAAAGTCGTAGTACCGTTTCTAGCAGTAAGAAACCTTTTGGTATAGAAGGATGTGGGCGAAAAGAGAGCAAATTGGATTACCGCTCTACAACAATACGATCTTGAGATCAACCCAGCAAACATCGTAAGAGGTCAAGGCTTCTGCAAGATGTTAGCTGGAGCATCGCAAATTCCTAAGAACTCATCTGAAGAGGTACACACGTATGAGGTAAGCCTAAACAACGCAGAATCATTATATGCGGACACCATTTATTATCTTAAGAATGGGTATGCTCCATCGCACTTGGATCACACCAAGAAAAGAGCTCTAAGATTGAAAGCTAAACAATACCAGCTCATAAATGATGTTCTGTTTAAAAGGAATTACGATTCTGTACTTCTTAGGTGTCTTGAGAAAACTGAAGCCGAAAAGGTTTTGCAGGAACTCCATGATGGACCGACATGTGGACACTATGCTAGAGAGACTACTGCGCATAAGATCTTACGTGCAGGATATTATTGGCCCACACTGTTCAAAGACTCATACAATTACGTAAGGAAATGCCAAATCTGCCAGACTGCTGCAGGGAAACAAAGGAAATCATCCATGCCACTACAGCCGGTCAACATCGAGCAACCATTCAACCAATGGGGCTTGGACATAATAGGTGAGATCGTTCCTCACTCTTCTAAGCAACATAGGTATATCCTCACGGCAACAGATTATTTTACTAAATGGGTAGAAGCAGTTCCTCTCAAGACAGTTAATTTTGAAAACATTATTGAATTCATAGATCAATTTATCATCACTAGGTTTGGATTGCCAATGGACTTAATGTTTGATAATGCATCATACTTTTCTGGAAATGCAATGACTGAGTTTGCATTAAAAAGAGGGTTCAAATTGAAATATTCTGCTAATTACTATCCGCAAGGTAATGGGTTGGCTGAATCAACAAACAAAAACCTAATCAGGATTATCAAAAGAACAGTCGACCAAAACCAAAAGAATTGGCACAAAGCGCTGGTAAATGCTTTATGGGCAGATAGAATCACGAAGAAAGCTTCAATCGGCACTTCTCCCTTTAATTTAGTTTATGGGAAAGAAGTGGTTCTTCCAACTCACTTAGTCATTCCCTCTTTGTCTTTAGTACAACACATCGATGAAGTATCTACTTCCTCTTTGAAATTAAGACAAATGGAAATAATCAAACTAGAAGAATGCCGAGAACAAGCTAAGAAAACCCATGCTCACCACCAAGCGCTAATAAAATCCTCTTTTGACTCAGCCATCATAACCAGAAAGAACTTTCAGATGGGAGATTTAGTTTTGAAATGGGATAAGGCTCATGAAGAAAAGGGCAAACATATGAAATTTCAGAAGCTGTGGCTTGGCCCTTTTCAGATTGTAGAAGTCATAGGCCCATCGACGTTTGTGTTGCAGGATTTGGCAGGTAGAAGGGATTCTTTGCCTGTGAATGGACGGATTCTTAAAATGTATTTTCCATAGAAGATCACTCTTCTATTTTTTGTAGGATAGTTTTAGTTTCTTTTATTTTTGTTTCTCTCTCTTATAAATAAAACCGGTTGTAAATGACCATTGAATAAGATTCATGAAAGAGCACACTAACTCTCTATCAGATTTTGATTTCACTTGTACAAATAGCAAAACTTTTTGAAAAATCTGATTTTTATTATTGACAAATAGAGTTAACTTTAGCCTGAATAATGATATTAGTTTCAACCTTTCAAAAAGACTTTGATGAAATCAACCTTTGGTTAAAATTTTTTTTATCCCAGCACAATGAAAGGTATCATCAATAATAAAATAAATATTCTCTGCAAAGCTGTTATTTTCAAAACTCTATTATTGTCGTCTAGAGCTTTCTTAAGGAAAAACAATGACTTCCTCCCTGCCAAAGGAAACCGCAGCATTCAGAGAAATAATCCGAGAAAGAACTATATCTCAAAGAATAAGAGGTCTCATCACGAGCCGGCTTATCATTATCACAGATATTATAACTTGCTGACTTTGCCAATACTGTCTATCAAAACAGGGCAACGACTCAAGATTGTTGCAATCAAAAGACAAGGGGTCTCATCACGAGCCATCTTGTTCAGCAAAAGTGTAAATCAAGTGAATGACTGTGTCATAATTTGGCCACCAAACCAAGACATTGTTCTTTAGAGAAGTAAAAAAGGAAAAAGTGCCAAAAAGGATTTTTCTCTGAAATGTTGTAAATAACCTCAAGCAGGAAAAAGGATCATTGCTCGATAACATGGTAACCCTGTCGAGGCTATGGATGCTTGCGGGCAGCAGAGGCTCTACCTACGACAAATGAGCATATTTTAAAGCCAGCACACAGAGAAGACCTTATTTTATCTTTTAAAAAGGACCGAGTAATGTCTGGTATGAATGCAAGAACTAAGCCTAAAGGAAGCAGACAATTGGAATAAAAGAAGGGTTGAAACAAAGTATCATTGACAGGATGAGGGGTAATCTACTCTATCTGTCCATAACAAAATTTAGACATATGAAAAATTTTTTGTTTCGGAAGTGGAAATGTCAATAGAAAAGCAGAGATAACTGGTTCTTCACAGTGAATCGCCATTGTTGTGGTCACCAACAACCCCCCTCTTTGTTTAGTATTAGCAATAATATCAAGCAAAGGGGGACCCTTAACAAAAAAAATCCCAAAAATATTTTTTTCCAAATTTTTGTATTTAACTCCCTAAAAGCTATATCGCATCGCAAAGAGAGAGTGAAGAGTTTTCCTATGCGCATAAACAAGCTGCAAAGAAGCGATGCGAAATTCATCGCATCGCATAGTTTGAAAACGCCCTTAAAATAAAATAAAAAGGAATCGCCGACGGCCGATATGCGACGTCGCATATCGCAAAAATCGCAAAAGCAGCACACAACGAGCAAATGAAAATTGCGATATTGCGATCTGCGATCCTACAAACTGCGATTTTGCGATTTGCGATCTGCGACCAATGAGACTATTAATTACTGTGACGCGAATCGCAGAAACCACTCATCGCAAAGTTTCTTCAACATGATCTGTAAACCCAAAATCGAGTGCGCACCTTAAGGGAAATTAATGATTGCACGCCTGAGTATCCAAAGATGATCGTGTTGCGTTTTTCGAAGAGTCAAGTCATTATGAGTGTCATGATTATGCATTCATTAGAGTTTAAAGCTTTCATGTCAATCTTTTTGTCATATCTCTTTTCCTTTGCGTAAGCTGTAAGGCAGTAACTGATATAAATCTATATGCAGGAAACATCTAAGGAAAAGGGGAGAACGCCAATACTTGAAGAACAGAGAGGAGATTCCTTCGCAAATGAATGCTGCATGCAGCAGAGCCGCGGATTCCAGAGTATCACTCCACAGACACTGATGAAAATAGACTATCCAAGACTCAGAGTCAAAGGCGCACAAAAGCAGCATGTTTGCAAAAGATCCTGAAGCTCAGATTGGGTAAAGCAAAAAGAAAAACTCTTAAAAGGTATGATCCTTCAGAAAAGCCTGGAACAAAGAATGGAAGCAATTTTCAATACGTAAGATTGTTCAGGCAACGAAATCCCTAACTCATTGAGTCATTCACGCAGCCGGAAACCGAAATAGCAACAGCACAATCAGTTTGAAAGAAATCTGGGTTATACTAAGTATACACACAGCAAAAAACACCCAGCCAGAGGAAAATTTTCAAAAATATCTTCTAGGTTGTCAGAAAGAGGTGCCACCTTTTGTTATTTCTACTTTCATCACCCGAGCAAAAGGAAAAGACAACCAGCCGACTCTTTCCAGGCGAACCTCACATTGCTTACAGCACTAAGGAGCAGATACAGAAACGGTTAGAAATTAGATTTAATTTTTAGAAATAAATTTGCTTTAGTAAAATGGCGGTCATTTGAAGCCGTTCCCTAAATTTGTGTAATTAAAATTAGTTAGTTAGTAGTATTTAACCCTTCTCATGGCATTTGGAGAAGGGTCCGGAAATTTGTCAAAAAACTTGTCCTCATAACATGCACTTTTGCACCCTTGGAAGCGGTTTTTGATGAATGGATGGATTGAGATTTATTTATGTTTGCATTTTAATGTCTGCTACTGATGTTGCACTTCTGTACTCTTAGTAGATGTTAGAAGTAAGTAGAGATAAATCGTTATTGCTTGAAGTTTGTGAGTGAAATCAGTCATAAATGGTACTTTTATCTCTTGATTACTGCTCATATTCTTAGAGTGATATACAACTGATTTGTCTATATGTTGATGTATGAATGTCTGGATTACCATTTGGCACTTTTGTACAGTGGAATCATTTGTTTGTGCTTGACATATGAATAACTGATTATGCGATATGCTGTTCACAACTGTTTTGCCTAACTTCTTATGCAGAATGGTTCATCTTAATTGATTTATATTTTTATGATAGCTGAATGATCTTTATTACCAGTTGTATGAAATCTTTTTAGATCGCATAATGAAATAATTTTACCCCGGGTTAGTATAGATTAGATGTGCTTTTTTTCGTTAGATTACAGTAGCATAGAGTCAGTTTAGAGTCTAGAATTAAATTAGTTTAAAATTACCTTTAGATTAGTATCTTCAAAATCTACACACACACACACACATCTTTTAGATTGGGAAGCTGGTCCCATCATCCCCAGTCGGACCTGCTACACCAAACGGGCAAGGAGCCGCCAACCAGGTTCCCAACCGGGTGGGTACCCCCCTTGTTGTTGACCCGATTTCGGGGCCCTCAACAGGTCCTTAGGAGTCATTTTGTTGATGTTCAAGTTCTATATGGTGTGTTTCCATTTGTTCGACTTCCTTAACATGACTTGGGAGGTTGAATCATATCATAGTAACTTATTGTCAAATGATTACCACAGTTGGCCTGTTACATGGGTAGATGTGGGAGGAGGATGTTACAAAGTGATATCAGAGTGGGTTGCACTCTCTTTGGGTCATATCTGATAAGACAAAGTTGTATCAGAGCATGATTCACCCCTCAGACTAGATGGGCATAATGTTGGTCATGCATTCATGTCAGTTGTATATGTGTTCCTTATGCTTGTGCTCCATGTGCTTGTTGCATTTTCATGGTGTTGATCATGGTTGTAGTGATGTCTCCATGTGAAGGTTGATGGTGTTCTTGTGGGATGTGTCGGCATAAGTGTATGGTTTTATATGTATTTTTTATGCACGTCAGTGTCTATATGTGCTTATGCATTCATTTTCATGGTGAAGGTTGTTGTGCATAAGTTCAGTGTATGCAATTAGGTCATAATGACGCTATTGATACATTATGATGTTAATGTGTTGAATGAGGTATAGCAAGAGATGGAGATCATCAAAGTGAAGTTTCAGCATTGGACCTCAGGGTAAGATCAGATCATCATACATGTATTGTATGTTTGGCTTGCATGTATGTTAGTTAATGGATTGTTATATGCATTGCCATTATATACATTAGGTTTATTTCTATGGATGTTATGGTTACATACATGATAGATGCTATTTAATTACTATAGTCATACGCACATGTGTCGAATAGTCATGAATGATAGTAACCTGTGGTTTTATGTATTGCTATTGTTTTTTTAGGTTAGATAACTTGATGATTATGTTATATGTTATTTGTTGTTGATGGGTATGTTATAGGTTAACTTGTTTTTGTTATATGATAGTTAGCTTAATTATTACTTTATACGTTGTTTATGAGCATGTTATATGTTAACTTATTGTTGTTATATGTTAGTTAACTTGATGATTAGGGTTATAAAATTAATATCTCGATGTTATATGTATCATGCTAAATTGGATTGGACTATGCAGATGGTTAGGGTTATGACATTCAGGTATGAGTCAGTTTGTTGCGATAAAATGTCATACTAATCTAGATTGATTGTACATATGTGATTATTATGTATGAATGATAATTCTTTATGAGTTTATGATGTGAACATGTTCACTAGTGACTATTATGGATATCATGACCTTGTTTATGTTTGAGTTGATATGTCATGAAGTTATATCATGCTAATCTGGATTGATTGCACATACAAGATAGCCTCCCCTGAGATACATTAAGGTATGAGCTTGCTTATGTTGCCTACTTTATGCTTGAATGTTTGAATAGGTCGTCTACTTTGTGCTTGAATGTTGGTGTCTATTATGGCATTTATCTGTTGGTGAATTTTTGACTACTTGAATGATATGAGTATGTGTCTATAAGATTTCTTGTGGAAATGATCTTGGTTTAAGATGATTTTACCAACACATATGTGTTAAGACAGTTGATATGTACTTGAGTGTAGTATTTGTAGCATTATGTCTAATGACTATGAGTTGACTATAGATTATGACATGATTGTTAGTCTTGGTAATGGTTGATTTGAAATTCATAGATATGATTGTCTTCATGTTTGGAACATGTGGTTGACATGTGTGAGCAGTTGCAGGGTAACATGCTTGGCATTAGCATGACAAGGTAATAGTCTATGTTCTTATATAACTAATAGTTGGGTAATGTGATAATACATAGTATGACTTGATTGCAGCAAGGTAAATGGTAAAAGAAAGGAATTGGGCAAGCATTCCTTTGGCTATGTTTGGAAACCCTAATTCCAAAAGAATGAGTACTTTGCATATTGGAAATCTTCTTCACATTGATTTATTTTGACATTGTGTGGGTATGAGATATATTAATGGACATGTAGTTGACAGATATATCATCTAGTTCCCAGTTATGGATGGGTTCATCAAGGGAATTGGATTCCTCGAGAGATGTCATGGACGTGTTTAGTTACAAGGAAATGCGCTTGGGACAACAAGATAAGGTAACTAGTGTGTTGTTAGGTTTATTTATGCACTGACAGTTATGTGTTCATGGAAATATGATGTAGGGGATTGTATGGAAAAGAGACCACCATGAAATCTTGAAGAAGGCTCAAGTTGAGACTTCCTTTGGAAGCACTGGGAGCCATGGGTATTGAGTCATCGTGTTTGTTGTTAGTCTTGTGCTTTTGGTATTTTTTTATTTGCTTGCACTTGGTTTTCATTTTTTTTATATCTAGTGCATGACCATGTCACTTTATTCGCAGTGTCGAATTGTTATTGGTTTTCATGGTTTTCTTATTGTTTAAATTTTTCCTTCTTTTTACGTCTTGATTGTCTTGGGAATTGGTTGGGAAAGAGGAAAATTGGTGGAATTCATGGAGGGTTATGTGATGTAAGGCATGGATAAATATAGGTACATATACAGGGGTAGTTGAAGGGAAGAGTATGACATCCAGTTGGAGTGGATGGGTCCATAGGTGTAAATGGATGATGATAGGGCATTCTTGAGAAAGGTAACATGAAAGGTGAAGTAAATTGATCAGAGGCATCAAATACCTTGGATATGTTGGGAACAATTGTTCTTAATGTTGTGCATGTTGTGCACACATAAAGGGAGTTCTCATAACCTTGACCTTATGATATCTAGTAATTATGTTCTAATCATGATTATGTCGATGTCAATATGTGGATACATGTAGCTATGTATATATGTCACTATCTGACAGGGTTGTCTGGGAACATTCTTGTGGAGGAATTATTGCTTATGCAGGGGAATGGGATGAAGAGGTTCCTGGTTTATGGGGAATCAAGTGCTAGAGTAGTCATGAAAAAATATATGCAGTTAGTATCATGTGGTTATGACTTGATATTATGTAATTATACTATGTATATATTCATGCTATGAAAGGTAACACTGAAGGACATATCAGTGGAATGAAAGCAGTGTGGTCTGCGGAATGCTGGGACAAGCATGCATAAGACACTAGAAACAAGTTTTCTTGGTAGAGACAATGTTGTTTTGGATTTGTGGTACTATTGTTGTGAGTATGTTGTATATGTTGTACATGTTGCATATGTTATGTTGTGTTCATGCGGTGTTTTGTATACATAGTTTGTGTACATGTTGTCTATGCAATGTTATGTACAGGGTGGTAGAAATAGTGTCATGTGAATATTACATATGTAATACTCAGTATAGATGGTTCTATGAACATGTTGAATATGAGGTGTTGTGTACATATTGTATTGTGCGCATGATGGATATGTGGTGTTGCGTGCATATGGTGCAGTGCACATGTTGGATATGCGATGTTCTATACATAAGGTGTTATGTACATGTTGTATATGCAAAGCTATGTACATATGGTGTTGTGTGCATGTTGTACATTTGATACTATGTAAATATGGTGTTGTCTGCATGATTGTACATGTGGTGTTGTGTGCAGGTGGTGTTGTGTACATTTTGTGCATATGGTGCTATGTAGATGTGGTGTCGTGTACATGTTGTGCATGGGGTGTTGTGTACATCTCGTGTTTTGTACACATTATATAGTTGGTATGATGTACATGTGGCGTTGTGTACACATTGTGCAGGAGGTGTTGTGTACATGTGATGTTGTGGACACGTTTTGCAAGTGGTGCTTTGCACAGGTGGTACTGTGTACGTGTCGTACATATGGTACTGGTGTACATGTGTATTGTTTGCATGTCGTACAAGTTATGTTGTAGACATGAAGTACTATGTATGTGCATTATGTAGTTATGGTATCATGACATGTGTATTCGTTATGTTGTACTCTATGTACGTATATGTATTGTGTGGGCTTGTACAGCAGGTATAGATGTATATATTTGTGTTGTACATCGGGTGTAGGTGTATGTATTTTGTGGTGCTGTACACCGGGGGTAGGCACATGTATTGTGTTGTGTTGTACATTGGTTGTAGGTGTACGTGTTGTGTGTCAGGTGTAGGTGCATGTATTTCATGGTGTTGTATGTCATGTGTGTTTGTATGTATGTGATGCAAACTATGTGTATGTGCACATGGTTGAGGAGAAGGCACTAGGTGGTTGTCAGGTGTGGAAACTGATCCGGTGTGCGTACATAATAAGGACAAAGGTAGATGCGAAGGATTGATTAAAGGATAAGTATCAATATTTTATTTCAGTTTTATTATGCATGTGACTTATGATTGTTGTCTATTATGACTACATGTGATCTAAGATTCTAGTTTATGATGGTTACCTATGTAATGCTGGGAAATAATGATAAATCCTACATTTAACAACGTTGGAACAGGTCTCTAGCCTAGACCTCTATGTCTGTCATGAAGTTTCAAAGTATCCTTAGGTTAATTTAGATAAATTTTAAGGTTGATCTTAAATTATGTTTCAGTTTCAAGGCTCAAAACATGGTGTCACCTGAACACACTAGTGATGAAACTAATGTGAAAAAAATAACTCTTTTCATTTTCAATGAAAGCTATCTAGTGTAAGGAAGAGGTGCATACAATGACACAAAAAACAGGAGATTCCTAACTAGATATTTCAATTCAATTCAAAGAATTAAAATATGCCAAACCATGCAATGTAATCTATGCATGATTCCCATGAAAATATGAAAATGTAATCTATGCACAATTTCCTTTCTTGATGTGAAAATGAGAATTCAAACTATGCAACTATGATATATGCAAGATAATTCTTCAAAACAAGCACAAGAGGATTCCAATGAAACCAAATTTAATCTCGGATTTCATAAACAAAGGACTCAAACTGAAATTGGGTGAAAATTCCAAAAATCAAAAGAGATTTCCCTCTTAGGCTATTAACACCTCATACTCATACACAAGGCAATTAAAATAAAAGCAAAAACATGAAATTTCATACTAGGGAACTCCAATTTCACACTCAAAACCCTAGATGAAAATGAAATATTTTTTCTTTTCACCTCACTTAATTTTCAAAATGAAGAAAACTAATATTGAAAGTATAATCACTGATTTAATGTTGAAAAGTGTGCAACAAGAAATGCTTTTTGAGAACGCAACAAGATGATGGAGCTTAGTGGAAAGGAGTCGCCTTCACTAAGTGGGCCCACAGGAAAATTATGGCGCAAAGTCTATTTTTGGATCACAACAAGAGTGATCACAATAGCAGTGATCAGAGTCTATTTTTAGACTGCTAGTCAAAAATAGAAAAGTCAAATATTATTGTCTCATAATAATATTTAGACTATAAACTTTATCTTATTCTCTTGGAGCACTTTAGTTTGAGCTACAGATGTGGCACATGCAGCTGTCAGCAGGAAATACGCTTTATTTGTGGGTCAGTTGAGCTATTGCATGTAGGACATCAGTTAGAACTCATGTGGTTGAGTTCTATGGAGTTAGATGAGTAGTTAATGGAGTTGTGTTCAGTTTGACTTAGTTGAACTAGTTGTATTTAGTCTAACTGGCCAATAGACTAAGTGATGAGTTGTGTGAATTAGTTATTAATTAATTCACTAATTATTAACTCATAATGCAACTGAAGAATACATCAGTTAACTCAGTGCATGTACAGTTCAATGGAGACAGGTGTTAGAGGTTGAGATTGCTATCAGTTGTGCATGAGATTGTGCACATGCATGGGATTGAGTTATGCCAATGATCTCTACGTAGTGTGCTCCAATACCAAGTGAAATATAGCTTGTGCTCACGTGATTTACAGTGTGGGTGATTTTCACAAGGTAAATAGGAGTTTGGATCAGCCATTCTCATTCATTCTCTTGCAGGGTTGTGTAGTGGAGGCAGGCAAAGCAGTGGAGGAGATTTGAGCAGTGATTGATCAGATCTGAGCTAGTTTTGTGTGTAGCAGGTGGAGATAGTACTGAGTACTTGTGAGGAGTATTGTACTATGTAATGTTACATGTTCTCAATCATTATAATATACAGATATTGTGGGGTTTTCAGCTGTATGCTTTCCCCGGGTTACATACTGTGTTAATGTGTGCATGCGATTGATGTTTCATTGTTTTTAATGCTACTAAATTGATGATCAACGTATAGGAGGTTATGTATTATGAATGTATTCCGCAATAGTGTCTAATTGGGATAATCTCTATGAATAAGTGTCATATTATTCAAAGTTTCTACATTTAATTCCACTTTTTAGAATGAGGAATAGAAAAGAAATTCATCTAAGCGACCAATGATCAAACAAAACTAATTTGCAAGCGACCTAATGATAAGAAAAAAGACAAATCAAAACCAATTCTTACCAAGGGAATAAAACACACATGAAAAACAAATGGAGGCTTTAGAGAGACCACAAGGCGCTCAAGACTTAGGAAAATTTAACTGGAAGTAGGATGACCAAAGAGAGGCTCAAGAACCAAGGAAAAATTTATGCTAAAATAGTAGCCAACACTGGTGCGGAAAAGGCACCAGTGTGTTGCAACGCTAGTGAAGAGTGGGCCAGGGTGGGGTACAGTGCTATCAAAGGGACATGGGGCGCATTGGGCCTCAGAAACAAGATTCGAGAACAAAAAATGCAAAAAAGGCTTAATGAAATCACTTCCTAGGTTTGTTCTTTATTGGATGATACAACAAAGGTATGTTGAGGAGGTAATCAAACACAATGGACAAGGAAACCACGAAGGGAATACTTTTTTCCCTAGAATGGTCACTAATTTGTTATACGAGATTTATGATTGGGGACGAAAGTATCTCCCCTAGGTCATTGGCTAACCTAGAACAACATAGAGATAAGGAAAAAAATGATTTTCCTTAAATTAAATTGATGATGGAGTGAGGCCTACATGGAAGCCTTCATGCACCTTGCTCCTTTTTTAGCTTGGAAGCTCCCATTCCAGCTCTGAATGTCGAAATTAGAACCTACACAGTCAGATAACACAAACCAAGAAACTACGAGATCTATGTAGTATCATCTAAGTACTTCATTCAATAGATCAACATGATATTGAAATATATGAAATAAAATAATCACATATAGGAAAACAATGAATTCCTTGCATGAATATAAATGGAAGGAGAATACAGCCATAAGTATCAGTTCACCTTGTAGAATATCTCCTCCAAGTTGTTGACTTGTCCTTTCCCTGTCACAATATGCACCTCCAATCACTCTAAACTCATGAGATGATGACCACTCACTACAACAACATAAGGGAAAAATCACACTCCAAAAGCCAACCCTCAACCACATAGAAGGTTGGGAATATATAGAGAAGTATGGTAAGTTGGGATTTATTATCCAATTACCAATATAGGGCAAGAGATCTACCTGTGATGGAGGGATAGGATCAAAGGATAAGTGGTGAAAACTCCAATGTAGGGAAGGATATGATCTGAATGTTTTATCCAAGGTAAGTAGTTGAAACAACTTTTGGAAACTCTTAGGGAAAGCTTCCAGAATCTTGATCATTCTCCCAGATTTATAGAACCAACAAAGGTGCAAAGGGTAGCAACCTGTTAGTGACCAACGTAGGCCATAGTGGAGAAATCTGCTGGTGAATGCACCCTAGTAGGCTTACACGGAGTGTTAGTGCTCAAATTGGCTCAGATGAAGCAGTTTAGGGTTGAAACTCTAGGGGATGAAGGGAACCTGCTTAGTTATTTGTGTAAGATGGTGAAAATGGGAATATGATTTTGATTGATCCCATTAGGAGGCTCACTAATCGGATGTGCCAAAATGGCCTATAACAAGTTGAAGTTTAGTAATTGTTGAATATTGAAAAGTAGCTTTAGGATATTGAAATTTAAGAAGAGGAAGGATTTATATCTCCATATACTAGAGAGGTTCTCATAAATTTGGAAAAATGGGGAAAAGATCTCCTACTTTCAAGAGAGAAGTAATGGCTCCTAAAAATTAGGACCATTTGATTGGTAAGTGGAGATGAAAATAGCAAGTTCTTCTAGGTGTATGCCAATTGAAGCAAAATGTGCAACACCATTTGGAGTCTTCAAGATCTTGTTGGGAGGGATGTCTGGAATTTTGAAGTCCTAGATTCCATTGGGAAGATCCACTTTCAA
Organism: Pinus tabuliformis; assembly: GCA_031772625.1. Lineage (NCBI taxonomy): Eukaryota > Viridiplantae > Streptophyta > Pinopsida > Pinales > Pinaceae > Pinus > Pinus tabuliformis. Next base: position 9,895,642 of record CM062813.1, read on the forward strand.
ATTCTATTTTCCGATCTTGAGGGTGCCCCTATTGCAGAAGTAATTAGAGTAACACAATTGTTTCCAAGATTGTTTGAACAATATGAGAGCAAGGCCATGATGGAAGTGGTATATGGGGAAAAAATTAAAATGGTTCTACACAAATTTCATATACCTAGGACCAAATGGATGGGCTATCCAATTTTTTTAGGCCTATATGACATAATTGGGAATGATTTCTTGTCATTTATTGAATAATATAGAATGGAAGGAACCATGCATTCCACCTTCAAATCGACTTTTATTTCCATCATCCCTTTAAAGGTGGATCACCATGTATCCTTTGACAACTTTCATCCAATTTCTATCTGCAATGTCATATGCAAGACCATAGTAAAAAATCATTTCCTACAAAGTGAAGCCTATTCTCTTAGTAAATCCATATCCAAAAAATAATTTGCCTTTATGGAGGGGAGGAAAATGCACAACGAAATTGGAGTGGCCCAAGAGCGCTTAAAAAACATTAAAACTTAAAAGTTAAAGGGGGTTGCCATTAATACATATCTATCAAAATCCTATGGCAGATTCAATTTCATTTATGTCAAACTCCTCATGACCCATGTGGGCTTCAAACCAAACTTTATTGCTTGAATAATGATTTGTATTCAGCTAGTCTCCTTCATTGTGTTGACAATTAGATTTTCCTCCCCTTTCTTTCAAGACAAAAGATGTTTTCATCAGAGTCTCCCCTTATCCCCTATTATTTTCTTGCTTATTGCAGATGGGATGAGTCATCTCTTGGTAGAGGCTAAAAGACAAGGATATTTTCAAGGAACATTGATATCTTAGACTCTAGCTCTTACGCACCTTATTTTTGTTAACAATATTCTTATCTTATGTAATGGGACTCTAAGATAAGTGACCATGTTGATGGAGACCATTTCACTTTTCGAGAAGGCCACATGCATGGTCGTAAAGAACATAAAATCCGTTTTTTCCTTGCAGAATATTGGAGATGGAGAGATATGTTGGATAACGAAGTTTCTCTCATGTGACTCAGCCAATGGAGGAGGGACTAACATTCTTGTGGTTTCAACTCAACCCAAATAGCTATAGCAAGGAAGATTGGTACTAGCTCATTGACAAAGTGGAGAAAATAATGAAAAGTTAGTGTTTCGAGTGGTTATCTAAGGCTAGCGAACTAGAGCTCTGATAAAATCAATTTTAGAAGCCATCCCAACATACCAGATGTCTCCTACATTGATTCCTAAATGTATCCTTGTAAAAATCAAAATAATTTTCTCAAATTTGCTTTGGGCTGGGAAGCAAGATCATGAGGTGCTCCCATTGGTTAAATGGGATTAAAAAGCAATGCCAAAGCTCTTAGGAAGTTTGGGACTGAGGAATATTTTTTTGTTCTTAAGCGCATCAGAAGCTAAGTGCAGACAAAGAATACTGTCATCGCAAAGCTTGTGGACATTACTTTTCACTCAAAGTTATGGCCTTTGATTCACGAAGCACAATCACAAGGTGCTCCCTTATGTTAAATAGGATAAAATAACAATACCAAATCCCTTGGGAGGTTGTGAATTAATGAATATTTTCTTGTTCTCAAAATAATTAGTATCTAAGTGTAATCAGTGACTACTCTCATTGCGAAGCCTATGGACATTGATTATTAAATATAAATACATCACTCCAAGATCAGATGAAGAATGGATCAGAAGGGCAGATAAACCATAGGCCAACATTTCAATGATATGGAGGAATGTCTTAAACTCTTTTTGTCTCATTGGAAATAGGTTGGCATGGAGGGTAGGAAGTGCTAAAAGCGTGGGAATTTGCCTCGATCCATGGCTTAGAAGTGGTCAAAAAAATTTACTCCCCCAACCACGCATTGAGCAGCTAATAGATAGAGGACTCTCTAAGCTTTCCCATATTGCTAGCCATGGAAAATCAACGATCTGGAGACAAGGATGGCTCTCTGGTAAGGAATCGAAATTAGAGTAGTTTAGACAAGTTTGGTGTGCCTATCTAAATGCTCTGATAGTCGACCATATAAGATTGTTAGAAGGAGACTATGAATTAATTTGGAGTTCCCCCCCCATCGGTACCTACTCCCCCAATATTGGATATATCTCCCTAATGATTTTTTGATTTTTAATTGATTTGAAATGGTGGTAGAAAGTGGTTTGGAAGCCTTAGTGTCCTACAAAATAAAAAATTCTCATGTGGTGTTTGATGGAGAAGAGAGTTCATAAATGGGATGTCCTACAAATATGATTTATGATTAAGCAGGGATGGTGCTCCCTGTACAGCAACAATGATGAAAAAACAAGGAATAATTTTATGACATGCCCATTGTATCAACAGGTACAAAAAGTGTGTAGTAATACTTTTGGATGCACATGTGAAAGGGAAGGGGAGGATTTGGAGGGGGACTGGATGGCATGCCTCGCAAATTCAAGGTGTCGTGCCTTCAAAGCTCTTCCCTTGACCCATATGTTGGGGGTTGTGGGTAGCTTGGAACAGAGCCAATTTCAAGGCAAACCTTCGATCTCTGAGCACATAATGGTTCAAGAATAGCTATTTTAGACCACTACCAATAGGAAAATGGAATTTCCCCTCCCATAGTGATTATGCTTAAAATTATTGTCTGATCGACGAAGTGTGCCTATTTTGATAAAGCCTCAAGAAACTCTAGGTAGAAGAGTGGAGGAGGATTTGCCATATTTCTTTCAAAAGCTCATTTTTGAGGAAAATTTAGGTCTTGGATTAGAGACTAACAACCACGCTAAAATTTTGACTTGCAAATCAATGCTTCTTTTTACATTAGAAAATGGATGCATTGAACTTCATATTTATGAGGATTCACTGCATATAATCAACTCACTCAACAATACAGAAACACATTACTCATGCTTATTCTAGAAGAAACCATGCAACTCACAGACTCTTTTACCTTTCTTCATGTTCTCACGTTTATAAGGAATTAAAAAACATAGCTAATTCTATCTCAAAAGACGACCCGAATATGGAGAAAGGCTTGCGGGGGATAATGGGGGCAGCGAGATGAAAATTATTTTGATTTCTATAACATAACTTATAGGGACAATATTTTTAGGATAAACAAGGCATAAAACTCATAGGATCCAAGTAGAAAGTCTTCTTTTCCTGATTTTCAGTTTACTAGTTTGGTTTCTTCAAGTCTTATAATTAAGATAATAGAAAAATAATTGCTTCTTTAAGCTCACATTAAAAGATTTTTTTTTGCAAATTGAATAAAAACAGGATGTGTATATATGTAAAGTAATTTTTCTATCATTTCCTAAAGAAATGAAATTATGGTTTTTTCCTTTTGCAAAAAATATTGTGCTCTGTACATGTCACTTTTAAAAATTTATAGGAAAAGTTGAGGTACTAAACTTCTAAGATAAGTAAGTTATTTAATCAATATGGTTTTTATCCGACAATAAAATGGATTTAAATTTAATTTTCCTTTAAATATAAATACAATCTGCTCATTCTAAATTCTATATATAACTTTGATAAATAACTTTGAGGGAAATAATTGTCGCTTCACACAGTAATTTAAATTTAAAAAGATTAGATATATTTAAAATATATAAGAGAGATATATTTTAAAATATGTACATATTTCATCTCTAGATTCCATAAACAAATCGATATCAAAAAAACTAAAATATAGAAAAAACTTGCTCATAACTGTTCTATATTTTCATTGTTGAAATATCATTTGTCTGTGCATCATATAATCAAATCAGAGAATACTAAACTGAAACTCTACTCACTCAATTTGTAAATTGTAATATTTGGAACTTACTCAAAACCTGAAGAGATCTTCATTCCAGAGAACACGTAACATAGTAAACGATTTAGACAATCCCCATAACAGCATTTCTTCCAGATTGGCGTTGAATATTACAACATGCTATTAACCCTTGGTCACTGCGGCTTATGGTCGAGGTAATTGAAGGCAATATGTGAGGAGGACTAGAAAAATAGTTGAGAAAGTATAGAAATGAAATTGTTGGAATCCGGGGTGAAGAGAGGAACATCTTTGAAATTACTGGGAGACGAAAGTTGTTGTTGCCGGGGCCAGAAATTGGGCGAGAAAGGAGATAGCGATTCAATTAAAATGGGAGCAGTACCAGAAAGTTCGGAGGAAGTTACCTCGGGCTCTGCAGGGTCGGCATCGTCAGGTCTGGAGGCCCTGCTCTTCATTTCCTGATTCCTATAATTTTCCAATGAAGTGGGATTGAAATTACAAGGTTTATTGTCCGTAGAAAACAACCATATATTGTCGTCCTCAGGTTCATCGGGATGAGACGATATTTTAGCATCGGAGGAGTCGTGATCGCCTGTGAAAATTTCACTTTTCGTAGTGCAAGAACGAGTATCGGACGTGGATGAGTGTAAGATTTTTGAGAAACACAAATAGATCTAGATCTGCAAAACAATAACAAGCTTGCAAGAGAAGGAAGAAAGCGAGCAAGAATTGAGAAAAGAATAAAAGTGATTCTACAATTTAGTTTTAGAATAAATACACAAAAGCAACTAAGTTAAGCTTAGTTGTGCATGCAATAACTAAAGCTAACTAAAGCTAAGTGTGCTTTATCTTATGTTAATGTGTACATGTGCCACATGCAAGCAATAAGTTAACTGGAGCTAATCTAGGTGCATGTACACCAACACAGCTAGTCTAAGTGCATGTACACCAACTGGAGCTAATCTAGGTGCATGTACACCAACACCCCCCCTTAAGCATAACTTAGGTGAGTGTGATGCAAAATGAATGAGTCCCGGCAACACGGCCATTTTAGGTACCCATATACAATGCATAAAAAGGAGGAAAGAGGGAAAACCCAGTGGGAAGAAAACCCCCCCTCAAAAGATAATGCAAAAATAAAGAAAAGACAACTGCACGTGACTCTGCTCCTTCCTGGTACACGCTGGCGATGATGGCATCACAAGTGTCTTTGAAGCTCCTTCAGCTTGTCTTCCAGCTCCTCCACCTCTAGAGCACTGAGACCTCAGGGCATCCATATGACCGATTTTTCTGATTGGCGAGGAGAAGGAATGGGAACTGAATTGCGTAATGGCGTTGGGATTACTCGAACTGGGCGAGAAGACGGGCATCCATCGAGCTGCATTATTAATGCCACTGGAATTGAAAAGATTCAAGAACGACGGCCTCTTGACGGCATACACCACTTCAGCCTTGGATTTTTGGTTGTGGGGACTGAAACCGAGTCCGGGTTGACCCGACGGCCTGCGACTCCAGCTGATGTAGAAGTGATCAGTCTGAGCAAATCCTTTGTGAAACGAAACAATGTCACCGGTTTCCAATCTCTTATCCTTCACAAAACGGCTCCACCCCTTGGTTAGCACGTAGCTCTGGCTGTTGTTCCAATATGAATAACGGAATTGCCAGACTTTCCCCGTGTTATCCTCGAAATTTAAAAGCAGTCCCTTCTCGCGGGAATTGGCGTCCAGAGGGAAATACTTCTCCGCATACTGCTTCGGAATCACCAGGCGGTTCAGTTTGCCCACATCGCTTGGCGTAAGAGCCTTGTCGAAAAGATGCTCACGCGGCGGATCTTCCATTTCTTTGGCGGCGACGGCGGCGGAGGAGGAGACATTCATGTTTGCGTGGACGGTTTCTTGGTTTTGTTGACAGACATTAGCTCTCAGACCGGAAACCTTCAGCCCTGACGCCCCGGCGTTGTTCTTGGAGGCCGACAAAGCTTCCCTCATAATGAGACTCTTTCTATGATGCTCGAATTCTGCGTCATATGTGTGCTTCCGGAGCATGTCGACGATTTCTCCCTGACTGTGCTCCCTCATGAATCGAGCCTCTGAATCCTCATCTCTTGCAGGACTGAAGTTAGTAATGGCATCTCGACCCCGGAATTTGAGGGCCGCTCGGTCATAGGCCTTGGCCGCGCCTTCTTCCTCGTCAAACGGAACCAAATCCCAAGTCTGGTTCTCAATGAGAGAGTTATATTCCTCATCCATGGCGGCTTCCCATTCAGGATGCCCATTTGCTTCTGCATAAGTTTGTGGATCAGATCCATGCATCATATAAGCATGCATGGGCATGGATGGCTCCATAGCTAAGAGTGCTTGCGGATCTTCCTCAAACAGAGGGATAGAGGCAGGATCATCAAGGATATCACTCATGCTGCGCCATTTTTGTGTTGAAGGTGGTCGAGACTCTTCCGAACTACATGCAGAAGTCTGATCTCGATGTTCAACAACTGGTGGTCTAACAGGGGTTTGAGGAACAAAATCAGAAAATGTATACAGACGAGATTGATCATTTACCTTGCCAGATGCAATCTTCAAATTGGTTTGCATGTCATAAATGCTCACGGAATCTGGGGTAAATTCCACTTTCCTTCCGCTGCTTGTGTGTGTCATCCGATACACTGAGAGAAGATTCACAACAAGCCTTGGAGTATGTAAGACATTTTCAAAACTTCCATCTTCGAATTGGACTCTTCCTTGTCCAGTTGCTGCAACTGCAGAATTATCCCCCATGAGAATGGGAGGACCTGAGTATGCATGTAGAGAAGAAAAGGATTCTTTTGAAGAAGCCATATGATGTGAAGCTCCTAAATCGATGATCCATTCTTGTGGAGCAGAATGAAGAGAAATCAAAGCATGGCCTTTACCTCTTGGATCTGGTGCTTTTTCTCCAGACTTCTTCTTAGCATTCTCACGAATGTGGTCTCCAAGATTGTGTTGCTGGAGTGTCTGCGCCATAAGATCTATAGTCTTCTTCATGCATGTAGATTTATGATGAAAACCACAGTGGAAATAATTGCACATTGATTTCCCTTTCGTTCCTTTCCTTTCCTTTGAGCCAAATGGTCCATCAGGGGTTTCGGGATTTGCCTTTCCTTTTGCATGCACAGTAAGTGCATGCACTATGGAATTTTGAAGTGTGCCCATTTTGATGAGCTTATCTTGCTCATGCATCAAGGACTGAATAAAAGAATCCAGTGAGGGCATCTTCCAATCTGCACCAGTTGCATATCTGACTGTGTGGAATGTAGAGACGAATACTGCATACTCTGGACCAAGTTTTGATAAAATGGAAAGAATCAACTGCTTTTCTTACTTGGATTTGTCAATCCCGCATCCTTTCAGCTGCACCAACAAGGCTTTATACCTTGTGAAAAAATCTCGAATGTTCTCAAAGTTTCTCAGATCTAATGAGTTTAACTCATTTTCGAGAATGTGACCTTGCATTTCATCCTGTTTTCCAAACAATTCTTCCAAAATTTTCCATACTTCATTTGGAGTTGAACATGATTCAACATGAAATAGCAGTTCCGGAGAAATAGATAAACATAGGATGCCAAAGGCCTCGTCCATGCGATTGAAATATCTTGATTTCTCCACTGCCGATGTTGGTTCAACTTCTGTTTCCATTGTTATTCGAAATAAGCCTCTACTTCTGAGATGAATTTGAATCTTTGGCTTCCATTCGAAGTAATTATATGGAGTGAGAATTGCCGATTGTGGAAACTCCAATTTAGACTCCATTCTTTGTTGTTGCTTCAATCTTCTGAACCTGCAAATAAAATTGCTTGTGCACTGATTACAAATCCCTATGCTCTGATACCATGTAAGATTTTTGAGAAACACAGATAGATCTAGATCTGCAAAACAATAACAAGCTTGCAAGAGAAGGAAGAAAGCGAGCAAGAATTGAGAAAAGAATGAAAGTGATTCTACAATATTAGTTTTAGAATAAATACACAAAAGCAACTAAGTTAAGCTTAGTTGTGCATGCAATAACTAAAGCTAACTAAAGCTAAGTGTGCTTTATCTTATGCTAATGTGTACATGTGCCACATGCAAGCAATAAGTTAACTGGAGCTAATCTAGGTGCATGTACACCAACACAGCTAGTCTAAGTGCATGTACACCAACTGGAGCTAATCTAGGTGCATGTACACCAACAATGAGTTACCGGGGAGGCTTTGCACGAGACCCCTGAAATCCTCCACTTCTGCGTGGATGATCTTAGGAGATTGCATATAGAGTATGACTAGCTATGATCTGTTGACGACCGGCATCGATGGAACTGCGGTGGCAGGATTTAGAATCTTGTGAGACTTCCTACAGATATTCAGAGGAGGCGACCTTCCTCCCTGCAACTTACTCATGATGATAATATCCAGAAACTGGTTAAGAAGAACTAATTATAGGAAAATCCTTTCTACCCGACCAGGATTATATTTTCACCCCACTAAAGAATTTGGATTCCAAGTCAAGTCAACGAGGGCTTTTGTCTCATTTTAGTCCTTGCGCTGCCTTCACCTTTCACATTGAACTCCAAACCAAACTCGCTCTCTCTATGGGAGGAGAAAATAAATTTTGGTGCCGAAACCCTAATGGGATATATAGGTTACCATTGAATATTAAATTCTAAAACCTCACGTCCGGCTGATTTTTGAATGGTCACGTCGCCGTTGATGTGTAGTCAATAAAATATTTTGTGACGATGCACAGGAAAATCGTGGAAGAAATGAAAGTTGATCCCACGAAAAAGGAAAAAAGAACCAACATCTTGCCACTGCAGGAGGAAAATTGTCGAAGAAATGAATTAATTTTCTGTTACACACAAATCGTTTTTGAGAGATGTTCCCGTGTTTGTGCGAGCTTTGGAAATATATATGAACATTATCTTTTTAGTAGGGGTTGCAATGGAAGTTAGAGAAAGTTTTAGGAGTTTTGAAGACTGTTTTTTTGGAGTTCCCATGTTTTCTAGGGTTGGGGAATACAAATCCTGTAGAGAAACACGCTGAATTGCCCACAAAACGTGAGCCTATATTGAAACTTTCACAGGAAGAAAGGCCAAAGACATCCTTAACACGGATATCCTTAATTGAGAAATTGGAGCAATCTCTTGATGGGTTAAGAAAGTGCATGGCACCTCGATGTAAGGGCTATATCTGAGATGTATATATATTGCATAAGATTGTGTATGCATATTGTATGTGACAGTCAATGCTTAACCATTAGAGTTTCTTTTCTTTTTCTCTTAAGAATAATTAGATAAACATATATAGCACTGTTCTTTTGTATTTTTAAACCAGATTGTTTCAAAGACTGATCACTGATAATTAACTTAGACATTTTATATATATAAAAGGGAGAGACTCAAGGAGAAAGACACCCAAAAGATATATTTATATATAAGAGATATTATATAGTTAAATTGATTTTAATATTTGAATATTTTGATTCAATATTAATTTTGATTATTATATAAATTATATAATTAAAAAAGTATTTTTTTTTCATATTTTTTTTTATTATATAATATTATTGTTTCTGATTAGCCATTTTCTCTAAATTTTGGGAAAACTTTTTGCCCTTCTAGACATCAGTACCCAAGTTCCCAACATTCCCACTTTCCAAAAACTCATGCAACATAAAATTAATCCCTCTCAATGTTTTAGGATCATTCTTATTTTGAAATGATTAACTTTAAATAAATTTAAGTTACTAGGTTAATTGTCACCCACTTTATTTTTAACGGTTATAATTTGGTGACTAAAGATTAAACAATTTTGTAGATGGAAATGAGTCATTAATTGTGGTATGAAATATTCTTTAGATGTTAGAATTTATTTATAAGTGAAAAATTCTCATGAATCCATAATATTCATCAAATTTTGGTAATTTAGATTGATTTGAAATCGCATCCAGCTTTTATAGATAATATGCATCATTACATAATAACTTATTATGCATAATAAGTTATGCATAATAACTTATTACCTGTATATGACATTTCATAAAATTATATATAATTAAATAGAATAATATTATTAAAAAATAATTAAAGAATATAAAATTACTTCTTTATATAAATTTATAACTTAACTTAAAACACTAATAACTTGACTAAAAACACTGATGGCAAATATAGTATATATTAAATAGTGATCCTCTTCATGCAGCAATAGTTAGGTATCCAAATTGGAAGCTTAAAATACAAATACAATCAAATAGTTGCTATAATATTTTTGATGAATTGATTAAATAATATAAAATTACTTCTTTACATAAATTTATAATTGGACTAAAAAGACTAATGGCCAATATATTATATGTTGAATAGTTAGCCTCTTCATGTAGCAAGATGTATAACCTAGGCATCGAAATTGGAAACTTCAAATGTATTTAAATGAAAGAAATATCTTTTTCCAACTCAATCATTTAAACATGGTGTTGAATTAATCTTTGTAGAACACTACAAACCATGGGACCAATAATGATATTTGTCCTTGTGACTTGGGGGAGATATCTGTGATGTAATTAGTAAGTTTTTTTAATAGATATACTTATAAGTAAAAATCTTATTATAATTTTTATTTATTGTAAATTCGTTATATGTGACGTAATTATTAAGGTTTTTTTAATAGATATATTTTAAAGTAATTATTATATTTTTAATTGTAAATTAAAAAAAATTGATTGTATTTAATATAATAAAAAAATTATTTTTTTTAAAATTTAATATTAAGGTGTAGAATAATTATTTGTCATAGTTTTTCAGTTTTGGGTTAATCATGTTTAATTTTGTCTTTTTTTGATACTTAATTTTCTCTCTCTTTCAAAGAGAGTAAATTTTTAGATTTGGTCATATCTCTGTGGTGAAAAAAATGGGTTAAATGTTTCTACTTATCTTGTAAATTTTAATTTTGAAAACAATACAATTTAATCTTAAAAAAATAAAAATAAAAACTACATATTACCTAATAAAGTCATAACCTATTAGAATTATAATTAGTGAGGATCAATTGAAAATAGAGATATTTCTACAATAATTCTCTTACATCAAATCAATGTATAATTCTATTAAGATAATAAACAATAGTTTCATATTTTGGAAGAGTTTACAATATCCATATTAAATCTTTCCGATTTTTTTTGGTCTAATTAACACTAATCTTCTTTAAAATGATGATATTTCTTTTTAACAAGTTTTAATGATTTTAGCATGTTATCAAGATTCTCTAAAAGAAAATTGTTCAATATGAATATGATTACTTAATGTGATTAATAATATTATGAAACAAAATCAATAATAATAAAAATAATTAAATAAATAAAGATAGCATAATGCTTTTTTTTTATATAAAATAATTTAGAAAAGCTTCTTTAGTACAAACATTTTAATATTGATATATAATACAAGCTGAATTCCAATTATAGCATTGAAAAAAAATACTGAGAGAGTGGAAATCTTGTTATGGACTTAAAAATAATTTAGCAAATCTTTGTATATGAAGAACATTTTAACTCTTTTTATTTTATATGGATAAAAGGTTTGTGGATGCAATATATCAAGAGTCATGGAGAATGATAGAATATATCAAAACCATTTATAATCTACGATATTAAAATTAAAATAAATATACCTTATCATAATTTCTTTATCAAAGCAAGTCATTCCCCTATTAAGATGTAGACCATGAACAAATATGTAATCTATAATAAGAGGCTACAAAACATGGAAGACAAGAAGATTCCTAAAATGACCAACTCTACCCAAACCTCAACTCAAATAAGGGTGAGATAATGATGCTTATTCTTGGCTAGATCATTGGGGTATAAAGAAAAATTTCATTTTTGAGAATAACAATACTATTTAAAATACCATTAGCCCAATGATTAAGGAGAATTTATGTTGTTATAAGGGTTGAGAAGAAAAAAAAAAAGAACTCCATAGTGAAACTAGGCCTTCAGCAATTGCAAAAACCTCTAGATGAAATAGAGTGACACCTTTATTAAACTAAGACTCTTCCATATATTAAAGTTTTTGATCTTTTACCTTAACATAAATGATGATTATAGAGAGTTTCTGTTAATTCTTTCTAATCATAAAAATAAATCTTTCAAGAAATCCAAATAATATCGGAACCTTTTAAAATGTGATAAACCATTTTAAATCTTATTACAGGTTAATCATCGTCAAAAATAAATATTAAAATTCAATTATTCATATTTTAAATTAATAATATAATATTAAACATATCTATTTATAATCTTTATTGTATATATGTGTATTTTCTTTTCCTTTTTTTTTAATATTATAATATTAAAGAATTATCAATTATCAAACTTTTAAATTAAAAGTTTAAATAATATAAAAAATAAAATATTTAAAAGTAAATTTTTTAAATAATTTTTTTATAATTAATTTTATATTCTTAATATTATTATTATGCTTTTGCATTAGTTTTAATTATATTTATGCATTTTAAACCATTTACATTAATACATGAGTGGGACTATTCACTGCAAATCGATTCCAAATACAAAAAGCCCAATTTTTTTGGCATCTTGCCATGGTTATGTTATTAACATAAGTTATAGGTTTTATAGTAATGTTATTTTCTTCTACCAAAAAAAAATACAAAAATTTATTTTTCTATATTTTCATTTGAACCTTTAGTTATTTATTTATTTTTGTCATTTTAATTTGGACCTTCACAACATTTCTTTTGTTTTTTTCAATTTTGATTTTGACATCTTTATTTTTCTTTTTATCTTATCAAAGAAATTTTTACTGTCAATTAATCTTTAATTTATTATTATTATTTTTTTTGCATGGTTCAACTCAATTAATATTACTTAATAGTTATTTTAAAAAAACATATTATTTTATATTAAAATAAATATTTTTCATATTTTAAAAAAGATTTTTTTTATTAATTAATATTAAACTCTATAACATTAAACATTTCTTTTTGAAATGCGCATAAAACTATATTAATTTATTATACAGTATATGATATTAAAATATTATGCAATATATCATACAACGATATTGATAAATTCCAAGTAATCATCCATTAACTGAATCATTGTAAAAAAATAAATATTAATAATTAAAATGGTTTTTAAACCTAAAAAATAAAAAACCCTAGACATGCAGAATTTATGATGAAAATTACAATGAGTGGAAACCTATAGCCTTTTTAAAATATAGGTATAACTTCCCACGTAACTCTCATTAACCATCCATCTCCTTTTAGATTCATAACTAACGGAATGTTCAATAACCATGTTCGATAAACATGACACAAGAAGACTATCATTTCCAAATGGAAAAGTTATAGTGGAAAGTACACAGCTGTCCGAATTTATGGCGTGTGGAGCTTGAATCACGAGAATGCTTCTATGACAATAATACCTGTTCCGCTTGTAACGATGCCACTTTTCCCCCTATAAATTCCTGAACTTTTATAAAATATTTACCTTTCGTCAATACGTGCATCTCTCTTTTTGACCTCTTCCTATTTTGAAGTCGTTTTCTGAACTCCAAAATCCTGAAAACTGCAACGGAACTTTCTAGTGAGATTGTTATCGACTTTTCTTGCTTATTCAAGATCTGTGAGCCTCTTATTATTAATGGAGCTTACGCGCTGAAAACACTGTACTAATATCGGCCGGCAGCTTCCATTAAAAATACTTTTAGAACGTTGGAGCCAGGCAATTCCTATTTCCACCCCCATAGCAAAGTTAATGCTATGGGGGTACCTGTGTCAGAGCCCGGCGACAGCAATCGACGGCATCGATCATACCCCTCGGACCTGCCCGCAAAAAGCCCTCCGACCTGCCCGCAAAAAGCATACAATACAATATACGCATTAATGGCAGGCTAATTTGAAATTTGATTTTGAATTTATTTACCCGGTCAGCCGATGTTAGAATTTAATGGCATCCTAACTTGAAATTCGAATTTGAATTTATCTACCCGCTCAGCCGATGTTCCAATTTGAATTTATCTACCCACACATTAATGGCATCCTAACTTGAAATTCGAATTTGAATTTATCTACCCGCTCAGCCGATGTTCTTAGCAGCTACTGCAAGGAGAACATGTTGTTTATAATCTACACAGAAAGTTTCTTCGGCATCCTGCGTGTCTTTTTAAAGCACTCGGCACTCTGGTTTCTCATTTTTACGATAATAGCTATTATGAATTCAAGAGCTCTTCATGAGAAGGTGTTGAAGCTTCTGTGTGGAATCCAACGAATTCTAAGGCATCCACTCTTATGTTAACGACCAGGCAGCCCATCTTTCATCGGTAAGTGATGCTATGCCTAAATACGTTTACGAGAGCCAGCTGTGGGATGAGCCAGCTGTGGGATGAAGGGACGCTGGAAGACTTTAAACCTCTGCTAAATTTGGCCATGAGTGCTTTTTGCAAAACATCACCTCTTCGATGATCATCCAAGCCTGCTAGAACATAGAACTGGCTGACCAGTGCGAGTCTATCTTGGCTATGGTGTTCAAGTTACAAACACTGAATCAAATGTGGAGGCCGTGGTTATTCTATAATATGTTAGAGTATACAAATAGATTATTATCACGTAAATTTATTTATGTATTTCTGTAGGGTTGTGGTTTATTGTTGTATATGCTTTACTATTGCTGCAGCCTTGTAAGTGAGCGAACAGTGCTGAGATTTAAGAGTTTTTTTGAGTGATATATCTATATGCCGGCTTCCATGATACTGATTTTCGTTGACTGATATATCTAGCTTCCATGAAAACTCAACATGGTATCATTCAAGCTTAAACCACAAAAAGCCTCTAAGGAATCAAATACGATACTCGTTTCTAGTTTTCTGGTTTTGTATCAATTATGGTATCATTTTCATTTACTTTTGAGTGTGAAATTATGGTTTTTACATAATGTTAATGTACAAATAAAAAATCAAATGTATTATGCAGGTGTGGGAATTAAACAAAAACGTCGATGTATAATTGCTGGAATTAAACAAAAACGTGAATTTATAATTTGTGAATTTTTGTTAAAAGATTTTAGGTAGGTAAATAATTTGTTTCTCCACTGGAGTGATGTAAGTGTTTAGAGATAATAATTTATAGTTTTATAATAATAAAATATTAATAGCTATATTTAATCTATTATCGATAATAATAAAAATTAGAAATTACCATTTTTTAAGTGTCACTGTATCCTTCTCAATGCGAGCAGAGTGAATGCAATCTTGAAACTATGTAAGTCTCACTGTATCCTTCTCAATGCTAACAGAATGAATGCAAACCATTATAACCGTGGAAGTAAGGTTTTGTAAAGTCGTTTAATTAAACCGTGAAAGTAAGGTTTTGTAAAGTCGTTTAATTAATTTTATATATTTCTTTTTATTGTATATGATGTTTAAAAATTATTTATTTTTTAATAATTCTCATATTAATTATTATTATTTTTGAAATAAAATATATTAATTTACAAATAATCAATATAAATAAAAATATATAAATTTCATTAATTAATTATTTAAAATTGTTTTAAATAAAGATATTCATAAGAATTTTTTTTTACATTTTAAATTTTAAATTTTTTATATAGTTCAATTATCAATATTACACTTCTCAATATTTATATATCTCCATGGTCATAACTAACACTTTTTAATATCACATTTAATCTCACATTTGGGTTCTTTCATGGCTAATATAAAATTATTGATAAATAAAGTCTCTTACACTTTAAGAGGCATATAGGTTATTTTTAATACTCAAAGGTGTGATGGCCATGAAAAGAAAATAGAAAAATAAAGTTATTCTTTGAATATAGAGTGTTTTTTAAAATATATTTTATTTTTATGTTTTTTTAATATTTCATTTATATTTTTAATTGTAGATTTGTTTGATAAAAAATTGAATCAATTCATAGGATTTAGTCATAAAGAGTACTTTTTTATATATATCTTTATAATTTTTATAATTAATCAATGACTATTATTGATTTTGTTTGAATATGGGTAATTTTTTTTGTTTTGTTTTTCAAGTTGTATGTGGTTCTCAAGGCTTGACCTATGGCTTGAGGATCCACGAATCAGGGGCGTCTAAACTATCAAAATCACCTGGGGATGGCACCTGACCTGAGCCACAACAACCTTTCCTTGAATGGATTTTTTAGCATGTCTCCTCCCCCTAGCACAAGGGACAACCACCCCCATGAGGTTTGATCTTGGGTCCCCTTGCCGACGAGGCCCATCCTCAACTGGTTATGCTAGTGGGACTTATGACTATGGGTAATTATCGTTAACAATAGTTAGCTCTAGATCATTACAGCTCTTAATGGTTCACTATGGTTGATTGTAAATTGAGTATGGTTATCTTTAGTTAATTGTGGTTGATTATAATTGGTTATGGTTGATAGTGCTTGACTATGGTTACACATGTTTGAGTATGATCACAAATTAACTATTTTTAAGTAAAAGTAACTATGCTAGAGTGTAATACTTGAATTTCATTGAGTAGAGACCACAAGGGCTAAGTATGGTTGATTGTAAGTTGACTTTGGTTAACAGTGATTGACTATTGTGTGTGGTTGAATTTCATTCTATTGGTTTACCATTGTTAGCTATAGTATGTGGTTAACTTTGGCTCAATTTTGTTTACATAACCTTTGATGAATACCACAATGCTTAAGGTAAAAATTTTAATAATTTAATTTGATGTCATATATTAAATCTTTCATATTAAATAATAATAATGCATTACACCATATTAAATTTGCCTCTTCTAGATCATGCTAAATAGATAAGAGTTTATAATGGACTTACATTGGTTAATTCTTTAGACTTTGTCATTTTCTCTAGTTCAATAGATAGAAGCCTACACATATAGAAGAAAAAAAAACATAGAAATAATAAGATATGCAAGAATGATTGTAATGAGATTTATAATTATACTAATTAAAAATATTTCCATATTATAATATATACATTAGTTTTATATGATGATATATTACCTCATGTCAATAAGTGAATAATATTAATATTATTCCTTAAGATTAATATTAAGAATTATTATTATTTACTACAACAATAATCAAAGTAGGGTAGTGTTATGCACCACATGCATATACATCCTAATTAAATTATCAATTCATTTTATGGGCATTATTTAATTCAACTAATGGTATAGATTTAGAGTTTCACAACTCCGAGGGTTAGCTCAATTAGTCGAGTTTGTGTGGTTAAATCACCTTGCTATTGAGAGGTCACAGAGTCAATTCTCCTTGACACCCTCTAGGTTAGGCTTTGCTAATAAGTCAGCGGGATGTGATCCCTTCGGGTGGATCTGCCTTTGATATTTCCTCGAAGAAAAGGAAAAAAATCAGAATTCCATGTGTAATTCACGGAGAGAGTCTCACCTCTCAAGTACCTTCCTTGTATCTAAGTCAAGTGTTTTCTATTAAATACCTACCAAATCATGAAATGAAGCATTAACATAACTTAAAGACTATTCATAAATGGAGTGACTATGTTACAATGAAGTCTCCTAGAATTTTCCTATTAGGTTTTACGTTCAAGAAGATTCAGTGATTATAGATTAAGCCAACCAATGACTATGTATGGATCAAAATACGCATGCCCTTCTTCACTTCCCTATTACCCTATGGCATTATATCATCTTATGCATGATATGATGTGTATATGGATGACATACATGTCATATACAGGTGATTCCATTAAATAATGCCCATAAAATTAAATGGATGTGAAACCAAGTAAGGCTATATCCCATTGACATAGAAATAAACAAAGACAACTTGAGGTGAGTTTAACATAAAACTTGAAATATTCCAAGGTGTCATCAACCAAATGAATGATCTAGATGAGAAAAGCCTAAAAACCCTAAAAGAGTCTAGAACAAATCCATAGCTAGTACCTACAACTCATAAACTTTTTATATAATTTTAACATATATCTTTCAAAACTAAAACATATATCTTTCTCATTAAATTAATTCAATTAATTATAAAAGTTATAAATATATATAAAAAATGCTCTTTATAACTATTATGATTTGATTCAAATTTTTTTCAAACAAATCTACAATTAAAAATATAAATGAAATATTAAAAAAAACATAAAAATAAAATACATATTAAAAAACACTCTATATTCCCATGAAGTAAAGAACAATTTTATTTATCTATTTTCTTTTCATGGCCATCACACATTTGAGTATAAAAAATTACCTATATTCCTCTTAAAGTATAAGAGATTTTATTTATCAATAATTTTATATTAGCCATGAAAGAACCCAAATGTAAAATTAAGAAGTGTTAGTTATGATAATTGAGATATATAAATATTGAGAAGTGTAATATTGATAATTGACATATATAAAAAATTTAAAATGTAAAGAAATTTTCTTATGAATATCTTTATTTAAAAAAAAATTAAATGATAAAAGATAAAATTAATTAATTAAATTATATATCTTTATTTATATTAATTATTTGTAAATTAATATATTTTATTTCAAAAATAATATAAAATAATAATAATTAATATGAGAATTATTAAAAAATAGGAATTTTTAAACATCATATACAATAACAAATAAATATAAAATTAATTAAACTACTTTACAAAACCTTAAACCTTACTTCCAAGGTTATAATGGTTTGCATTCAGTCTGTTAGCATTGACAAGGATACATTGAGACTTACATAGTTTCAAGATTGCATTCACTCTATTCACGTAGAGAAGGATACAGTGAGACTTACATAGTTTCAAGATTTCATTCACTTTGTTGGCATTGAGAAGGATATATTGAGACTTATTTAGTTTCAAGAAAAGTCTATTTGGACAAGTATGCTCCAAGTTCAGACAATTCTAAAGCAAATGTCTAGAATGCATCCACAACATATGGATTTGACCTAGAAATAAAATACTTTACAAAACCTTACTTCCATGGTTTGCTTTCACTCTGTTCGCATTGAGGATACAATATTAAAAAATAGTAATTTCTAATTTTTATTATTATCGATAATAGATTAAATATAACTATTAATATTTTATTATTATAAAATTATAAATTATTATCTCTAAACACTTCCATCACTCCAATGGAGAAACAAATTATTTACCTACCTAAAATCTTTTAACAAGATTTCACAAATTATAAATTCACGTTTTTGTTTAATTCCAGCAATTATACATCGACGTTTTTGTTTAATTACGACACCTGCATAATACATTTGATCTTTGATTTGTACGTAAACCATTATGTAAAAACCAGAAATTCTGTTAATTTTAGGTATGTTCTATGCTAGAGCAATTTATTTCAATTTCTTTTCCACATTAGCAATGACATCAGCATAAAGTAAACTGCAAATAGAACATAAATATAAATCATAGAAGACAAGCCAAGGCAAGAGGACACAAGATGTGGTGCTAGCCAGGGACAAACCCCACAATGTGGGGAAACCCTTGATCAATTCTTCTTTTATGTTCTTCAAAGTTTAGCAGAGAAAGTGAGAGAGATAGTACATTTATAATAGGAGTCAATCACTTTGACTTTTGATATCGTCATGAGATTAATTGAAGACATATTGCTTCAACTAATTCTCTAAGGTGACTCGTTCACCTATCATAGTGCTGCATCTCGTCTATTTGTTGCACATTACCATATGACACCTTGTTGTACTGTCACATGTGTTAAACCTTGATTACTGAGCTGCTCTCATCTTCATGCCGCTCATCATGCAGCATCTTCCATGGTCTTATGCATCATCAAGTTGCACATGCTCATGATCTCATTCATCATTATGCTGCCCATGCATAATGATCGATGCCGTCGATTGCTGTCGCCGGGCTCTGACACAGGTACCCCCATAGCATTAACTTTGCTATGGGGGTGGAAATAGGAATTGCCTTGGAGCCATGCGGGCCTTGGAATACTAATGGCCACTTATTACTTGCATTTGTCAAACAGTCTCCCACGACTTCCTCGTGTAGGCATTCCTATGGTCTCAATGATAACCTGTACGTAGAGCGAAATACGAACCTGAACGCTTTCCGCAACATTTTTAGCAAAATACTTATAAGGATGTGAGGATTGGTCCCTACATGTCTCCAATTTTAAGCGAGACTAAGTATACCTGAAAATGGCTCTACCTATGATTTCTTTAGTTGAAAAAAATACTAATATCTCTCGTAAACCTTAATACTGTCGTTCTATAATATGATATTAACCACAAAGGAGGTGGGTCTAAATTCAGTTGGGCCACGACTGTGGCATCAACGATATTAGTTGAACTTTCCTGTGTTTTTCCTGCCAGAAAGTGCCCCGAAACAGAGGAGCGATAAAGAAAGCACTATAAGACCACAATCACTATTTATAAAAAAAATTGATTGACCGAAAAATTTAAAAGTGGTATAAGGATTCATAATTTACTGTTGTCGAGGGAAGCGAGCATCACGGTCAAGTCTGGAATGTGAAAACATTCATGTAAAGATACGGCGCCGAATTTTTCGTAGCACGGCGCCGAATATCCGCGCTGCTGCGCAGCATTTTTGTAGCACCGACTATATTTGGTGTTGGATGGAGTGAGGAAGCGCATCTTTGAAATTCTAATAGAAAGAACTCTTGTGCACATTTGAGGATCGAGTTTTAATTTACAATTTTAGAGTGAAATTCTTGGGCTAGTGTCAGTGATTCCCATTTTGAATTGTTGAATTGGGTTTCCTTATGGGAAGGGATAATTTTTTATATTTTGTAAAATGTGAATATGTTCCAGGAGATAAATTAATTATATTTTGTAAAGTGTGAATATGTTATTTCTATAAGGCTGTTGATAGGTTCAACATTAATACATAAACTTTATATAAAAATAGAAAATACAAGTGGGATAGCTGTATATTAGTAATTTTTTTGGGGTAGTTATCGGTATGCCACAATCAATTCTGGACTTTTCCATGCATATTCATCTCTTTTAAAAATTTTACTAGTACCATTTTTACATTGTAAAAATGGATTTTATCCTCCATTTTGATGGTAAATTCCTTTTTTTACGGTAGGATTTTTTTGTCACCCATCAATTCTGGACATTTCTCATTTCTTTCAAAAATTTTATTAGTTTCTTTTTACAATGTTATTGTGAAAATAGATTCTATTTTCCATCGGATTCTATCCTCTATGGGCCAATGTATTTAATTGTATTTAATTCCTGCTATCTTCCCTAATTGTGAAATACTTCCAAAGAAAAGGAAGTGAGGGGAGGAAAAACCGCGCTGAAATGTCAGGCGGTAAAGGGAAAAATTGTTAAGTCTCGTGATGACCAGATAGCATAAGCACTGTGTGCGAGCAACTCGCAGAAGACAGAAGGTCTTGTGAGCAAGCTAGGGGGGAGATTTGGTCTCGAAAGACAAATCTCACGGACGGGAGGATTGATTAGCAACAGAACCCAGAGGTGACCTCTACCATTGGAGTTCTTTACTTAAAAACAGCTCAGGTATGAGGTACCTTCTGAGCAAGCTAGGGGGGAGATTTGGTCCCGAAAGACAAATCTCACGGACGGGAGGATTGATTAGCAACAGAACCCAGAGGTGACCTCTACCATTGGAGTTCTTTACTTAAAAACAGCTCAGGTATGAGGTACCTTCTGGAAAATTATGCTGATGCACAAAACTAAATTATGTGTCTTCTACTGTGAATGAAATGATGTAGAGGCACACCTAAGGCTAGAGTGATAATTGAAAATGATAATAGTAGGGTTTCGTTTACATTTTTATCTACCGAAAACATAGTAACAAAGTCGGAAAACTTCAGCATAGTAATCTTTTATAGAAGAATTAATAACTGTCAAAGCGAGGGAATTTTCCTGTAAATCTAGAACGTACTACTTGCATAAATATAATTATGTACATGCCTTTTAATGCAAGAAAATTAGAAATGTAATATGTATAGGTCTTATAATGTAAGAAAGAATTGATTATTGTAGAAATACTGTAGAAAAGAACTGGTTAATAATTCCTCTGTTGATTGTGTAAAATTTTAGACAAATTAGGAATTGATTAAGAATGCTCAAAATGCTTTTACCTGAAGAGTGAAGCCATAGAAGGGGTCGATAAAGCAGGGGTATAAGGGTAGAAATCCTAAAGCCGTCTTGGCTAGATTACTCGAGAATGGATTGTCAATTAAATTCTAAAACCCTGCCATGTCTTCCTAAAACTCTACGAGGGAGTGAAACCCCATACTATTAACATCGACAGAACCAATCATCGAACAAGTTAACTAAAGTGCTAGCTTTTAATTGGAAAACAGAGAATTAGTTACATCTTATTCTCGCAAAGGACATTATCAAACCAATCTGGACACAGAATTGCGTATATAGAAGGAATTAAAAAAAATGAAACCCTGACTCGAGGTTTCCACAACAAGCTCTATCCAGTCCAATCAGAACTGAAACTTATGAACAAAATTATCATGGGTAGTTCAGGGAACAGTAAACACATTCCATTTATATATCGACCAAAGTTCAGTTACATTCCATATAGAATATAACCTTTACACATCGAACCAGACATTGATTTATAAACCAAATGGAACCAGAATCATAGGCATAAGAAGAACAATACGGCTACGAACCCAGGAAGCTTGTTAAAATTGAATAACAGTTCTTAATTCCGAGAGATGTAAATCTTTCATAAAAAAAAAATAGAATTTAACATGGAAACTATACCGACGTTGCCATAAACTCAGGACCTGCAACTGGTTAATAAAACCCTCATTCATATAGAGAAAATGTTCATGCATACACCTCAGAACAGCGGTAGGTATTCGCCTGATAACCTTAAACTTTTAACTGTTCAGAGACCGCAATATTTCAAAATAGGAAAGAAAAGCTAAAATACTCAGAGAGCTGAAGCTCTAGCCACAAGCAACCTAGGAGAGTTCCTTCTTGGGCAAACAAGCACCAGGCCGGAGATAAACCTTACCCGGAAACATTCGGGTGACAAAAACTTATGAAGAGTCCATCCTTCGGTCACAGTTGTAAACCCTGAACCTATAGCCGAGCTTCCTACAGTTCAAAATACGCCGCAATCATTGTTAGCAATAGGACTACATAGATAGAGTATAACAATCAACTGTAAAGGAAATAAAATAGAGTCACCTATGTGAATAAAATCTTACTTGGGGTACACTCGCCGGAATGAAAACCATAACCCTTTTTCTGAGAATCCACTCGCATTGTAGCTCTGGACCGATAGACCGAGCAGGCCTGCAAGAGGAGATGCAGAACCGCAGCAGGTGCCGAGGAAGAAGGAGTAAAATGAGACTCCACTATCGCAAACGAAGATATGAAAAACTCCAGATGAAGCCTAACCGTAGGATTGTGATCCCAGGTCCTCCACCATCGATGAGACGAGAGACCCGAGATGCGCAGCTGCGGTAGGACAGGCCTGCCCGTGCCACGTACCAGGACGGAGTAGGGAATTTAATGACATAAAAAAATATCAACACCATAGTAAAGAAATACAGGTTGTAAGCCAGGTGATTGAGACAGCATGAGCACGAGACAGCAGGCGGTATGGTTGGGATTCATGTGGCACAGATACAAATAGTGGAGTCCATCAAACAATGGCACTTAAACCAAAAATAAAAGAAACGATAACCAGAACTTTAATCAGAGATCCTATTACATGGATACGAATGTACTCACATCATTAACAATAAAGTATAGAGCTATGACAATTGAAACATAGGTGTATATTGTTGCAAACCTTTTTTTTTTTTAATTCTTTTTATCATATGTATAATGTGGTGTAATCTGGAGTTGTTACAAGTGGTATCAGAGCCAAGGTTACAAAACTGTGGCCTCTGGAAAATATATTAAATAAGAATAAACAGTTATTGTGTTAATCTTTTGCTTCTATCTATTGATGACCCACTAATTTGTCAAGAACAGGAAATAGGATGACAACAGACTATGAGGAGAACGGACAATGTTCCACAGAGAAATGTGGCTGGTCTAGGACCTGCAATAGGCCCTGAAACTAATCTTGAAATATGGGTGTAGTTAGGAGAGGAGGCCCGCAACACTAGTCTTACGATATTAGAGACAGTCTAGGAATTAAAGAATGAGATGACCTGCCTGCGGGAGGAAAATGCAAGATTAACTATGGAATAGGAAAAAAACATGAAAACACTATCTAACAAGCAGAATCAGCGCCAGCCGAACCCTAGCCCTGAATAGTTATGAGTGTCAGAAGAACAAGGCTACCACACGGATCAGGAAGAAATAGAAGGAGGGGAAAAGAATTGAGAGGAAAAGTCGGATAATGCCTCTGAACACCCGACATCGAAAAGGACCCGGATAGAATTACAAGGGGAGTTTTGGAAAATAATTAACATGAATAAATATTTTCAATTATATGAATATGATCACAACCTCAAAGCGCATCTGGCCATTTTCCAATTGCAACAAAAGGCCACTCTGTGGTGGGAAGAGGTCAAGATTGTACGAGGGGTAAGTGAAAAAAATATAACTTGGGAAAATTTTCAAAATATTTCAGGGAAAGATATTTGACTGAACGATTTTACAACGAGAAAGCAAGGGAATTCCATGACCTGCAACTTGGACAACAAACAATGGATGAGTTTCTCACCCGATTTACCTGGTTACTTCATTATGTGCCTTACATACGAGAGGAGAAGGCTAAGGTACAATGGTTCATCAGTTGTTTGCCCTTGGCGATGAGAGAAAGAATTGAGTTTGATAACCCAAAAACAATGGATGAGGTGATACGAAAGGCCAGAATATGTTATCAGCAAAGTAAGCAGAAGGGAGAAATTTTAGGAAAGAGGTGGGTTGACAAGAGAGATAATAAGATTGTTGTGGGCACTAAGGGAAATCGTGGTAGTGTTAGCAAAGGATTTCCCAAAGGGAAAAACAACAGGAATCTGCATAAGAACCAGCTCAGATTGAAGCCACCCATTGAATCTAGAATCAACGAATAATCTGGTAAAATTGACAATGAAGGGACAGCGAGACCTCCAGTACAATGCTGGGGATGTGGAGGGGCTTGTTACATTAAAAGCTGTCCTCATCGAAAGGGTACTGAACAAATCCATGAAGCATCTACAGTTGGCGACGTGGCCCAGAGTTTACTGAGAAATAATGCCGCTCTAGAAGATCATCAGGCAGAATACCAGCCGACTATGGTGGAGTTTGAAGGTAAGATCTTTTATTATACTGTAACTGTTTTAATTGATCCTGGAGCTACATTAAGCTATGTTAGTCCCAAGGTTGTGGAACAGTGTAAGTTACAAGTTGTTAAGTTTAAAAACCCTTGGCTAGTACAAATCGCAACACGGGCAAAGAGAAGTGTGTTAGCTAAGGTCAATAACTGCCCCTTGAAGATAGAAGGTCAGCTGGTGATGGTAGATCTAAATGTACTTCTTCTTGGATCGTATGACGTGTTGATAGGCATGGACTGGTTGGAAAGACACTGGTCCATTATAAATTGTAAAACAAAAACCATCTGCTACAGGGGTGAATTCAGGGAAAAGCAGGAGATGCAAGGTATTCTGAGGCCAGTGCAGATTTGGCCAATAACCACCTCTCAGTTGGCAAAGTGTATCAAGAAAAGATGTCAGGTTTATGCCATTCAAGTTGGTTATGCCAACTCAAAAGACAATACTGCCGCCTTGTAAAGTATTCCAGTGGTACGAGAATTTGCAGATGTGTTAACTGAAGAGATACCAGGACTGCCACCCAAGAGAGACATAGACTTCACTATCGAATTGGTGCCATGGGTAGCCCTAGTATCCCGAGCTCGTTATCAAATGAGCACACTAGAATTGACATAATTAAAAATGTAGCTACATGAGCTGTTGGACAAAAATTACACCTGCCCCAGTGTGTCGCCCTGTGGAGCCCCTGTGTTGTTCGTTAAAAAGAAGGATGGGACCCTTCGTATGTGCATGGACTATCGTCAGTTGAATAAATTGACAATTAAGAATAATTACCCTCTACCCCGTATTGATGAACTTTTTGATCAGGTAAAAGGGGCAACCATATTCTCAAAGATTGATTTACGATCAGGATACCACCAAATCAGAATTAAAGAGGAAGACATAGCCAAAATTGCCTTTAGAACTCGATATGGACACAATGAGTTTTTGGTATTACCCTTTGGATTAACCAACACCCCCCGCAAGCTTTATGTGCTTAATGAACAAAATATTTCACCAGTATTTAGACAAGTTTGTGTTAATTTTTATTAACGATATACTGATATATTCCCAGAATATGGAGGAACACAACGAGCACCTCAGATTGGTATTGAAAAGTCTCCGAGAACACCAATTATATGGCAAATACAGCAAGTGCGACTTATTTAAGGAACAAATTTAGTAGTTGGGACATATAATCACTAAAAATGGAATCGCTGTGGATCCCGAGAAGATAAGGACCATAATGGAATGGCCAGTGCCAAAGGACGTAGCGGATATAAGATCCTTCATGGGATTAGCGGGTTATTATAGGCGGTTTGTGGAAGGATTCTCGAGAGTGGCTTACCCTATCACTTCCTTGCAGAAAAACGGGGAAACTTTTAAATGGACCACAGAATGCCAAAAAAGTTTTGAACAACTCAAGAATCTGCTCACCACAACACCTAGGTTAAGCATAGCTGATCAAGGTAAGGACTATGTGGTGTGCACAGATGCGAGTAAGGAAGGGGTAGGAGGGGTGCTGATGCAAGAAGAAAAGGTAATCGCCTATGAGTATAGGAAATTAAAAGAACATGAGCATAAATATTTCGCTTATGATCTAGAGTTGGCAGCTTTTATTCATGCCTTAAAGATGTGGCGCCACTACCTGATGGGTAAAAAGTTTCTATTAATGACAGACCATCATAGCTTGACTAGTTATTTTAGTCAGCCTACCTTAAATTCTATGCAGGTGTTGGATAGTGCAAGCCCCGCGAAACGAGTATGGGGTGCGAAGCCTAGAATTTTTGGTAATATTAGGGTAAAAGACTCCACGGAAAGCGCAGAGCGTGAACTATAGAAGGTTGAGTCAAAGGGTAGTTCGCCCAAAAATAATGTAAAGAAATAGTAATAGAGTCAGCCTGTGGAGGGATCACGGGCCAAGGGAAAGTATAAATAGAGTAGGGCTCTATGAGGGAAAGTAGTTCTTTTGAAATATGGAATGTAATGGGTTCTGTAAGGAAATAGCTTGAAAGTGTCTGCACGTCTGAGTCAAGGGAGTAGGGTAGAAGGGAGAGGCTCTGTAGCTGTGTGCGCAGAGGCCTAGAAAGTTCGTAGCTGTGTGCAATGACCCATGCAGCTGAGTGCGCAGGGTGGATCTGGATGTATTGTTGAAGATTGATAATAAAGATAATTTTCTTCTAAATTTTGTGTTGGTCGCGACTTTACTCTTTTATAAATGAACTGTTATGATTTCTGCATTTGCTACGATTGAATTCATGTGAACTAGATTAATATTGATGTGCGAAGTAACCAAAATGAATAAATGTTTACTTAAAGACCTTTTTCACTAGATCAAACCAATAATAAGTGATCCAATTTGTAATAAACGTGATAAGGGTATTTCGACCTGCGTGGATCTAGCGTAGCGCGAGGCTGTCGAACAATGTATGAGCCCCAAACCACATCCAAGACATCCCCACGGTGCGGAAACCTGGTTCCAACACCCTCCCCTTCTACCTCGGGTGAGACCTCAGTTCGCGCTTCGCGGGCTGTTGTCGAAAGTACCGGTAGCTGTGGGATTTGTTTGGTTAAATAATTCTTCCGAACCTGGGTCAAGCCCATATAAGACAACAAATAGTTCTGTTTTCGGGACCGGGATCTACCTAAGGGGTGTCTGGTGTGAAAGGCAGGGACGCTAGAGGAAAGAGTGACCAAGGATCAAGACGGTAGTAATGGCGAGTGAAATCCAGTTACCAATATTCAAGGGAGCAGGAAGTGAAGATTTGGAAAAGTTTTGGTTGGTATTGAATTCAGTATGGAACATGCATCATATCACGAATGATGATATCAAGAAAGTCGTCTTAGATAGCACACTCTAGGACGGAGTGCTAACATGGTATATGAAGTATTCGGACATCAACCAATGGCGAGGATAGTAGACGTCTACACGAAGTTAAAAAAGGAGTTCAGCCGGCCAAAATCGGAGTCGCAGTTGGTCATAGGATTCAAAGAAGTCATGATGATGCCTGGTGAGACCCGGTGGGATCTAGATCAGAGGTTAAAAAGCACTATTCGCGAAGCCAACATGACCCTGACGGATGCACAACACCGTGCTTGGTTTATCGCATCGTTAACGCCATATCTGAAATCGGCTTTGTCACAACAGAAGATCTCAACCCAAGCAGAAGCACTGGAGGTAGCAATGTGGCTGCACGAAATCACAGTACAGGACCCAGGGTTGGGAGTTCAGCAAATCCAATCGTAGGTCCAAAACATGTGTTTGGAAATACAAAAGTTAAAACAAAACTAGGCACCGGAAGTTTGGGAGGAAGTTTGGTGCATCAAGTGTAGTGGCCAGGGACATGATCAAGACCATTGTCCAGTCACGATAAACCTTGTGGTCACGAGGGGACTAGCACCATTGCGACCAGAGGCATAGGTAGGGCTGAGCATGATCACCCTGCTCTGGTGTGTAATCTGTCAAGTAGGAGGAAAACACAACACGGATAATTGCCACCTACTGCTGAAATACAATCAAACCCCCCAGCAGTTCTTTTGTAGCTTTTGTAGATCGGTGCTTCACGAGGACAGAGATTGCCAAATGTTGGTGGATCAGACATTTGCCTACCAAATAAATACTGCGAGACGAGGTCAAAATCTAGTTGCAGCGTTTGCGCGTGATGGATTCCAAGGATGGGGTCGAGGACGAGGCGGAATGGGACCAAGAAGGGGTCGAGGACAACAAATTTGTTACAATTGTGGAGGACGAGGACACTACGCGCAAGATTGGACAAATCCAACTCGAGTATCATGCCCCTATTACGAACAATTCAACCATGAATTGCTATATTGCCCTATGCTGCTAGCACAGATTCGCGACAAAAAGACAGGACCTCCTACGACAACACAGAATGTGCAGATGATAAGGATTGAACCATATGATGAAGAACCTAAAGTAAATATGGTACTAAGGAGCGGTGCAATCTTAGAAGGAGATCAGTCTGAGCCATATAAAGGTCCCTCAATGTTAACAACTTTCATAGAAAATTGCATGAAGTTACTTTGCGATAATAGGGCAGTGAAAGGATTGCAGGAGGTAATTAAAAATTACGCAATATGGGGAGAACCTCGCATAGTCTGACGAATGGGGAGCCATACGTCACGGACCAGACAAGAAATGTGGTTAATAGTGCAGATTGGTGACTATGAGATGGATCAGGTCATTCTGGACCTTGGTTCGGATGCAAACGTCTTGCCCAAGCAGACATGGGAGCTTATTGGCAAGCCCCCACTCCAATGGTCTCCAATACAATTACAGATGGAAAATCAATAGAAGATCTTTCCCCTAGGTAGGCTGCAAGGAATCACCATAGACCTGGATGGTGCAAGCACTAGAACAAATTTTGAAGTTATTGAGATAGTGGACGAGAAAAGCCCGTACCCCGCATTGTTGGGAATAGACTGGGCCATCGACATGAATGGGATTATTAATTTCAAGCACAAGGAGATGATATTTGAGAAAAAGTTGTGCCGCATAGTTTTTCTGCTAGATCCAACTAAGGGACCCTGCTAGACGGAACCTGTGCGCAACGAGGAGCAGGACAAAGCCTCGGATTGTATCTACCAAATTGCCGCACAAAGGCCAATAAAGGGTAAGGTAATGGAGGAACGGAGAATTTCACAGGGTTACGCGGAACCATACACCGATGATTCGGAGGAAGAAGATGAGCAATGGCGGAACATAATGAACGGGGCAACTACTTCAAGCTGCAATATGCTGACAAAATCCATATACTGCATTAAAGCTTAGGACCGCGAGCTACTGGTATATGACAGGCTCACAGTAGTAAATGTATTCTTGGAGAAGTTTGAGAGCACAGTACCAGAGTACCAGCGATTTGATGCGCTCAAATGGGCCTTGCGCGTGACACTGACGAGATGGTGGGGTACCCATGAAGGCACTTTCGCAGATTGGAAAAGTTGTAAGCACATGATGCAGATACGATTCGGGAAGCTAGCACTCCAACTAAAGGAGAAATATGATGGACGAGAAAATCTGCACATACATCTGAGCAAATGGACCAAAGCCTATGGCGAAGAGCAACAACCAGAATGGATGCACCCATTTTATCATACCTTAGATGTCATCCCAAGGAATTGGTATATTGAAACCGAGCTTCGATGTGGCACAGGTCAGTGGGATATCTTGCACGCAAGGTTTCTGTCAACATTTCTTTTTGAGGATCAATTTATGGATACAATGGATGACGCGTTGAAGCTAGTAAAGACCGCAATTTTCACGTTTCCGCTAGAGTCGAAAGAAGTCGTGCAACTAGACTGGTCGCGACAGCTGAGTCGGGCCTTGGAATGTTACAATGTAAAAGTAGAAGGGGACGAGGATGATCCGCGCGACATCAATATACTAGAATCTGAAGGAAGTCAAGAAGTGCGCGGCCCCGAAATAGAAGATCCAGACGTCACAGCACCATTAAAAACGAAGCAAGTGAATATTGGAACAGAGGAAGAACCGAAGTATGCTACACTTGGGGATTACTGGGATGATGCTACCGAGGAAAAGGTTGTCAAGCTACTCAGGGAGTATCGAGACCTCTTCCCTACTAACATTACGGAGCTGAAAGGGATTCAGGGCGAACTAGGAATGATGAAGATAACCATGAAGCCTATCATGAAGCTAGTAAAGCAGCGACCTTACCGATTAAATCCAAAATACAAAGCAAAAGTATGAGAAGAGCTAGACAAGATGATGGCAGTCGGGATCATTGAACTAGTCGAGGAGTCCAAGTGGATAAGTCTGATGGTGGTACAAGAGAAGAAACAGAAGAGTGAGATACACATCTACGTGGATCTACGGAAACTCAATGATGATTGTGTCAATGATCCATTTCCCACACCTTTTATTGATGAATTCTTAGAAAATGTGGGCAGGCAGGAAGAGTATTCCTTTACGGATGGGTTCTCTCGATACCAACAGATCAAGATCACGCCAGAGGATCGAAGCAAGACAACGTTTGCTACGGAATGAGGTTGCTTTCAGTATACAGTGATGCAATTCGGGCTGAAGAACGCGCCGACAATATTTTCCTGCATTGTGGTAGCCGCATTCAAGGAATTCATACATAAATTCTTGGAAGTCTATCTTGACTATTGGTTTGTCTTTGGCCTAGTTCAGAAACATACTGGGAGCTTATGATTAATGGATACCTACTGTCGACACCAAATTGCGCTCAATCTAAAGAAGTGTATGTTCCTTGTTCCTTTCGGGAACTTGCTGAGTCACATAGTTTGTAGGCAAGGCTTGATGGTGGATCCGGCAAAGATCGTTGTCATATTAGCTCTGCAAGCACTACGCAGTGTCAAACAGCTTCGCGCTACGCTAGGACACATGGGGTATTATCAGAAGTTCATAAACGTTTACGCCTAGATCATGGCTCCAATGGAACAATTGTTAAAAAAGGATGACCTCGTATTGTTATATGACAGTAAATTCGAAAAATTCCCAGGTAAACTCTCTATGCATTGGTTGGGGCCTTATGTCATTAAAGAAGTAATTGATGGGGGCACAGTTCAGCAGGCTAAGCTAAACAGAGACCCCTTCCCGGGAAGAGTGAATGGTAGTCACCTAAAGCTCTATACAGGTAGGCCAACCGCCTAACTAACCATTCCACGGAGTGTCTCACCACTCCAACCAGTTGAAAGAGTGCGAGGGATGATAAAGAAGTCTGAGGAAAATATGTGTTGGTATTAGGGTACGTGTACAATTGGCCAACAATCAGGAGCGTGGTTCTGCGGACAGAGCCACGCGGGTGCGCTGCTCCAAGGAATGATGACTATTAATACCATTGTTCATGACAAGATGGCTGCATTATGGCAAAAGGGAGCGGGCGGCGGGAAATTAAGAGCCACAGTATGAACCAGATATGAAATGATTGACCACATATTTCACACGGGAAGGTTACATGAGCTGGAATGAGTGGCAATCCAGGCATTTGAAGTTCGCATGGCTTATAAATCACCATGGGGAATCCGCTGGGCAACCTACGCTTTGGAAATATAGATGGAGTTGTTCAGCATCTCTGCACCCGGCAAGTGCCCGAAGGTAGTAATCTGGCCAAAGGGGGGGCAGGACTCTCTAAGGAGTCTGGTATTGCCAGCTGTGGGTATCCCGCAGGCTGCAGTATTACTAGCAGGGGATGTACTAGAAAATAGGGAATGCGAAGTAGAATTGGTCTGGATGCCGTCGCCTCGCCTAGGGGTAGGATGGTGCATTACAACAGAACAACAAAAGGATGGACAGACGGCGACCATGGGTGGAGATGCAGTCACTAAGTTGCCTCTGATGGTTCTCGACGAGTGGGATTGCGCAGAAAGTAGCCAGGGTCTCACAAAATTGTAACACAGGTTGCAGCGGATGGTGTGAAGAAAAGATACGTTAGTCGAAAAGGACTATGGTGGTACCAGGAGGTCTTGTATGCGGCTCCCCTACTCATGCTAAAATCCTTGGATGGGGTGTTCTGTGTTAACCGAGCAGAGAAAAATGAGCATCATCGGTTGCGAAGATAGGGTAGAAACACTGAAGCCGGAAAAGCATTGCAGGAGACAAAGTAGGAGCAGCTAGATGATGAGTGCCACTCAACAAAAGGTGAACTGCAAAGCCAAGACTGAGCATTTAGCCATGCTGGTAAGTGACTTGGGATGAGTCACGATGATTGTGTTGGGGGACTGTTGGGTAGCGCAAGCCCTGTGGAACAAGTATGGGGTGCGAAGCCCAGAATTTTGGGTAATATTAGGGTAAAAGACTCCACGGAAAGCATGGAGCGCGAACTATAGAAGGTTGAGTCAAAGGGTAGTCCACCCAAAAATAATGTAAATAAATAGTAATAGAGTCGGCCCACGGAGGGATCGCGGGCCAAGGGAAAGTATAAATAGAGCGGGGCTCTATGAGGGAAAGTAGCTCTTTTGGAAGATGGAATGTAATGGAATCTGTAAGGAAATAGCTTGAAAGCATCTATAAGTCTAAGTCGAGGGAGTAGGGTAGAAGAGAGAGGCTCTGCAGCTGTGTGCGCAGAGGCCTAGAAAGTCCGCAGTTGTGTGCGCGGACCCCTACAGCTGAGTGCGCCAGGTGGATCTGGATGTATTGTTGAAGATTGATAATAAACATAAGTTTCTTCTAAATTCTGTGTTGGTCACGACTTTACTCTTTTATAAATGAACTGTTATGATTTCTCCATTTTCTATGGTTGAATTCATGTGAACTGGATTAATCTTGATGAACGAAGTAACCAAAAGGAATAAATGTTTGCTTGAAGGCCATTTTAACTAGATCAAACCAGTAATAAGTGATTCAATCTGTAATAAACATGATAAGCATATTCTGACCTGCACGGATCTAGGATAGCGCGAGACTACCGAACAGCGCGTGAGCCCCAAACCACATCTAAGACATACCTAGGGTGTGGAAACCTGGTTCCAGCACCCTCCCCTGCTACCTCGGGTGAGACCTCAGTCCGCGCTTCATGGGTTGTTGTCGAAAGGGCTGGTAGCTGCGGGATTTGTTTGGCTAAATAATTCCTCCGAACCTGGGTCAAGCCCATATAAGCCAACAGCAGGCATGGTGGGTAGATTTCCTAAGTGCTTTTGACTTCGAGATTAAGCATCTGAAAGGGAAAGAGAACTGGGTAGCGGACGCTTTTAGTCAGAAAGTACAATGTCTCTACGAAATTTCTTGCAGCGAGGGGCAGAGTACCTTGATGAAATGATTAAAAAGGCAGCAAAACAAGATTCAAGATATCAACAAATAGGACACCAAGTTCAGAATCCAACCAGTAAAGAAAATTAGCAAGGATACGCTATGGATGGTGCTAGCATGCTGAATTATAAAAAAAGGCTATATGTGCCCAACCAAAATGACATTAAAAGCTTGATTTTAGTTGAATTTCATAAGAGTCATTATGCTGGGCACCCAACGTATCAGAAGCTGATTACCACACTCTAGAAGGAGTATTATTGGCCAGGAATGAAAAAAGATGTAGCAGAATATTTGACAACCATGTAGCATCCACTACCAATTCCGAAGTGGAAATGGGCAACCATCTCTATGGATTTCATAACAGGATTACCCAAGTCCAAAAGAAACAACGATTCCATCATGGTGGTGGTGGACAAATTAAGCAAATTAGCTCATTTTATACCAGTACAATCCACTTACAGAGCAGTGCAGATTGCCCATATTTTTATGCAAAACATTTTTAGGCAGCACGGTTTACCAAACGCTATAATATCTGACCGTGATGTAAAATTTACATCGATATTTTGGAGAAATCTGTTTGGGGAATTGGGGACTCAATTGAATTTCAGTACCACTTATCATCCTCAAACGGATGGACAAACAGAATGGGTGAATCAGGTTGTAGAATATATGCTAAGATCATATGTGATGCAGCAACCATCCAAGTGGGAAGACTATCTGCACTTGGTTGAGTTTGCGTACAACAATGGCTATCATACATCCCTACAAATGAGCCCGTTTGAAGTATTGTACGGATGAAAATGTCGCACACCCTCAAGCTGGGCGGGGAGCAGAGGACAGGCTGATGCTGGGCCTCGAAATGCTTAAAGAAATGGAAGAAATGGTCATGAAGATACAATCCAATTTAAAGGAAACCCAATATAGGCAAAAGAAATTCGTCAACTGAAAGTGAAATTTTAGGGAATACCAAGTAGGAGATCATGTTTATGTGAGAATTCGAGCTAAAAGGAGCACATTACAATGGAGTGGGTGTGCCAAGCTGGCACCCTAGTTTTGTGGACCATTTCAGATCTTAGTGAGAGTTGGTCCAGTGGCATACCAGCTCACCTTGCCAAGTCATATTTGGGTCCACAACATCTTCCATGTGTCAGTATTAAAAAAATACGTTTATGATCCTAAGCACGTAATCAGTTGGCAGGACATATAGGTAGGAAAGTATCTTAGGTAGACCAATCAGTTTTTTTGGTAAAGGAAAAACAGACTTAGAACATTGTGTGTTTCAGGTCGAGTCGGAAGGAGAATTCTTGGTCGAGTCATTGAATATACTTGATCAGAGAGAAGTAATGCTGTGGAAACAAGCCATCACCCAGGTTAAAGTGCAATCGCAGCACTTTGGGCCAGATGAGGCCACCTGGGAGGATGAACAACGCATGAGTGAAGCTTATCCAAGACTGTTTGTGGCCGGAAAACATCGAGACGATATTTGATTTTAGGAGGGGGAGATGTAATGTCCCCAGAAAGCTATAAATATTTTATTTACCGCAGTAAGAATAAACTGAATAATTAGTGTTATTACCTGTTTGAATTGAATAATATTGTTAATTATTGAAAATGAGAAATGATTTAAGTATCAACAGATCTTGTAACTTCTCATGGAAGGAAGTTGAAAAAAGTAGTTGCTGGAAAAACCCTAACTACCTCCCCTAACTGTGAAATGCTTCCAAAGAAAAGGAAGTGGGGGGAGGAAAAACCATGCTGAAATGTCAGGTGGTAAAGGGAAAAATTGCTAAGTTTGGTGATGACCAGATAGCATAAGCACTGTGTGCGAGCAACTTGCAGAAGACAGAAGGTCTTGTGAGCAAGCTAGGGGGGAGATTTGGTCTCGAAAGACAAATCTCATGGACGGGAGGATTGACTAGCAACGGAACCCAGAGGTGACCTCTACCATTGGAGTTCTTTACTTAAAAATAGCTCAGGTATGAGGTACCTTCTGGAAAAATTATACTGATGCACAAAACTAAATTATGTGTCTTCTACTGTGAATGAAATGATGTAGAGGCGCACCTAAGGCTGGAGTGATAATTGAAAATGATAATAGTAGGGTTCTATTTACATTTTTATCTAATGAAAACATAGTAACAGAGTCGGAAAACTTAAGCATAGTAATCTTTTACAAAAGAATTAATAACTGTCCGAGTGAGGGAATTTTCCTGTAAATCTGGAACATACTACTTGCATAAATATAATTCTGTACAGGTCTTTTAATGCAGGAAAATTGATTATTGTAGAATTACTATAGAAATATAATTCTGTACAGGTCTTATAATGCAGGAAAAAATTGATTATTGTAGAAATATTGTAGAAAAGAACTGGTGAATAACTTCTCCGTTGATTGTGTAAAATTTTAGACAAATTAGGAAGTGATTAAGAACACTATAAATGTTGTTACCTGAGGAGTGAAGCCATAGAAGGGGTCGATAAAGTAGGTATATAAGGGTAGAAACCCTAAAGTCGTCCTAGCTAGATTACCTAAGAATGGACTGCCAATTAAATTCTATAACCTTGCCATGTCTTCCTAAAACTCTATGAGGGATTGAAACCCCATACTATTAACATCGACATAACCAATCATCGAACAAGTTAACTAAAGTGCTAGTTTTTAATTGGAAAACAGAGAATTAGTTACATCTTATTCTCGTAAAGGACATTATCAAACCAATCTCGACACAAAATTGCGTATATAGAAGGAATTAAAAAAATGAAACCCTGACTCAAGGTTTCCACAACAAGCTCTATTCAATCTATTCGGAACTGAAACTTATGAACAAAATTATCATGGGTAGTTCAAGGAACAACACACACATTCCATTTATATATCGACCAAAGTTTAGTTACATTCCATATAGAATATAACCTTTACACATCGAACCGGACATTGATTTATAAACTAGATGGAACCAGAATCATAGGCATAAGAAGAACAATACGGCTACGAACCCAGGAAGCCTATTAAAATTTAATAACAGTTCTTAATTCTAGAGATGTAAATCTTTCATAAAAAAAATAGAATTTAACATGGAAACTATACTGGCGCTGCCATAAACTCAGGACCGGCAGCCGGTTAATAAAACCCTCATTCATACAGAGAAAATGTTCATGCATACACCTTAGAACAACGGTAGGTATTCGCCTGATAACCTTAAACTTTTAACTATTCAGAGACTGCAATATTTCAAAACAGGAAATAAAAGTTGAAATACTCAAAGGCTGAAGCTCTAACCACAAGCAACCTCGGAGAGTTCCTTCTCAAGAAAACAAGCACCAGGCTGGAGATAAACCTAACCCGGAAACATTCAGGTGACAAAAACTTATGAAGAGTCCATCCTTCAGTCACAGTTGTAAACCCCGAACCTGTAGTCGAGCTTCCTATAGTTTAAAATATGCTGCAATCATTGTTAGCAATAGGGATACATAGATAGAGTATAACAATCAACTGTAAAGGAAATAAATAGAGTCACCTTTGTGAATAAAAGCTTACCCAGGGTACACTCACCGGAATGAAAACCATAACCTTGTTTCTGAGAATCCACTCGCATTGTAGCTCTGGACTGACAGACCAAGCAGGCCTGCGAGAGGAGATGCAGAACCAGAGCAGGTGCTGAGGAAGGAAGGAGTAAAATGAGACTCAACAATCGCAAATAGAGATGTGAAAAACTTCAGATGAAGCCTAGTCGTAGGATTGTGATCCCAGGTCCTCCATCGTCGATGAGACGAGAGACTCGAGATGCACAACTGCGGTAGGACAGGCCTGCCAGTGCCACGTACCAGGACGGAGTAGGAAATTTAATGAAAAAAAAAAATATCAACACCATAATAAATAAATACAGGTTGTAAGCCGGGTGATTGAGACAACATGAATGCGAGACAATAGGCGGTATGGTTGGGATTCGCATGGCACAGATACAAGTAGTGGAGTCCATCAAACAATGGCACTTAAACCAAAAATAAAAGAGACGATAACTAGAACTTTAATCAAAGATCCTATTACATGGATATGAATGTACTTACATCACTAACAATAAAGTATAGAGCTATGACAATTGAAACATAGGTGTATATTTTTGCAAACCTTTATTTAAAAAAAATTATTTTTATCATATGTATAATGTGGAGTCGTTACAGCACACTTCACTTTTGTTACGAGACGTGAATGCTTCAATTAAGTGACATAAAGATCTCCATTTTGTTCCTTTTCCTTAAAAAGCAAATATATCCGAATATATGTTGTGCTTAAAAGAGGGAGGAAGAAGCGGGGCATATTTTGTTTTATTTTGACAAAACAACATTACTAGTTCATTTCTACTATTGAAAATGCAAAAGACATATAGAATCTCATCACTTATTACTATTTTGAATTTTTTAATCAAAGTTTTTAATTGGTAGTTCTATTTTCACCTTTTCATTACATTTTAATCTGTAAATTGTAGATATGAAGGGAAAAACACTTAAACTCTCACCCAAAACATCTGTTAAAATTGACGAGTTGTCTTTGATTGACGAAAAGGGTGACGCTCATGAAACCTAGTGCAAATTCAATTTATATGAAGTTCGAGCCTTTACATATCATATTTTTGAAGATTTGCAACATATCTCATTAGTGTGGAAGTCTTACTTGGTCCAATTCATCATACCCAAGACTCATCAATTTCATGAGCTTGTCACTTAGTGTTCCAAACAATGTCTTCAAGAAAAAAAGCAATAGTGTTAATCTGTGGTTCTTTATTAATATTGAACCTATTTTGCAAATGGTAAACCTTATAATGCCTAATGAGATCAAACCTTTAATTGAAGAATTTATGAGGCGCTTGTGTCGTGAATGAAGCTTGGAGGAAAAATATATAGTTATTTCATCATTTTTACCTTTGAATGCTTCATTACTAGAACATAATCCACCGTTTTCTATAAATATTTTCTTAGAGACATCTAGATAGATTATTTCAATAAATGATCTATTGTTAGCTAGGATATGAACATGACCAAATAGTGGATGAAGTCATACTAGGGTCTTTTATCCTTTGTTTCACCCATTAAAAAATCCTTTGTCATATTTGAATATAGGCAATACCTATATGATGTTGTTAATGATCAATTGACAAATTACAAGGTCACCAAGTCTCTTAGGTACTAATCTATTGTAGTTTATATGTTTCTATTCTTTCAAGTAGACAAGTATTTTGGTGTACAATTGAAAGATGAATTTGAATGGAAATGTTCTATTAGTTATTCACTGGACCTCGATGTTGAGAAAGCATTACTACGACTTTTCATTCTCAGACTTTGCTAACAGGTTTTTGTGAGTTTTTTTAGTCTCATGTATGATATATTACCACCAAAGTCTTTGTAGGGATAAAGATCATTGTACATTTGAGAGATACAATTAGAATGGGAGATTGGAATCTCTATAAGGAACTTACTAATATTAGAAACTATGGTAGTGAATTAGCACCGTCTAGACTAGTTTTGCTTCATATTAGAATTTTTGCACTGGAATTTATCAAGCAATGCTTAAGTGTAGATTAGATTCACTTTTTTGTTAGAAAATGCCCTACTCATTTTAAATTAAAGGTGGAGGTTCTTCCATTTGTGGTAAATAGTAGAGTAGATGGTGCATAAGTTGAAACCATGCTATAGGAAATGATGTTCAGGAGCTATGTAACATATCACCTTATTCACATAGAAAAATATGTTATTTTTCCAATAAATTAAACAGTGATATGTGTGTGTGTGTGCACGCCTAGGGGGCGGGGGGTGTTATAGACATTTTTGTGCCTTACAACATTGAGCATGAACTGTCCATAATCTAAGGG
Organism: Pinus tabuliformis; assembly: GCA_031772625.1. NCBI lineage: Eukaryota > Viridiplantae > Streptophyta > Pinopsida > Pinales > Pinaceae > Pinus > Pinus tabuliformis. Next base: position 9,935,304 of record CM062813.1, read on the forward strand.
ATCCAAAGTCCCTAAACATGTTGTTCCTACCCCTAGAGGAACAAGGCTAACAAACCACAACAATTCACAAAAGTTCTCCACCTGAAACTACTCAAAAACAAGTCAATTCAGGATCATGTCAACTGCTCCACTGAGCATCTGTGCTGAATGTCAACTGCTACACTGGCTACCTGCGTTGAATGTCAACTCCAACACTAGCTACCTGCGCTAAGTGAGTTTGGACAAGTGGCAGACTCATTCCTCAAGGTGTCAATGCTCAGGAAGCTTCCAAAATGACACTTGCCTCAGGGAATTCGACTGGTGATGAGTAAGAGGTTCCAAATCTCCAAGTGGAAGCAAGAACCTCCAATTGGACTCAAGAACTGATAGAGGGAGAGGACACTAGTCAGATCTCAAGCTAACTCATCCTCTCTCCAAACATCTATATATGGATCTCTCCTCCATGAGATCTAAGGGGCTGTAATTTTGTTATTGCAAAGAATTGTTGTTGGTTTGAGACTGGAAACATTGGGTGCTTAATGCTTTGAAGGGCGCTGAAGAAGGAATTCCATTCTGCTGGGAAGGAGATGCTGGATTGGAGCCCTCTGGGTTGTATCTCTTCCTGAACCTTGTTATCAATCAATAAAGCTATCTTGGTTTTCTCCTATATACTGGTGTATTTGTATGATTGCATTAGTGTATTTGATTTACTTCTAATCCTGAATCATTTGTGAATATGAATATATGCCTTTGTGTTGTGTTCTTCTCTTGTCGCAAGTAGCTGTTCTCTTGTCACAGGTAGCTGTTCTCTTGTGATCTCATGGGAATCAAGTAGCTGTTCTCTTGAGCAAGCGAGGAGGCAAGTAGCTGTGAACACCCAAAGAGAAGAGGATCTAGATCGAGGGACAAACGGAAGACAACGGTAAGTCTATCAATCTCCCCTCTTTCACATTTCATAAAGGAAGAAATCAAAATAGCTGTATCTGTTTGTTGCTAAGGCACTGTCACACCTTAGGTGGATAGGATCGTCCTGCATAGGCATTTTTCCCCACAACAAATTGGCGACTCCACTGGGGACGAATTTGTTTATTCATTTCATTTGTGTTTCTGTCATTTGTTTACTTCATAGACTCAACAAAAACAATCGAACTGCTTCTACAAAGTAGACTGTTGTTGCCTTGATCCTTCACTGGATTTTGTCTATGATCTAAACAATGGAATCACAAATGACTTGATGATACTTTGTGATAGTCTTTAGTACCCTCTCAAAGCATCCCTTTGATTATACCTTGCTTGTGTTTCTGATTTGGCCTGAAACAGTTGATTTTTGAGCATTTTGTGGCCCAGAACCCGGGGGAAACGAGAGTTTCTCCTTCAGCGCAGACACTGTGAAGGTAGTTTGCATTTCAACGCAGGTCCCGTGAAGGCTACCTGCGCTGAATGTCAAATCCTCAGTGTTGAGGTTGCGCTGAACCAGTTTGGCCTTGTGCAACTGGGGTTCTCTGCTCTCTATTGCCCTGTTTTGATCTCTGTTTTTTGCAGCCTTTAACCAGCATAGGTACTAGTCTGATAACTCCTTTTCTTTGCTTAGATTCTACCTCCTTTTGTACAAAAAGACTGTGAGTGTTTTTATGTGTTTTTACGTCATTTACAGTTTTCCTTTGCATGAGTGAAATAATCATCCTGTAGCCCTTGATTCAGATCTGATTGATTGTGATCTTAGGAGAGAGTTCATTGGCTGTTTGCAGATTGATTATAGATTTAATTTTGCTTATCGGTTTGGATTTGTCTCTTTTAAGTGTCAAAACAAGTCTTTATTTCGAAAATCGTAGAGTGATTGTAATCTCTTCTACCCTTGTTGTTTTCGAAAAAGTAAACTTGTTTGTATCTGTCATTTAAAAGCAAATTCAAAGTTGTACAAAAAGCTTTCTTTGTAGAACAATGTAAACTTTGAAACGGGAACTATAAACTCAAAACGAGAACTCTGGCCCAAAAACCCCAAAAAAACCTCAAAAACAGTGCTAAAAACGAAAAGTGTGTACACTGGAACGATGTTTTTTTTTTTAGGTGTCAATTTTGAACGTGTTTTAAAAATGGCAGTGACTACGAAATTTTCCTGCAAAATATAGCTTCAAAATGAAAGTTTTGATACTGGAATAATGATTTTTTGTTTTAGGGTCAATTTTCAAACTTTTAAAAAAATGCTAATAAAACCAATTTTTTATGTCTCAAACAAAGTTAAATTTTAAGGAAAAAACACATTAATGTTTCTGGTAGAATATCATTTTTCTTTCCTAAGTATAAATTTAACATGTTTTCAACCACAACATGCTAGATACAAAAGAAATTGAAATTTTTTCAACTATAAAACTAAAAAAACATGACCACTACATGTACACTATGGACATTTACTGGCATTTCAAACTTCTTCTTGGCAAGGCACTCATGGACCACAACACTACCAAAGACGACATGTTATTCTCCTTAGACTGCAAGCAATAACAACTGGCTTCTACAGATAGAAGGTTGGCTTAAATTGAAAGGCAATTGGGTATTCCTCCATACCCAAGCTACTCTCTTGACAGTAGAAAATAACCTATCCAAGTAGAAGCCATTTGATTATGATCCCACCTCTTGAAGATTTTCTATTAAATTCTCTTTAGTTTTATGTCTTATTTTTGCATGCCATTATTTTCTAAAGACCCAAGAGGTCAAGATATTGTTTTTACGATATTGTTTTTACTTTCCTAGATTTAGCTAACAAGGTTAGATTCAATTCTGGAAAGTTTATATTTTTGCATTTGGTCGAATTTGTCTAATGGAAAATTGCTTTGATTCTCCTTATTTGGAAAGAATACAAAATTTAACTTTAATTGTTGGCATCTTCATCAACATGGATCCATTCACTTCTCTAATGGACATGAAATTGATGGTGAAGAGACATATTTTAATTGTTTCATTTAAACATGGCATTGATACCAATTTTCATGAGGGTAAACTTTTCAATCCACTCAAGAAGCCTAGTTGTTTTATGGCATTGACATGACATTACTAGTTGTGCATGACTATCAACCTATTGTATCACTCGAACTATGCCTAACCAACATGTCCTAATCGAACCCAAGTTAGGCACCTTAAACTATAGGAAATGTTGTATTTCTTGTTTATTTATAGGCGATGTTGTGTCATCACCACCTACACATAAACAACCTTTTACTTCCTCTGTCAATCCAACACAGTTGAATAATTAACCACCTAGTGTAAAACTATGTTGTCTCCATCTACACCTAGTGTATCTATCTATTTATTTATATATATATTGTTCAAACAATTTATATTCCAGTGTTTGAAATATTTAAAAGGTTATTAATGACACTTGCTTTTTTACTCTCTTTAAGTTAATTTAAAATTATGTTAATTAAAATAAACATTGAAATATTTTATTTCTCAAAATATTTTTCCCACACCCTGACTAGTTGTATTATTAAAATTTTATAATTCTATAGCTTTAAAATAATTAAATAATTTATTATTAGAATTGGAGGTAAAAGCATATATGTTTTAATAAAAGAATACAAAAAAACGATGAATATATAATTTCTTAAAGTATCTTTTCTTGATAATCGTATAAAAGGTGGTATACTCGTTTTCCTATTAACTTTCCACCTCCCAGATAGTAATACTTGCACTCCATGTAGCACTATACATTAAACGGACAAAAGTTATTTACAGTCAACATGATTGTATTTCTTGACGCCGTCTTATTGATATGACGTACCCATTCAAGAGGTCATGATGACAATGATGGGTCTCATTTTCACGGTAGAAGGTTGCGTGCATGATCCAACAGCTCGTCTTGTCTTTCTGCATGCTGATTAAGATGAATCTTGATTGAAAGGGAAATCTTATAGCATATTCGTCTTAATCTTTTGGATTACATGCATTCACACAGACTACAATTGCTAGAAACGTTTGAATTCTTTGGTAAATTCAACTGACATGGGATTCATGTGTCCTCCAAGCGCTCGTTATTTGGAAAAAGTTTATTGAGAAAATCTGCATCGGTAAGATTTTGCAGTGGCAACTGCATCATGAAATCGGTCGCTTCCTTTTATCTACATGAGTTTAAATATGAAAAATACATCATAGATTAAACTAAATACTCTAAACAGACATTTGTAAGGATTTTATCAGATATTTCATGGAAGGGTGTGGAAGGGTGAGTGTGAGCCTATGAAACTCAATATGAAAACTAATAATTAGCCTACGCAACTCAAGACTATTATTAATCATACCTGCAAGAATATCATTCATATGAACAACTTTTTACAAATCCTGATATGGAAAAAGTTTGTTGACAAATCCTGCACTTCCTCCTCAGGTTTTCCGTGCAAACCTTTTTAACTTCTTGTTACTACGCACAGCGCCACCCCCGGGCCGCCCTGCCCCGCCGACCGGTGGCGGGTCGATTCCGGGAATCGACCCGCCGCCGGTCGGGCGGGGCGGCCCGGGGGTGGCGCTGCGCGCAGTAACCTACAGACGAGCAGAAAAATCTACGTGATCGGCTTAAGAAGCTGCCGGAAATATTCAGCCTGCCATAAAACACAGCTCCGAGTTATTGAAAATTCCATGGTAAAAGCCCCCGTTATATTAACAAGTCTATTTTTCTTAAAATTCCATGGTAAAATCCATGACTAAAGCCTTAGCAACCACACAAAGAAAGTCCATAAAGAAGATGCACTAAATCAAACCAAGCCAAATTACTTCACGCACTACTGAATGACTCTGAAGAACACAATAAGCCGAACGGACTGCCAATACCGGTTCACGAACAAAGATGTCCACGGCATGCTATTAAAGCTGGTATTTTTCACATTAATTAGGTGCATAAAAGAGCACCCAAGATTCGCACTACCAATTTGCTCTTTTCTTGGCTTATAAACAGAATTTGTGGCTCTGACTGCCAATACTGGTTCACGAACAAAGATGTCCACGGCATGCTGTTACAACTGGTATTTTTCACATTAATTAGGCGCATAACAGAGCACCCAAGATTCACACTACCAATTTGCTCTTTTCTTGGCTTATAAACAGAATTCGTGGCTCTGACTGCCAATACTGGTTCACGAACAAAGATGTCCACGGCATGCTGTTACAGCTGGTATTTTTCACATTAATTAGGCGCATAACAGAGCACCCAAGATTCGCACTACCAATTTGCTCTTTTCTTGGCTTATAAACAGAATTCGTGGCTCTGACTGCCCGAATTTTTTTTATAGAGGCGTGCAGTGGAAGCTTGACCATGCCGTTGCTTCGATAAACCATGGAGAGAATGATCATGGAACCCCACACAACGCATATAATATTATCTCACGACCTATACAGCGTCACGTAATATTAGAGACAAATTATACGTAACTTCACTAAGCCCACTGAAGTGCGAAAGAGTGTTACTGCATTTTATGCCGGGTATTCTGACACTATTCACATTGTGATGGAATGTCTTGATCCAATTTTCATTTTTGGTACATTTAAAAAAAAGAATTTGAGATTTTACGTATGAAAGCGTTTGATAATAGAAAATTTTAGAATTTTGATTTTGTTATTTTATTTTTTTAATACAGTTGGATAGAATTTAATGATTTTTTAATTTTAAATAATGATAATAATATTTACATTTAAAAATAAACATTATCAATTTACATTAATTTGTAATTTATAATGAGAGTGTTTAATAATAGAAAATTTTAGAATTTTGACTTTGATATTTTATTTTCTTAATACAGTTAGATATACTTTAATGATTTTTTAACTTTAAATAATGATATTAATACTTAAATTTAAAAATAAACATTATCAATTTACATTAATTTGTAATTTATAAAGTTCAAGTGGATCCGATTTTTTAATTTGCAAATCTCTATTTTTCTTTTAGCCTTTCGATCCAGCGAAGAGTCTGTCGAGCTCCTGAAGCTGCTAATTCTGTGGCGAAACAGAGGTTTATTGAAGGATTATTGGCGTTTCTTGAAAATATCGTTCTTCCGTTACCCTCATCGATTGACTGAGTGAAAAATACCAGCTGTAACAGCATGCCGTGGACATCTTTGTTTGTGAACCAGTATTGGTAGTCAGAGCCATGAATTCTGTTTATAAGCCAAGAAAAGAGCAAATTGGTAGTGCGAATCTTGGGTGCTCTGTTATGCGCCTAATTAATGTGAAAAATACCAGCTGTAACAGCATGCCGTGGACATCTTTGTTCGTGAACCAGTATTGGCAGTCCGTTCGGCTTATTGTGTTCTTCAGAGTCATTCAGTAGTGCGTGAAGTAATTTGGCTTGGTTTGATTTAGTGCATCTTCTTTATGGACTTTCTCTGTGTGGTTGCTAAGGCTTTAGTCATGGATTTTACCATGGAATTTTAAGAAAAATAGACTTGTTAATATAACGGGGGTTTTTACCATGGAATTTTCAATAACTCGGAGCTGTGTTTTATGGCAGGCTGAATATTTCCGACAGCTTTTTAAGCCGATCACGTAGATTTTTCTACTCGTCTGTAGGTTACTGCGCCAACGCCACCCCCGGGCCGCCCCGCCCCGCCCGACCGGCGACGAGTCGATTCCGGGAATCGACCCGCCGCCGGTCGGGCGGGGCGGGGCGGCCCGGGGGTGGCGCTGCGCGCAGTAACAAGAAGTTAAAAAGGTTTGCGCGGAAAACCTGAGGAGGAAGTGCAGGATTTGTCAACAAACTTTTTCCATATCAGGATTTGTAAAAAGTTGTTCATATGAATGATATTCTTGCAGGTATGATTAATAATAGTCTTGAGTTGCGTAGGCTAATTATTAGTTTTCATATTGAGTTTCGTAGGCTCACACTCACCCTTCCATGAAATATCTGATAAAATCCTTACAAATGTCTGTTTAGAGTATTTAGTTTAATCTATGATGTATTTTGCATATTTAAACTCATGTAGATAAAAGGAAGCGACCGATTTCATGATGCAGTTGCCACTGCAAAATCTTACCGATGCAGATTTTCTCAATAAACTTTTTCCAAATAACGAGCGCTTGGAGGACACAATGAATCGCATGTCAGTTGAATTTACCAAAGAATTCAAACGTTTCTAGCAATTGTAGTCTGTGTGAATGCATGTAATCCAAAAGATTAAGACGAATATGCTATAAGATTTCCCTTTCAATCAAGATTCATCTTAATCAGCATGCAGAAAGACAAGACGAGTTGTTGGATCATGCACGCAACCTTCTACCCTGAAAAGGAGACCCACCATTGTTATCATGACCTCTTGAATGGGTACGTCATATCAATAAGGCGGCGTCAAGAAATACAATCGTGTTGACTGTAAATAACTTTTGTCCGTTTAATGTATAGTGCTACATGGAGTGCAAGTATTACTATCTGGGAGGTGGAAAGGTAATAGGAAAACGAGTATACCACCTTTTATACGATTATCAAGAAAAGATACTTTAAGAAATTATATATTCATCGTTTTTTTGTATTCTTTTATTAAAACATATATGCTTTTACCTCCAATTCTAATAATAAATTATTTAATTATTTTAAAGCTATAGAATTATAAAATTTTAATAATACAACTAGTCAGGGTGTGGGAAAAATATTTTGAGAAATAAAATATTTCAATGTTTATTTTAATTAACATAATTTTAAATTAACTTAAAGAGAGTAAAAAAGCAAGTGTCATTAATAACCTTTTAAATATTTCAAACACTGGAATATAAATTGTTTGAACAATATATATATAAATAAATAGATAGATAGACTAGGTGTAGATGGAGACAACATAGTTTTACACTAGGTGGTTAATTATTCAAGTGTGTTGGATTGATGGAGGAAGTAAAAGGTTGTTTATGTGTAGGTGGTGATGACACAACATCGCCTATAAATAAACAAGAAATACAACATTTCCTATAGTTTAAGGTGCCTAACTTGGGTTCGATTAGGACATGTTGGTTAGGCATAGTTCGAGTGATACAATAGGTTGATAGTCATGCACAACTAGTAATGTCATGTCAATGCCATAAAACAACTAGGCTTCTTGAGTGGATTGAAAAGTTTACCCTCATGAAAATTGGTATCAATGCCATGTTTAAATGAAACAATTAAAATATGTCTCTTCACCATCAATTTCATGTCCATTAGAGAAGTGAATGGATCCATGTTGATGAAGATGCCAACAATTAAAGTTAAATTTTGTATTATTTCCAAATAAGGAGAATCAAAGCAATTTTCCATTAGACAAATTCGACCAAATGCAAAAATATAAACTTTCCAGAATTGAATCTAACCTTGTTAGTTAAATCTACGAACGTAAAACCAATATCGTAAAAACAATATCTTGACCTCTTGGTCTTTAGAAAATAATGGCATGCAAAAATAAGACATAAAACTAAAGAGAATTTAATAGAAAATCTTCAAGAGGTGGGATCATAATCAAATGGCTTCTACTTGGATAGGTTATTTGCTACTGTCAAGAGAGTAGCTTGGGTATGGAGGAATACCCAATTGCCTTTCAATTTAAGCCAACCTTCTATCTGTAGAATCCAGTTGTTATTGCTTGCAGTCTAAGGAGAATAACATGTCGGCTTTGGTAGCGTTGTGGTCCATGAGTGCCTTGCCAAGAAGAAGTTTGAAATGCCAGTAAATTTCCATAGTGTACATGTAGTGGTCATGTTTTTTTAGTTTTATAGTTGAAAAAATTTCAATTTCTTCAAAGAGTCTTAAAGGTGTATCTTCAAAAAACATTGGTGAACGAACTCCACCTGAGCTCATGCCCACAAATATTTCAAGTGCTTTAAGTGATAAGAAGCTAATCTCAGATTGGAAAAGTTCAAAAGAGGTGAAATTTCCATCAAGAGTCTAGTATGTGAAAGAAAGAGAGAGCACAACTGTGATTTTCGCATTGATTTTTAAGTTAGTTATTATTTTTTGAAAAAAAAAGTTGTTATTATTATTTTTTTGACATGAAATTCATAAAAAAACTATTATTTGACCATTTTTAGTTAATATTTTTGTATAAAAATTGTGATTTTGACATGTTAATTCTAGCAAAAAATTATCAAAACATTTATTTTTGTGTTATATTTATGTTAAAAATGGTTATTTTTTATGTCCATTGTTAAAAAATGTTGTTTTTTAGAAACAATTATTTCATGTGGATTGAAAAATTAATTAAGGATGTATAAATATGTAGATTATCTAAAATTAAAACTATCGACTTTCTAATTTAAAAACGCAAAACAATAAAACCCCACTAAAAAAAAAAAATTAAGATAGAGAACAAGAAAATATGAATAAAATGACGACTTCAAAAACTATCAAATTTAGAAAATAATTTTTTACATTTCACACACTAGAAAATTTAAAGTCAAAAAATAGGTCTTTTAAAAAAAGGGTGTGATGCAGAATACTCACTTTTTAAAATCAGCATGAAAATCACTACCATTCTAAAACTTAATGCACATGAAAAAAATTAAAGTTCCAAAAACCATGTTCTAAAAAAAACATGTGTATTTTGCCACCTCTACGAAACGGGTAACAGTATCAGTTCTCGTTTCAAAGTTTACATTGTTGTAGGCATTAATACTAAGAAAGCGGAAAACAAACACCTGCATTGTGCATTTTGCATTTGATAGTTTGCATGTTGGATTTAGGAAAAGTGCATTAGAGTGTGCTGATTGCTCTTTGAGAAAAGATGGTGTCTTTCTTTTCCCTTAGTAGCTAGGATTTTCAAAGTTGAAAAGATAATAAAGCTTGCTTATCATCTTTAGACTGCATTTAGGAATTTGTATCATACATCGCGTGGTGAACCTTGAAAGGCAAGCTTTAAAAAGATCAACCTAAAATAAACTGAATGAACCTAACAACGCTTTGTAACATAACGCACAACATAGAGGTCTAGGCTAGAGACGTGTTCTGGCGTCGTTAAGCCTAGTGACTGTTGATCTCGTGGAAGGTGGGTGATTCCTCCTGAGGGATGATAGCGCTAGTACGGATTGTTCTCCCACGTACCGTCGCGTATATATTGGGAGACCCCTATAGGCATATATCTTTTATCCTTAGGAAGCCGTGTCGACCGCCCTACTGATCGCAATGCAGTGAACACAGCATTCACGAAGATCGACCGCCCGTACCTTAAAAAGTATTCTGCGGTTTTGCGAAAAGTTTGGCACACCCTCTGCCTAGAACTCCAGAGCAGTTTCTTTTGGCCTTTTTCAGACTCTATAATAGAAAAAGTCCATCCGAGCATTTGTCACTTCGGGCTCGTTAAAACATCGAAGGAGATTAGAGTCATCTTTAGCTTTTTCTCGACTCTTTAAAACTGAAAAAGCAAGTTGTGTCTAAAGCGTCGTTAACAATTTATTTTAAATGGAACAATCACCCTTTAATTCCTGCGTTGATCTTTAGGTTGAAAGATGGAGCGCACCAACCAAGGAATTCCCCTTGGTGGAAATCCTAGTCCCTTCTCCTCTTGGGGAGATGTTGGTGCGCCCCACATGGCCACATTGTCGCTTCTAGGACTGACAATTGGCCTGCCAGTCTGGCTCTTTTCAACCAATGTCGTTCAGAACGTCACCATTCCTGAACAGTCGAGTCAATAGTCAGACCAGACCAGAGTCGCCCACCAGCCTTCTACTTCATCTTCTTCTACTCCTTCCTCTTCGCTTGACGGAACTAGTAAAACCAAAAACCAGGCTCCTAAGGAGAAGAAGGAGAAGAAGAAGAAAGAAAAGAAGAAGAAGGAGCCAAAGGCGACTGGGGGCAAACGAGAGTCGTCTGACAAAAATCCACACACAGCACGGACCAGTCCTAAATCGCCATGCGTCATATGCAAGGGAGACCACTTCCATAGAGATTGTCCCTGTATCTCTCGAATACTAAGGGACTGGTCTCCCCGTTTGCACAATTCGGTAGCATCAACCTCTGATAGCCATGTTGATTGCTCACCATCAACTAGTGGGAGTGAAGCCCCAGGACAGAGAGGGAAAGCTAAATTTCCCTGCAGACTGTGTGAAGGCGATCATGCCATCCACTATTGTCCCTTCTTAGACGAGGCAAAAAGAGTTCTGGAAGATCGCCCGATTTTACGAGCACAACTTCCTCCTGGATATCAAAGACTCCTGCCAAGTCCTTCGCTAGTTGAGAACCCGGCTGACCTGCCCAGGTGGTCAGCCGAAGCATCTATCATTGAAGATGAACCGTCTGGATCCATGCCTGACGAAAGTCAACAGGTTGATACAGCAGTTGACCCGGTTTTGCCTTCAGAGGCTCTATCTTCGAATGATACCATCACAGAGGAGAATAAAGACGACACCGTCCAAATTCTCTTCATTAACACTGACTCTGATGAACAAGGGGGCAATGCCACCATTCCTTTATCGCAGGAAGGATGTTTGTCAGAGCGATATCCGGCCGTTTATTCGGTCCCACCACCAAGCAACCTAGTTGTGTCCTTTGATTGGAACAAACTAGGCAGACCCCGGTTGCCAGCAAGCATACCATTCAGAATTATCGTTCAAATATACAGAATGGTAATGGCTGGCACTATCATTGATGAGGGGGCATATGTGAGTATCCTTTCCTCTATTGCTTGGAAAGCGCTTGGTTCGCCAGCGCTTTTACCTGAGATGAGAAATCTATCAGGTTTTGATAAAGGAGCCAGTCAACCTTTAGGGATCCTCCCCAATGTACCTATAACATTGAAAGGGAAGACTGTTCAAATGAACGTGATGGTCGTTCAAGGACCCTTGGATTATAACCTACTCCTTGGACGAGACTATATATATTGCATGGGAGCTATAGTCTCCTCACTCTTTAGAGTAATGTGTTTTCCGCATGAAGGAAGAATGGTCAAGCTCGTAGACCAACTTTCGTTTCCCGGATCACGCATCGCAAATAGTCATGTACCATCCCTAAATGGTCTATACACGCAAGAAGTGTCTCAACCCACGGTCCGTCCTCCTGATGAGCGTGAGTAATCCGGGAGGATATGACTGGAACCCAGGGTGCATGCGTCCTGGCCTGCTTCGGCAGGAAAACTTTGGGTATAGGGTAGGTTTCCGCGGGAGAATATGACTAGTCCGTACCCCGTCCGTGGTTGGAAGAGGGGTTGTTCTGGAATAATATTCTCTTGTCAAAGTTATGTGAGAGGGCGGGTATCGTCACTCACCTCGGTCTATTTCGGTAGACATTGCCGAGGAAGTGTTTTGTTTGAAAGATTAACGAGACAATCTTTGGGTAACCTGAAAGAGGTAGGCCTCTCCCGGTGAAAAGAAATTTTCGATGTAATTGAAGTAGAGGTAACTTTGAAATCGTACTTTATACATGGGGGCATGCAAACCTTTTGGAGTGCAAGCAAAGAGCGGTTATTTATCTATTTTTTTGGGTTAGCCGTTTCCTAACTTACATAAAGAGAGGATGAGGAGCAAAGCTTAGTGAGATGAAGCTCCATAAAAAATAGAATCTTGATGAGACACTCTTATTATATGACTGGGTATTCGAGTAGTTTTAGTATAAAGTTCATGCTCGTTAAAAAATAAACGCAAGATCCGAGCAGTTTTAGCACATAGTTCATGCTCGTTAAAAAATAAACATAAGATCGAGCAAATGTTTCCACCCGCTTTTAAGCTCGTTAAAAAATGAACTATCCCGGTAAATAACCACTGTGAATGTTATATTATCAGCCATTAAAGCCTTGGTCGTGTTTGCACCTGCCACCTCCACTTTTCATTTGGCTGATCGTTCACCTCCATATGATTGTTTACCCATTTTGAGGAACAACTCCGAAGAGTGACTTCACCTAGCCATCCTTGTGACACTGCCATGATTGGAAAATTCCAACCTGTACCTGGAATCAGCTGTTATCCCTGTTCATCACTCGTTCCTCAAAAGACGAGTTTTCTTTAAGCTCTTTTCAACTGACTCGTAAAATATGAAAAGATTGCCGAGTTTTGGCCTTCCAGCTCGTTAAAGGACAGGAAGAGCTATCCCTCCTCTAGATTTTAATCTTTTTGGACCTGAGGGATTATTGCACAAAAAGATCGAGCGCTTGTTTTGTTCGACTCGTTAAAATAATCGAAAACTCATCCCTTCTGTATTGTTTTATACTTTTTCGGACCTAAGGGATTAGATGACGAAAAAGGAATTTTGGAGTTGACTTTATGTACCTTTTCAGACTCTCTAAAAATGAAAAGGACCGAGTTATCCTTGTCGTTAGACTCGTTAAAATTATTAAATAGCGACAAACTTGTCTTTAGACGAGAACGAGTTTCACTATCGCTAGGCTCGTTAAAACATAGCGATGGGCTTGCCCGAAGGGCAGGTTATAGAACAAGCATATGTTATCCTCCTCAAGCTTGACAAAAATAAAGAGGTACTGGTTAGCAATGACTGGGGAAAAATTGGGAGAAAATCAAGAAAACTTTGATGGTAGCAGGTCGCTCTTGAACATGACACTTTTCTTCCGTACCACATCGGGTTGGGTTGTTTCATTCACCGGTCACATCACCATGGTCTCGCCATACCATCCATACTTGGGGTAATGCTACCGATCCATCGCATCAGTGTCGCCATATGTTCAAGAGAAGTCGTTCAGAAAAGAGTCAACCGGGTCCCATCCACTGCCATACATTATCCTTCATCCATTCATGACCGCCACCCTGAATCATATGTCACAGATCGTTTTCACCTCCATTAAAATCATTAGCTCCGTTCCGTGTCACTGATGTGGGATTCATTAAGGCCCTCCTGTGACGGATCGCTTCTTGTTGACATCATCTCATTATCCAGGAAGTTGATCTAGGAACAACCCCTTCAGTACTTTGAAGCTTGCATGCCTCAATGGCAAGTTTCTCACTTCCGGTGACAGGTATACATCAATGACCTTCGACCAAAAGATTTTGCATGGTGTTCGACGCCAAGTCCTTTATTCACACCACGTGAATTGTACTGCAGTACCTTGAGGGTCATTATCATTATCGGTGATTCCTCTCGTGCTTGTTAACGGTTTGCCTCATTGACCGGTAATCAAGCGATGTCTTTCCATGTTCGACTTCAGCGCAATTCTCACATGGATCGACTTGTACTTAGAGTGAAGATCGAACGAGTTTGAAGACCCCGGATCTAGTTTCATCCATCCGGGCTGCGATATATATTCAGGAAAGATAAAGACATTGACATGTACATCATTACGGCAGATGATCATCCTACTCAAAGGATGATAATTTCACCAAAATTATCAGTCTACCATCATACGATCGTCTGTTCTATGTACAAAAATGAATTTATAAAGCTGAGCATGGGAATGCCCGCCTTGGCTAGATCATGAAAAGCAGTATGAATCATAATGTATTGTATTGTATCTTATTACAGGTCTCCTCCCGACAAATAGATGAACTTCGGACCCTCCTGGATAAAGCATTTCACCTGATAAACGGCCTCATACTTTAGGGGGAAACTGTTATAGACATTTTTGTGCCTTACAGCATTGAGCATGAAATGTCCATAACCTAAGGGATCGAATGTCCCTAAACATGTTGTTCCTACCCCTAGAGGAACAAGGCTAACAAACCACAGCAATTCACAAAAGTTCTCCACCTGAAACTGCTCAAAAATAAGTCAATTCAGGATCATGTCAACTGCTCCACTGAGCATCTGCGCTGAATGTCAACTGCTACACTGGCTACCTACTTTGAATGTCAACTCCAACACTAGCTACATGCGCTAAGCGAGTTTGGACAAGTGGCAGACTCATTCCTCAAGGTGTCAATGCTCAGGAAGCTTCCAAAATGACACTTGCCTCAGGGAATTCGACTGGTGATGAGTAAGAGGTTCCAAATCTCCAAGTGGAAGCAAGAACCTCCAAGTGGACTCAAGAACTGATAGAGGGAGAGGACACTAGTCAGATCTCAAGTTGACTCATCCTCTCTCCAAACATATATATATGGATCTCTCCTCCATGAGATCTAAGGGGCTGGAATTTTGTTATTGCAAAGAATTGTTGTTGGTTTGAGACTGGAAACATTGGGTGCTTAATGCTTTGAAAGGAGCTGAAGAAGGAATTCCATTCTGCTGGGAAGGAGATGCTGGATTGGAGCCCTCTAGGTTGTATCTCTTCCTGAACCTTGTTATCAATCAATAAAGCTATCTTGGTTTTCTCCTATATACTGGTGTATTTGTATGATTGCATTAGTTTATTTGATTTACTTATAATCCTGAATCATTTGTGAATATGAATATCTGCCTTTGTGTTGTGTTCTTCTCTTGTCGCAAGTAGCTGTTCTCTTGTCACAGGTAGCTGTTCTCTTGTGATCTCGTGGGAATCAAGTAGTTGTTCTCTTGAGCAAGCGAGGAGGCAACTAGCTGTGAACACCCAAAGAGAAGAGGATCTAGATCGAGGGACAAACGGAAGACAACGGTAAGTCTATCGATCTCCCCTCTTTCACATTTCATAAAGGAAGAAATCAGAATAGCTGTATCTGTTTGTTGCTAAGGCACTGTCACACCTTAGGTGGATAGGATCGTCCTGCATAGGCATTTTTCCCCACAACAGGGGGGGGGACAGTAAACAATGATGGGATTTTGAGCTTTTCCTTTCATAATTTACAGAATACATCACAAATTGAGCCATCTCATCACACATTATCTATTGTTTACAAGTAATAATTTGATGTTTATATTTCCCCACTATGAAAAACCACCATAGGAATGCTTCTGCAAACTTTATATATTTTGTAGCATCAATTTTTCTTAATTTTTTTGGCATAATACCAAATCTTGGTGTATCATGGACAAAGCTTATCCATTTCATAATATTCAAGACCATAGAGCATCCTTTATATATATATATATATATATATATATATATATATATATATATATATATATATATATATATATATATATATATGCCCTATATACATCACTATAGGCCTTACATTCCAATTTATAATGTATATAGCCCTTAAATTGTGAAAATGGCACTCAACCCTTCAATTCCAAAATGACATGTTATTGTAACAGGCCTGGTTAAAAAATCAGGTAAAAGTATATCAGACCACGGTTGATGGACACATATTCGAATATGAATGGTGGGCAAAACATCCTAGTGGGTGTTCACTTCGGTTATTATGGCTAAGGAAATTGGCAAAGGAAAAGGCAAAGGAAAAGTGGCATTTTGACACATTTATTTATAAAAATAATGGAAATTAGGAGGAAAGGGAGGTAAAAGGTCACATATTGCATGTGAGGAGGAAAGTGAAGGAAAATAATGGAAAATGAAGGAAATAGATGCCTCATTGTTAAAAAGGGTTATGAGGATCAGTTGGTAAGATTGTTCGGTTCAGTTTGGAGCTCTCTCGTTATTCTCTCTCTCATACTCTTGGACACTTAGAGTTTTCTTGGAGCACTCCATAAGGGTGTGGCATACTTGGATTTTTGGAGCAAGCAGGACATCGGGATCAACAACTACAATGGGTTTTTATTGCAGGTACTGAGTTGCATGTATGTTTTCCTCACTAGTTTTGGCATTCATGGCATATGCATGTGGTTTATTGATCATGATCTGTGATTGGCATGGAGGATTTCCTGGATAGCCATATTGTTGTGGGTTTATTTCTTTATTTTCTGATTCGTTCTCATGTTTCCTTAGCTTGGTTGAGTTATTAGTTCCTGGAATTCCTCGTTGGACAAACACTTTAGAAGCTCATTAACAGCTTGGGTTGAGTTACTAGTCCTGGAAGCCTTGTTTGGAAAAATGCTCTAGAAGCCCTAGGTGGGTTGAGTTACTAGTCCCAGAAGCCCTAGTTGGACAAACTCTCTTGAAGCTCAGAATAAGTTGTGGGTTGAGTTACTAGTCCTATAAGTCTTGGTTGGAAAAAATACTCTAGATCCCTATAAGGACTGCATAGAGACCAATGTGATGATGGTTTGTGATGTTCAACCATGAGGTGGAATCACTATTTGATGGGTTGAGGTCATTTGCCTCTAGAAGCCCTAGATGGTTTTGGATTGATGTGTTTTATGAAATCCCACATTCATGCTTGGAATATGGCATAGTGGTGAGTGGATGAAGAGAGATTTGGCTCAACCATTCTACAGTTAGGTGGAACGTGGTAGCCCAATCCCAGGTTTGGATTTTGAGGTCATTTGCCTCTAGAAGCCCTAGATGGTTTTGGATTGATGTGTTTTATGAAATCCCACATTCATGCTTGGAATATGGCATAGGGGTGAGTGGATGAAGAGAGATTTGGCTCAACCATTCTACAGTTTGGTGGAACGTGGTAGCCCAATCCCAGGTTTGGATTTTGAATTATTAATATGAGGTTGTTTCTCCTAGTTATCTCATGAGTATTATACTCGTTTATATGTGGATTATATGGCTCTCGTTTCCTTGGTATTTCTGTTGGTATTATATTGGTTATGAAGATTTATTGTGGTAATAACTATGTATGGCTCTCATCATGTTTTTAGTTATAAATGGATGGACACTGTATATATGACCTAACAAATGAAAATGCAGCTAAAGTGATAAGGAAAAAGTGCCTCATAGGGACTTGTGGATAAGTATGAGACCCCTATGCTTAGATTTTTTATTTACACCTCTAGATTACATATCTGTGGTATGTTTGAGGAAATTCCTATCATGGCTAGTAGGTGTCTAGTCAAGGGCTTGTTTAAGTAATCTCATTTGTATCATCATTCCATTGTTATATTTCTATTCTTAAGGTAACATTGAGTTTTGGGTAGTGAGCTCGTCTCTGGGCCTGAAAACGTGGCTCATATCCCAGGGAAGCTAGCACAACACTAAGAAAAATAGTCCTTAGATGTTGACATGGCTTGTCATGAGAGCATCTAGAGTCTCCTAGACACTACCACGCACATATGATAGGAGGGCCCGGGGTTAAAGTGGTCTAAAACGTCAATGGGGCCCAGGGGGTTGGTTACTAGAAATGTTGGGATGGTCCTTAGGAGTAATTTTGTTGATGTTCAAGTTCTATATGGTGTTTTTCCATTTGTTCGACTTCCTTAACATGACTTGGGAGGTTGAATCATATCATAGTAACTTATTGTCAAATGATTACCATAGTTGGCCTGTTACATGGGTAGATGTGGGAGGAGGATGTTACAATGTGATATCAAAGTGGGTTGCACTCTCTTTGGGTCATATCTGATAAGACAAAGTTGTATCAGAGCATGATTCACCCCTAAGACTAGATGGGCATAATGTTCGTCATGCATTCATGTCAGTTGTATATGTGTTCCTTATGCTTGTGGTCCATGTGCTTGTTGCATTTTGATGGTGTTGATCATGGTTGTAGTGATGTCTCCATGTGAAGGTTGATGGTGTTCTTGTGGGATGTGTCGGCATGAGTGTATGGTTTTATATGCATTTTTTATGCACATCAGTGTCTATATGTGCTTATGCATTCATTTTCATGGTGAAGGTTGTTGTGCATAAGTTCAGTGTATGCAATTAGGTCATAATGATGCTATTGATACATTATGATGTTAATGTGTTGAATGAGGTATAGCAAGAGATGGAGATCATCAAAGTGAAGTTTCAGCATTGGACCTCAGGGTAAGATCAGATCATCATACATGTACTGTATGTTTGGCTTGCATGTATGTTAGTTAATGGATTGTTATATGCATTGGCGTTGTTTACATTAGGTTTATTTCTATGGATGTTATGGTTACATACATGATAGATGTTATTTAATTACTATAGTCATACGCACATGTGTTGAATAGTCATGAATGATAATAACATGTGGTTTTATGTATTGCTATTGTTTTTTTAGGTTAGATAACTTGATGATTATGTTATATGTTATTTGTTGTTGATGGGTATGTTATAGGTTAACTTGTTTTTGTTATATGATAGTTAGCTTAATTATTACGTTATACGTTGTTTATGAGCATGTTATATGTTAACTTATTGTTGTTATATGTTAGTTAACTTGATGATTAGGGTTATAAAATTAATATCTCGATGTTATATGTATCTTGCTAAATTGGATTGGACTATGCAGATGGTTAGGGTTATGACATTCAGGTATGAGTCAGTTTGTTGCGATAAAATGTCATACTAATCTAGATTGATTGTACATATGTGATTATTATGTATGAATGGTAATTCTTTATGAGTTTATGATGTGAACATGTTCACTAGTGACTATTATGGATATCATGACCTTGTTTATGTTTGAGTTGATATGTCATGAAGTTATATCATGCTAATCTGGATTGATTGCACATACAAGATAACCTCCCCTGAGATACATTAAGGTATGAGCTTGCTTATGTTGTCTACTTTATGCTTGAATGATTGAATATGTCATCTACTTTGTGCTTGAATGTTGGTGTCTATTATGGCGTTTATCTGTTGGTGAATTTTTGACTACTTGAATGATATGACTATGTGTCTATAAGATTTCTTGTGGAAATGATCTTGGTTTAAGATGATTTTACCAACACATATGTGTTAAGACAGTTGATATGTACTTGAGTGTAGTATTTGTAGCATTATGTCTAATGACTATGAGTTGACTATAGATTATGACATGATTGTTAGTCTTGGTAATGGTTGATTTGAAATTCATAGATATGATTGTCTTGATGTTTGGAACATGTGGTTGACATGTGTGAGCAGTTGCAGGGTAACATGATTGGCATTAGCATGAAAAGGTAACAGTCTATGTGCTTATATAACTAACAGTTGGGTGATGTGATAATACATAGTATGACTCGATTGCAGCAAGGTAAATGGTAAAAGAAAGGAATTGGGCAAGAATTCCTTTGGCTATGTTTGGAAACCCTAATTCCAAAAGAATGAGTACTTTTCATATTGGAAATCTTCTTCACATTGATTTATTTTGACATTGTGTGGGTATGAGATATATTAATGGACATGTAGTTGACAGATATATCATCTAGTTCCTAGTTATGGATGGGTTCATCAAGGGAATTGGATTCCTCGAGAGATGTCATGGACGTGTTTAGTTACAGGGAAATGCGCTTGGGACAACAAGATAAGGTAACTAGTATGTTGTTAGGTTTATTTATGCACTGAAAATTATGTGTTCATGGAAATATGATGTAGGGGATTGTATGGAAAAGAGACCACCATGAAATCTTGAAGAAGGCTCAGGTTGAGACTTCCTTTGGAAGCACTGGGAGCCATGGGTATTGAGTCATCGTGTTTGTTGTTAGTCTTGTGCTTTTGGTCTTTTTTTATTTGCTTTCACTTGGTTTTCATTTTTTATATCTAGTGCATGACCATGTCACTTTATTCGCAGTGTCGAATTGTTATTGGTTTTCATGGTTTTCTTATTGTTTACATTTTTCCTTCTTTTTACGTCTTGATTGTCTTGGGAATTGGTTGGGAAAGAGGAAAATTGGTGGAATTCATGGAGGGTTGTGTGATGTAAGGCATGGATAAATCTAGGTACATATACAGGGGTAGTTGAAGGGAAGAGTATGACATCCAGTTGGAGTGGATGGGTCCATAGGTGTAAATGGATGATGATAGGGCATTCTTGAGAAAGGTAACATGAAAGGTGAAGTAAATTGATCAGAGGCATCAAATACCTTGGATATGTTGGGAACAATTGTTCTTAATGTTGTGCATGTTGTGCACACATAAAGGGAGTTCTCTTAACCTTGACCTTATGATATCTAGTAATTATGTTCTAATCATGATTATGTCGATGTCTATATGTGTATACATGTAGCTATGTATATATGTCACTATCTGACAGGGTTGTCTGGGATCATTCTTGTGGAGGAATTATTGCTTATGCAGGGGAATGGGATGAAGAGGTTCCTGGTTTATGGAGAATCAAGTGCTAGAGTAGTCATGAAAAAATATATGCAGTTAGTATCATGTGGTTATGACTTGATATTATGTAATTATACTATGTATATATTTATGCTATGAAAGGTAACACTGAAGGATATATCAGTGGAATGAAAGCAGTGTGGTCTGCGGAATGCTGGGACAAGCATGGATAAGACACTAGAAACAAGTTTTCTTGGTAGAGACAATGTTGTTTTGGATTTGTGGTACTATTATTGTGAGTATGTTGTATATTTTGTACATGTTGCATATGTTATGTTGTGTTCATGCGGTGTTTTGTATACATAGTTTGTGTACATGTTGTCTATGCAATGTTATGTACAGGGTGGTACAAATAGTGTCGTGTGAATATTACATATGTAATACTCAGTATAGATGGTGCTATGAACATGTTGAATATGAGGTGTTGTGTACATATTATATTGTGCGCATGATGGATATGTGGTGTTGCGTGCATATGGTGCAGTGCACATGTTGGATATGTGATGTTCTATACATAAGGTGTTATGTACATGTTGTATATGCAAAGCTATGTACATATTGTGTTGTGTGCAGGTGGTGTTGTGTACATTTTGTGCATATGGTGCTATGTACATGTGGTGTTGTGTACATGTTGTGCATGGGGTGTTGTGTACGTCTCGCGTTTTGTACACATTGTATCGGTGGTATGGTGTACATGTGGCGTTGTGTATGTTAGTGTCAGTCTTCCCAGCCTTCCTCCAATGATCAAATATGCTCTTACAAAGTGATTTTGAAGTGTCAAGGTCAAATTTTGTCATTTCAGTGAGTCTTCAAGCAAAATTTGGTCACTAGGCATTAGGCCTAGGGTTTGCCCAAATGTCAATCCATGTCATCATTCAGATGAGCCTATCATCATTCAGAGGGTTTTCATTATCATGTCAGTGTCGAATGAGTCATTTTACACCTTATTCATGCTTCAGTTGTGCCTAGGCAAGCTCATTTCCCTCTCCTAGGGTTTTGAAAGCCAATTTCTCTTGGACGGTCAAATCATTGGCAAAACTTGTTTCCTGATGTTAATACACCTTCCCCTATCCTTAAATTACCTTGTCAAACACTTCCCATCCCTTAGATCCGCCAAATTCCTCATTTTTGCACAAACCCTAGTTTCTAGCTACAACTTGGCAATTTTCTAGGTTTGGCCTGTGTTTTTCCCTTTTGTACCCCTTCCCCTCACTCAATCTCTGAGATTCCACTTTCCCCTACTTCCTAGCATCCCTCCCTACTCCCCAAAATTTCCCAAGAATTTAGAAGCCCCTTATCCCCTTCATTTCGCTTCATTTCGACAAAATTCCTTATTTCACACATCGGGACAAGTTTCACTCAAATGATGTTTTAGAGCAATCAAAGATGAATTTTGGAAACCGGAGAGAGGTTTTTATCCAGAACATGCCGAAGAAGAAAAACCTCCTTCACTTTTTGCACAGGTGTCATTGTTTGAGAGAAATGTCAAGAATACCGTTGCCTCAGGAGAATCAAAGACACCTCTGAAGTGACCTTGGTAAAATCAAGTTTTCTCCTAGCTTGGTGGGCCAAATGATTTGTGTGATGGGTAAAATGATAACTAAACATAAAGAGATTTCCAATGAGCTATCATGAGCTCAATTTGGGGTTGAGGAAGGCATTCAAAAGTTGACTACAACATCACTCTTCCTTGAGGCAGCCTCATTTGGCACTTTTTGACCAGTCTTGGGAGATTTGATTTTTTACAGGTCAAATCAACTCCAAATTGAAACATTCTACTTGGGTTGGAAAGTAGACTCAAAGACCTTTCCAACGAGCCATCCTGCGCCCGATTCCGACACCGGGAAGGCCTCCAAAATCCTCCTGCAAAAGTGCGACCCGTTGGGAGGTGCGCGACCCGTTGAGAGCCCTCCTGCAGTGTAAAAAATCAACGTGCGCGACCCGTTGGGAGGGGCGCGACCCGTTGAGGATTTCTCCACAAAAACTTGCCAGTGAGCTGCCAAGTGACCACAAACTTGCTCAATCTTCCTCCAAATCATCAAATTTGTTTGAGGTAGGCCTTCTACACTTCAGTTGGTGGTTTGTCATGATTGATGGCTCTCGTGTGCAAAAGTTGAATTGTGCAAGTGGATGAAATTTTAAATGGCTCCTCAAACATGTCAGACACTGAAACATATGAGCAGAGTGATGACCATTCATCATCTTCAGAGGTTTAGGTACAAAGGAGGCCACATAGAGGTGGAAAAGGTGGCCATCACAGGAGAGAGGAGCCTACTTCTTTGGCAGGTCTACAAGCTTGTCCTTTGGCAGTTTCTTTCTTTCAGTACATGTCCTGTTATGAGTCTTGTGAGAGGATCTCTCGGATTCAACACCACCGAGAGTTGGCCCGCCTCTTTGTCTTACACTTGCATGAAGGACATGTCAACCTTACCGGGGTGGATTTCACTTTGACACCCGAGGTGATTGCACAGGCTACAGGGATTCCAAATGTTGGGGAGATATGAGAAAGTCCTTGATGAGCTATGGAGGATTCGAGGAGACCGAATCTTGAAAAGAAGGAGGCCCGGTGACCTATTGCTTGCGGAACGAGAGTCCATGCTCATCCAGGTGAATGCACACTTGGAGAGGCTGTTGGCTAAGGCCCACCAAGAGAAAAGACTGCTGAGAAACATGAAAAATCACTATTGGGCAAGGATGCATGTTTGCAAGGCAAAAATGAAAATGTTCCAAAGGAGGTTGACCGAGGCACTAAAACGGAGAAAAAGGCCAAATCCACTCCGTATCTTGGCTGAGGCATCCCTCAAAGATCATGGCACTCACTAGCATCAGCTACAGCACAAATCCCAAATTTTTTTGAGAATTTTGGGTAATTTTGGAATTTTTTGGAAATTTACAGGTTTTGGCTTCTCAACGAGTCTCAACCCCGGTGAGACCCTTTGTCATCGTAGCTCCGTTTTGCAAAAACTAAACTTTTCTAGATTTTTCATGCAAAGTTACACATGCCTATGGATGGACTTGAGTTTTTATGGGGATTTGGGCCTCTAGAAGGTCAAAATACAGGCAAAATTTGACTTTCTGCCCCTTTTTTGAGTTGCAGAAGCAGTCTTGGGCGAATTAACTTTTTACTGGGCAAATGACCTCCAAATCCAAAAATTCTAGTTGGGTTGGAAAGTAGACTCAGAGGCCTTTCCAACGAGCTATCCTGCACCTCATTCTGACACCAGGAAGGCCTCCAACCAGGGCTCCAACGTGCGCGACCCGTTGAGGAAGATGTGCGCGACCCATTGAGGGAACTTTGCGAGATTTGACCAGTTCAGCCCAGAAAACGCAGTTTAGCTCCAGTTTGACTTTCTGAGGTGGATGGTGATCCTCTTGATTGTACTTGTGGCACTTTTTGGATACTTTACTCTTGTTTAACTCTTCTAGAAGATTCTTGCATGTAAAGGGTAAAAATTGAATGTATTAACTGGTTTCCAAGTTTATAGAGGCAAGTTGTTTTGACTGCCTATTTTGTAGTGCTTAGTTTAGAAGTGGTTCAAACAGCTCCTAGGATAGTGAGCTCGACCCATGGAGGCAGGGAAAGAGGTTAGATCATCTATATTATGTACTTTCTTGTTCATTTTCATGGTTGGACTCTTGAGGAAGAAGCTATCACTGTATTATTTCACTTATATCTCTGCAATTTTGGCTAAGGAAGACCAGGGTTTTGCAGTCATCTTTGGGATTCTTTTGGACTCATGTGTTGATGGTGTGTTTCTCCATGTTATTGTAAGCTTTTTTATGTGATTCATTTCCTTTCTATACTGCTGCATATTAAACAAATGAAGTGTTAGAGTAAGAATTCATGCTTGCCATGCTCTACTTTTAAATTTGTTTAATTTCTATGTTTTCTACTGTCTAAAGAGAATTCAAATTCATTGTTTGCTCTCTTTAGCCTTCTTATCTTTCTTCCTAATCATCCACTTCAGCTAAAGACATCAATATAGGCTCCTACCTCGCCCCAAAGACCCCCCTGCAGAAACTGTGTCCAATCCCCGCACCCTAAATTGCAGCTCCTCAATTTGCCACCCCAAAAACCCTAAAAACCCCAAATCAACCTTTTTAATCAGTTTACTAGCCTAATATCTGTGTTACCTTGATTGGTCATCTCTTCCTATTGAAAATTTACCGAGATTGACCGGAGAGAGCCTTCTCCTGCCCTGTAGGGCTAGCTACGAGGCTGAATGGTTTGATGTTGCCTTGAGGTTTACCTTTCACAGCCTGAGGTGAAATCTCAAGCGCTAACAGTGTACACATTGTGTAGGAGGTGTTGTGTACATGTGATGTTGTGGACACGTTTTGCAAGTGGTGCTTTGCACAGGTGGTATTGTGTACGTGTCATACATATGGTACTGGTGTACATGTGTATTGTTTGCATGTCGTACATGTTATGTTGTAGACATGAAGTACTATGTATGTGCATTGTGTAGTTATGGTATCATGACATGTGTATTCGTTATGTTGTACTCTATGTACGTATGTGTATTGTGTGAGCTTGTACATCAGGTATAGATGTATATATTTGTGTTGTACATTGGGTGTAGGTGTATGTATTTTATGGTGATGTACACCGGGGGTAGGCACATGTATTGTGTTGTGTTGTACATTGGTTGTAGGTGTATGTGTTGTGTGTCAGGTGTAGGTGCATGTATTTCATGGTGTTGTATGTCATGTGTGGTTGTATGTATGTGATGCAAACTATGTGTATGTGCACATGGTTGAGGAGAAGGCATTGGGTGGTTGTCAGGTGTGGAAACTGATCCGGTGTGCGTATAGAATAAGGACAAAGGTAGATGCGAAGGATTGATTAAAGGATAAGTATCAATATTTTATTTCAGTTTTATTATGCATGTGATTTATGATTGTTTTCTATTATGACTACATGTGATTTAAGATTCTAGTTTATGATGGTTACATGTGAGTTATGATTTTAATATATGCTGGTTGTGTTTTGAGCTAACCTGATGTGATATATTTATACATGATGATTTGGTCAAAGATGGTAGTTGGACTTGTTGTGAGAGGAAGTAAATAGGATTTCAAGTGTACCATATGCATGAGCTACTAATGAAGAATGATGTGAATTTATTTCAGTTTATTTTGAATCTAATGGAAATTATGTGCTTGGTACAGGAAAGCATGAAATTCATGATTGGGTGGTTGAAATTGACTATAAGAATTAGCAGCGTTGGTGAAAGTAATTGGAACACGCAGCAGTATGATGATAAAGTAATTTAGGAGAAGGGCCATTGTGGGACACTGGTACCCAATAGTGTCCATTGATTTCCATGAGCATGCTATGACCGATATGATGGTTTTAAGTTAGGGATATGCCTTGGTTCTTGTATCTTCTGATGCAAGCAAGCCTTGCCAAGGGATGGGCTGCCCGGGATAGGGGTGGCAGTGGAACTTGGAAGGTCTGTGACTTCACGAAATAGGATGACTGGATTACCCGAGGGACTATGTAGTGGAGAAGTGAAGACTCGGGGATATATTTGTTTTGGGCATTAGGATTACAAGATGGAATCAAATGCACATTGGGAGTGTGCCCTAGAATAATGAGCGGGTAATTATTTAATGAGAGGACAAGTGGCGTAGTATTGTAGCATAGGACATTGGATGCAGCTTTGATTTTAATAGTGGATTCTAGAATTCCTCAGAAGGAGGTGAATCCTGGTATTACTTTGAGGGTGGAGAAGTGAGCCTCTAGATTCCCTTGTTGCTGATGAAAGCATCATATGATTTTATTTGTTGGTTGAGAAAATGTGCATATGTGTATGTGTGTATATGTGGTTATTATTGTAAATATTATCATGAGTTTTGTTTTAAAGCTATAGTAAACGATATGTTTGTCATATTCTAGTCGATGGTCATTGTAAATAATACAACAAGATGTGTTATAAAAATCCATGGGTAATATGTTTTTTCTTAGTAGTCTTGTTGGTTATAGGTGTCATTGAACATCGAGGACAGTGTTCACCCAAGGATGAGGGTTTTGTAATGCCTCTGGTTAAAAAATCATGTAAAAATATATAATACCACAGTTGATGGGACACATATTCCAAGCTGAATGGTGGGAAAAACATCCTAGTGGGTGTTCACTTTGGTTATTATGGCTAAGGAAATTGGCAAAGGCAATGGAAAAGAATTTGGAAAGGAAAAATGGAATTTTGGCACATTTATTTATGAAAATAATGGAAATTAGGAGAAAAGGGAGGTGAAATGTCATATGTTGCATGTGAGGAGTAAAATGAAGGAAAATAATGAAAAATGAAGAAAATAGAGGCCTCATTAATAAAAGGGCTTATGAGGATCAGTTGTAAATCTTGGCTAGTTCAATTTTGGAGCTTTCTCATTATTTTCTCTCTCTTATACTCTTGGACACTTAGAGTTTTCTTGGAGTAGATTTGGACGGTGTGGCATACTTGGATTTTTGGAGAAATAAGGCAAAGGAATATTAGGAAAGGGTAAGAGGACATTAGGATTAACAACTACAATGGGTTTTTATTGTAGGTATCGAGTTACATGTATGTTTTCCTCACTATTTTTGGCATGCATGGCATATGCACGAGGTTTATTGGTCATGATGTGTCATTGGCATGGGCGATTTTCTGGATTGATAGTGGATTTTCATAGCGTTTCCATTTCCTGGATAGTGATGGTTTTGTGGGTTCATTTATTTGTTTTCTAGTTGGTTCTCATGTTTCCTTAGCCTCGATTGAGTTACTAGTTCATGGAAGCCTTGGTTGGACAAACGGTTTGGAAGTCCCATAACAGCTTGGGTTGAGTTACTAGTCCTGGAAGACTAGGTTGGAAAAATGCTCTTCAAGCCCTAGGTGGGTTGGGTTACTAGTCGTGGCTGTCCTAGTTAAACAAATTCTTTGGAAGCCTGAAATAAGTTGTGGGTTGAGTTACTAGTCTTGGAAACCTTGGTTGGAAAAACCACTCTGGAGCCTTGTAAGGCTTGGGTAGAGACCAATCTGATGATGTTTTGTGATGTTCGACTGTGAGGTGGAACCACTGTTTGATGGGTTGAGGTGGTTGGCCTATGGATGCCATGGATGGTTTTGGATTGATGTGTTTTATGAGATCCCTCATTCAAGCTTGGAATATGGCACGATGGTGAATCATTGAAGAGATATTTGGCTCAACCATTCTATGGTTGGGTGAAACATGGTAGTCCCATCCTGGGTTTGGATTTTGCATCGTAAATATGTGGTTATATCATTAGTATTACAATGTTTTATATGTGGATTATATGGTTATCATTTCCTTGGTATTTCTATTGGTGTTATGTTGGTTATGAACATGTATAGTGATAGTATCTATGTATGGATCTCATCATTTTTTTACTTGTAAATGGATGGATGTATCTACGACCTAACGGATGAAACTGCAACTAAAGTGATAAGGAAAAAATGTGTCATAGTGAATCTTAGATAAGTATGAGACCCATGTTCTTAGATTTGTTATTTATACTTGTAGATTTCATATTTGCGATATGTTTGACGAAATTCCTGTCATGTCTAGTAGGGGTCCAATCAAGGGTTTGTTTAAGTAATTGCATTTGTATCATCATTCCATTGTTATCTTTATGTTCTAAAGGTAGCATTGAGTTATGGGTGCTGACGTAAGCTCTGGGCCTAAAAAAGTGGCTCAAATATCGGGGATGTTGGCATACCTTGTCATGAGACTGTGCAGAATCTCATGGATGTTGTCAGACCCATATCATGGGAGCATCCAGGGGTCAAGTTGTTTAAAAAATCAATGGGACCTAGGGGGCTGGTTACCAAGAATGTTGGGATCGTTCTTAGGAGTCGTGTTGTTGATGTTGAAGGTTTGTATGGTGTGTTTCCTTCGGTTCCACTTCCTTAACATGACTTGGGAGGTCAAATGATATCATTGTAACTTATCGTCAAATGTTGACCCCAGTTGTCAAGTTACTTAGGTAGATGTGGGAGGAGGGTGTTACAATTATCAATGTATATATATTTTTGTGTGTGTGTATGTGTGTGTTCACTTTGGACATTTTCCACCTTTGCCAAATTTATTTCCAAGTCATTACCTAAATGCGTATATATGGATCTATGGTATTTTATTACATTATGGTTTTCACATAAATATGCATCACATAGTGATTGTTCGCGGATCATTGGCCCACACTGCTTACACAGAATCCTAGATAATTGGAAATTTCGATGGTGAGGGTCATTCTATGGTTGATCAACAATGATGGTTTCTTGGATTGTCATCAGGGTATCTACCCTACCTTTCCCCAACATCACGATTTCATTATTACTTTCCCTAGTTGTGAATTGAGCTATGTATCCTCATGTTGATTCAAACTGTAAAAAATGGGGGTTTCTCACATTCTTGAAAGTCTTACCTCAAATTTTTCAAACCTTTTACTTGGATTCACCATCTTGAAGTTAATAGGAACATAGACATGGTTGTTGCATTCACCTGGTTAAACTTCTCTAGTAATTTCTCAGAGTTCTTGTTCATATATATATATATATATATTAAAGTTTGTTTGTGATGTTCTCAATAATTCAACCACTAATTATTGTTTCAGTTGACTACAATTTAAACCTAAGTCTCTCTTCAATGTTTTAAGTCATGGCATCTAATTTTTATAAGGTTTTGGTTTTGTTCTGAACTCTCTAGGGGGTTTATATGATGTGCTTTCTCATGGTAAATTCAACCTATAAAACCTAACCCTAACATTTTGTTGTGAAGATAGATCCCCTTTACGAATAGAGGCCATCTCTTTAGCCCAATGAGTGGGTCTTTCACCAAACTGAACAAACTAATGCAAAATCTCCTTGCTTATGTTTAAAAATGTAGAGAGAAGGAGAAACCTACTTTTCTCTGGTGCTAATCTCTCAATCCTTTGGTGATGGCTTTTATCTCCTAGCTTCTATGATCGCTCGTTGTTTATTCTTTAAGTACAAGTACTTGTAAGAGAGATCAAAAAGAAAAACAAGATACAAGAGAATACATGGCATATATCAGACATAAACTACTTGATAGATCAAGGGTATCAGGTTAAATGGATAAATATTTAGACATTTATGGCAAGTGAACATTAGATGTATATATTAATGAATAAAAAGGGAAGCATACAACCATTGCCTTGATGTTGGAAACCTCCTTTTGGTGGATGTCCAAGTCGAAGCCAAGACTCTTCAAGCACTCCTTCTCTAAGTTAGATGGGCAACATTTAGGCATAATATCAAATAGAAATGGAGACAACCAATGACCAAACATTTGTGGATGGAAGGGAGAGGGAGTTAGAGATCCACTGAAGAGGGAGGAAGGTCCACATATCAAGGGGAAGTCCCTTAGATGTAGGATTAACAGCTCCAAATGGGATAGCTCGACCATATATCTACCCAACAACATCCAACTCCTTGTTTCTTGAAGTTTCCAACATACGAAGCTTCTCGTCCATTTTGAGAGAACCTGCCAGAAGAGGTTCAATGTGACTTTTAATATCAAAACCCGCGTTGGCAGCGACAAGTCAAAGAACTACAGTCTGCCATCAACACAGGAAGGTAGTGGAGCAAAGAGCATTGGTCTTGAAATTTAAGGTTTTAGTCAACCTTCTCTAGAATTCACTAAGGGTAGTTTTTCTTCCATTCTTAAGGGATGTTTCAGTATGTGTTTCATGATGAATACACTTCATAGATGTCAAAATTTTTTCACTTCGTATGTGGAACATGAAGTGAATAGGAGGTGTGACAAAATACTGTGTAACACATTTTCAATGGTTTTTCCTTTTCCCGCATATGCTATATCATCTTGGAGACTAAAAATTCCTCTTCCATGGTGGGTAAATATGAAGCCTTTGTTCCTTTAACCATAGGTAAAATCTATTTATCTTCCTTGGTGATTTAATTTCCTTTCCTTATGGTGAAATTTTGAGAGAAATTAAGAATGGCTAATGACCTCACTCATTTGTCTCATAGGTTAGTACAATTGGTGTTTTGGTTCTTATTTGCACATTCGTTGGAATGAATTCTATGATTTACTTTGCTTCTTTGCAGCTTAACTATTGTGTGTTTATCAAACATTATCCTTTCCTGCATTCTCTTCCCATGGGCAGAGTTTTATCTTCTCTGTGGCTATTTTGGAATTATGTGTCAGGGTTTTGAAGAAAAGGCCCCATGTTGGCCATATGTACATTTATATTTGTAAACTCTCTATTTGGAGGTTTGGTATTATTAAACATGATTTTTATGAAATAAGTCTTATGATCTTGTTTAAGAAAAATAAGGCTCAGACTGGTAGGATCTGAATTTTTAGAATTATTTGTCTAAGTTGAAGGAAAAAGATTCAGTTCTTTCTTTTTCCCTTTATAGTTAAACTTGTAACTTATTAAATATTTCGACAATACTTTTTACCCTTACTGTGTTATACTCCTTTTTTTTCTTAATCATATGTATGTACATTTTTTTTCTCTTAAAAGGATGTCTAGGTATGTTAAATTAATTCATTTCTTGTTTTCAGTACCATACATGCAAATACAATAGTTTATTTTAGCTATAATATGCAACTAGCCAAAAGACCCAGTGGACTCTTCTAATGGGAAACCACTTCTAGTTTTCTGAGCCCTATTTTTTTTCCAGGACTATATGTTCTTTGGACTACAAATAAGTTTATTGTTCTTATTGGAATTGCAACAACTGACTTGAGCATAATTTCTACATTTCCTTTCTTAATGATATAGTATATACGTAGAGTTACTTTATTCCAATATATTTGTGAAACAAATTCTAGTACAAGTAAGATTTGTATTGAGATTTTAAACTATACATAAGGCAATTTCCTCACCTAGGAAAACTAAGTTATCTTATTTTACCATGACTTTATTTTTATTCATATTCTTCATACTCAAAGGGTTGTGAGGGGAATATATGGGTAAACTTCTTGTTTCCTTCTCCAATAGAAGGTATATTTACCTTGTACCTGAGCACTTCAACTTACTTGTAATAGAAACAGAAAACCACACATACATATGCATATTCATATATATATATATATATATATATATATATATATTTGTTTTGACTTAATGACCAATAATAAACCATTTCATCTATCCTTCTTCTATTTTAGAATAATTTCACATTAAAAATATATTCTATCCATTATTTAATTAGATTAACCATCAAATCCCTATTAATCACAAAATAAATCAACATTCATATACTTATCTAAAACCTCCCAGAAAACAGGTTAAAGGATTTCTCATTGCAACTTCCTTAGTTGGTTCCCCTCGATCTCCACTCCTCCTCACTAGGGAAAGCAACACCTAAAACCTTTTCAATTTCACCTCCTTAACTGTTTAGTAGCATCTTTCTTGTTTTTCCAAGGTTTAAAATAAGAATTTCTCTCCCAATCATCATTTTGTATACGAAACTACCATCACCTCTCATAGTTCTCATTATACAAGTTCCACCTCATTACGTCCCTCTATATTCATGAATTTTTTTGTGGTTTTCCTCTGTCAATAGTTCTACTAAATGGAAAAATGGAGTATTTTTTTTCTCCTACCCCTTCTTGGGCATAATTGATTCTAATTTCTTTCCATGGAAGTTAAGAGTGTCATCCCACATGTTAGCCTTTAACATATTTTCCAAGAATAATAATACACAACAAAAAATGTGTTTCCCTTTATTTAATGAAAATAACTCTTTATGCCATCACATCATGCTACTTGTCCCATTTTCTCTTTTAGTCATACATCAACATGAAATTCATAAAATAAATTTACCAAGTTATTACATCTCCCCTCCCGTCATGATCCAGGTGGCTCCAGAGACACACATAGGACAAAGAGGGCTTATGAATTCTAAAAAATAAAAGTATTTGAATTATGTTCGAACTAGGCTCATGTTAACGATCTCATCGTCATGATCACAGTGGTGTAAATGGTTCATCAATCCGAGTCCGGATGAAGGAGATAGAGGAAGTCAAAGTTGGGTTGACTTTTTGTTAACTGGGCACGATTAACAAAGACACATTTTGAACTTTTCCAGTGGACAGAATCCGACCAACTGCAACCAAATTTTGGGAAAAATCGTTGCCTCGTTAAAATGACTCCTTCGACTTAAAATCAGATTTTTTACAAACGACCATGTTGTATTAATAAACAATATATATATATATATATATATATATATATATATATATATATATATATATATATATATATATATACATCCCTCTATATTCATGAATTTTTTTGTGGTCTTCCTCTGTCAATAGTTCTACTAAATGGGAAAATGGAGTTTTTTTTTTTTCTCCTACCCCTTCTTCGGCATAATTGATTCTAATTTCTTTCCATGGAAGTTAAGAGTGTCATCCCACATGTTAGCCTTTAACATATTTTCTAAGAATAATAATACACAAAAAAAAATGTGTTTCCCTTTATTTAATGAAAATAACTCTTTACGCCATCACATCATGCTAGTTGTCCCATTTTCCCTTTCAGTCATACATCAACATGAAATTCATAAAATAAATTTACCAAGTTATTACATCTCCCCTCCTGTCATGATCGAGGTGGCTCTAGAGACACACATAGGACAAAGAGGGCTTATGAATGCTAAAAAATAAAAGTATTTGAATTATGCTCGAACTAGGCTCATGTTAACGATCTCGTCGTCATGATCACAGTGGTGTAAACGGTTCATCAATCCGAGTCCGGATAAAGGAGATAGAGGAAGTCAAAGTTGGGTTGACTTTTTGTTGATTGGGCAAGATTAACAAAGACACATTTTGAAGTTTTCCAGTGGACAGAATCCGGCCAATTGCAGCCAAATTCTGGGAAAAATCGTTGCCTCGTTAAAATGACTCCTTCGACTTAAAATCAGATTTTTTACAAACGGCCATGTTGTATTAATAAACAATATATATATATATATATATATATATATATATATATATATATATATATATATATATATATATATATATATATATATATATATATATAGATATATATATAGATATATAAAAAGAGGTGGTGGGCCACCACGCCACACCTCATGTACCAAACACAAAAAAAAAACGATGAAGGTGAGGATAGCGGGGGTCGAACTTGCTTGACCCACATGGGCTAGCCCCCACCGGGTGGCCTCGTATCCAATTTAATGCGCCCTATTAAATATGCACCCAAAACACAACGCATCGGTGAATGTGCCAAGTTTAAACTGTGGGGAGTTATGGGGGTAGGCCGCCCAATGTGGACCTGACCCCCCCTAAATTTATTTTGGTTAAAATAGTAAACAATAATGTGTAAAAAAAGGAGGGGCAGGGTTTGACCACCTGACCCCTCCTCAACCATTTTCCATCTTTACCAACATGCCAAACTGAACTCATTCAAATATCGCCTGAGAGTTTTTATAAGAACCCAGTTTTTTTAGTGCACTAAGGAGGAAAATGGAGGAACCAAGAGCACGCATGGATTTCAAGACAGAGGAGGCAGAACCTTGACACGCACTTCTAGGTAGAATATTCTTTGATTCCCGAAGATTCTCTGGGGAGGTAAAAATTATTTTTGTCAGAATATAACCAATTTTATAGTCAATTTTCTTAGATTTTCATAGGGAACGCTACAACAAGGTTGGATTTGCCTTTTGAGAAGTAGATTTGTAGATTCACAGCAGAGGAGAATCTTTGAGGAATCTCGAGGAATCTTCCAGATTCCTTGGAGGCTAAAATTCGCCACAGTCAAAATGCAGCCAACTTCATACTCATTTTTCCTAGAATTTTGCAAGGAACCTGATGGTGTGGTCAAAATTTTGATCTAAGTAGCAGATTTTCAAAGGACCCAGAGGAGGGAATCTTTGAGGAATCTAGGGGGAATATACAAGATTCCTTACGCCCTAGAATTCCACTTTCTCAGAATTCAGATTGATAGTTGATTTTGCACTATTCAATGCCACAAATCTGATGGTGTGTTTAGATTTTTCATTTTCTCATTCTATTTTTCGGCCACTTTTCTAAGTGGAGTGCAGGTGTCAGTGTTGGCCCTCAGTTTTAGTCTATTTTTTCTTAAGGAAACTTACTTAATCCTTATATTTTCCATCCATTTTCCATCACATCCATCTCATTTTTATGTATTTTATGCATATTCAGGTATTTAATTTTAATTTTGCAATTTCTAGAAGTTGTTATGAAAATTGAGTTTCAAGTGCAATTTTGGATAGAATCATAAATTCCCGTAACAGCTATGTGGATGAAATATTTGCAGGACACTTGGGCTTAAGATGGATGCATGAATGGAAAGCTTGGGAACTAGGATTGAACAAATTCCACTTGGTTCGGTCAAATCAAACTTTATTAGGCCCAGTCAAGGCTGGTCAAACATAACTAGTCACCCAGAAAATCCCTAGGAAATAGGGCAGTTTTATGATTTCATGGGATTGTCCATATTTCTAGTGGTAGATTGGATGGATTCGACTTAGATAAATGGATATGAATAGATATGATTGTTAGAGAGACTTTATATCAGTTTGTTTCATAAACTTCTATTTAAGCCAAGACTTTGAAGGCTTATGATATGTAATTTTTGTATAACTTTATGTTGAGACATTTGAATTTTGGAGATTAATTTGAAGAACCTGTTCTACTTTCATTTTATTGTTCATTGATGTGGATGATTGAATGAAGCTTCAACATTTGATAGAAACCTCAAGTGTGCAAGGCAAGGGTGGAGGGCCCCCACTCCAAGCTAAGTACACTTCATTGTTAGATTAGCTTAACTTTCATGAACTGGTTACTTTAGATTTGTTTACTTTCTTTGCTTCAGATTTGCTTATGAATTAAGGTGTGATGATTTCTATTATTGGTGAATCTTAGTTTGATTATTATTTTAATAAGAAGGGACAACAAAGTGTTCAAGTTGAATTTTCCTTCTATTGAATTAATAGATCAAAACTAGAATTCATCTTTGTTACATGCAAGAAGTTTTTATGTACTTTCAGTTTTCCAATGATAGCATAATGATGAATGAATTGTGATAAAAAATACCCAAACATTTCTTAAGTTAAGATTCACCTTCATTGTTTATTTATGCATCTAATCTATTGTTAATTCATGATTTCTAATTTCTACTCATTAACTGATAATTGAGAGAGAAGGACACAAATGGATCTCTTAAGTGAAGAGCCACTTCATCTTCCATACTTTGCAAAAGTGAGTTATAAGTTGTTAATATAGGCTTATATTTGTAATATGTACTTCTTTAGTTCTTCAAAATTTATCTTCTAAGCTTGGCTATACCTGATATCCATATACTGTGGACTTGCCTCCAATTTTTACAAACCTGGATTGATAATGAATACTTGTGTTAATTTGTGTTAATAAATTAGCTCAACATTTTGGCATTGTTTCTGGGGAGGCAATTATTAGCATAGTCAGATAGAAAGATAAACAAAACACTAAAAATTTGATTTAAAGAAAAAATAGTTAAGATACATTTCTTTTGGTTATGTTTCTTTATGCCTAGAAATAGAGATCCTCAAGGTAGATTTATTAAACAAAACCCCCAATCAATAGAATTAGGACCATCAAAAATAGCAACACTAGTTGCTGGTAAACCAACAATTGAGGAATTGGAAGAAAAACAAAGAACAGGACAAAGATTAACTTTAATTGAAAGGAAAACTTTGTTAGCGTGGGAGGCGAAAAGAAAATAAACTCCAACAACAACACCTACTTCAGGAAAAAAAAAAGAATTTGTTAAAGAAAAGCAGTCCATTTTTTAATCCATAGATCAACCCATTTTTGAACAACTTGAGCCTGAAGTTGACATTGAGACAATTGAATCTATGGCATAAGAGGGACATGGATTTGTTATCCTTACTCCTGAACAAAGACTTGAACATGAAAGACAACAAAGAGAGTGGAGAAGACATAGAAAGGAAGAGGAAAAATGAGAAAATTATAGGAAAGGAGAAGAGGATAGGAAAAGACAAGAAGATGGTGGTGATTAGGAAACTACTTTTGGCTTTCCAATATTGGATACAAGTGCAGTGTTAGGAGAAGATGTAAAAATGAAAAATATTCCACCTTCTGTATTGCCAATTTTTTATGGAATTTCAATGGAAGATCCAGATTCCTTTATGTTTGAGGTTGATATCTTGTGTAGAACTTATGGATACACCGATGACATACACAAACTTTGTCTCTTTCCTGCTATATTGAAAGCAGCAGCCTTAAAATGGTTCATGGGTTTAGGAGAGCAAACAATAGTTTCTTGGGATGAAATGAAATCAACCTTTCTTAAAAAATATCAAGCCTATTGTAGGCCTAGGGAATCGAAAGAGGATGTTTTCAGAATGACACAACAAGAAGACGAGAGTCTAGAAGAATACTTAGAAAGATTTGCATATAATCTACAAAAATATAAACAACACTATCTAAACCAAGACACCATTTGAAAAATCATTCTCAAAGGTATAAGAGACGAATACATTGACATTCTGAATGTAATGGGCAAGGGTGATATTTCAAACTTTCCATTTAATGAAATTGCAGAATTATGTCAAAAATATTCTAGAGGAAAATCAAAAATTCAAAGGAGAGATGTTAGTTCAAACACAACAAAATCAACAACAGGAAGACTAACAAGAGTAGGGATAGGAAGCTTGCTAGAAAACTTCAAAACTGATCTCCTAAGTACATTAGGGACACAAGTAGATGTTCTAAAAGAAAACAAAAAGAAAGAAGAACAAGAACAAATTTTAGCAATCTTTTGTCCCAAATGTAGAAAGAAACATGCATTAAGAGAATGTCCTTTGGATAGTGTTCAAGAGTGTGATCTTTGTACAAAAACTCATTCAACAGAAAACTGTCTAAAGTTGAAGGAATTGCAAATGAATCCAATGGAAGAAGTACAAGGAACAAAAGGTTTCTATTATGTGGCACCAAAAAGACCTTGGTAGCCAAGGATTCCTCAACAAAATATACAACAATTCCCTCAACAAAACTATCAGTATCCACCTCAAAATTCTTGGAATACTCTAATGCCATGGCGAGCTTGGCCTCCACAACAATATCAAAACCAACCTGCACAAGGTTGGAGAGGATATGGTTATGGAAATCAACCACCTCAAAAATATCAACAACAATACTAGCAACAATATCAATATCCATTTACATACCAACAGTACCAACAATATCCACAATCCATGCCATTTCTGCAACAGAATTTTGTATATCCATTGTCCATGCCATTTCCATAATAGAATTCTCCACCACTACTAACACAACCACAACAGTTACAACTACCATCAAACCAGCCTAGACCATCTCAACTACCAGCCCAGCCAGTGGCAAATCCAAGCAATAAAATGGATAAACCTGCATACAATGTTGAAGAAGCAGCATATTTTCCAACATACTCTATTCTTCCCATAAGCGATGTCCATTTAAGGTCTGGAAAGGTGCTTAAAAAGGATTCTCCTTTGATCATAGAAGAACCAAATGAGAAAAGAGAATAACCTGAAACATCACATTCAGAAAAACAAATTCAGAAAGCAAAAACTATTATAACTCAAACACCACCCTATCCAGAGAGGTTAGTAGAGTAGAATATTGAAATGAACCTTCCTGAATTTGACATTTTGGATGAACTGAAAAATGCTTATGTAAAAATTCCCTTATTGAAAGCAATAAAATAAATACCAATATATGCTAAAACAATAAAGGAATTATGCATCAAGAAAACTGGTAAAAATAAGAAGGATCCTACTACAATCCAAGTCATTGGAAAATTAGCAAGCCTCATGTATACAAACGTAGTAGTAGAAAAGCCTATTGATCATGGTATCCCTATGGTTACTATTTCAATAAATAATTTCTCAGTTCCAAACACATTGATAGATTTGGGAGCTGCTATAAATGTAATGACTATGGAGACAATGAAGTATCTGCATTTAAACAACATTAAATCTACTTCTACAATCCTAGAGTTAGCAGATAGATTTAAAGTTGTACCAGAAGGAATACTAGATGACATTATAGTCTCATTGGATTCATGGGAGTATCCTGTTGACTTCCTCATCTTGCATCCAAAAACAAATTTGGGAGGACATCCTCTAATCTTGGGTAGGCCATGGTTAGCCACTGTTGATGCCTTTATAGGATGCAGATCTGGAAGTATGATTATCGCACATGGAGATGAGAGAAAACACATTACACTTTATTCTCCTGCACAATCACCTTATTTAGAATCAATGATTGAGGAACAAGAACAAAAACAAACTAAATCAATTCTAAGTATCGATCAAGTCTTTGATCTTAGAGAAGAAGAAGAGAATGAAGATCTAATGGATCTTTTCATCTCAAAACCAAATATTTTAGAGCAACTTAGAGAGATACGATATGAAGATGAAAGTAGTCTTTTGAATCAGTGTTTTCAGGAAACTTGTACAATCCAATCCTGGAAAGAATCCTTTACAAACATTTTTCCTGTAAACACAATTACCAACTCAACAACAAAAACAATTGAGATATATCCAGGAAAACATTTGAACATTGATAACCATTTACAATCATCACAAGAATAAGAGGTAATAGCATTATTACAAACATATTCAAAAGCTTTTTCTTGGGATTATATAGATATGCAAGGAATTCATCCCAACACATGTATTCACCACATTTATAGAGGTGAACAGATTAAACCAGTAAGACAACCTTAAAGGCGAATGAATCCAATGATGAAAGAAATAGTGAAGGAAGAACTGCAGAAACTACTCAAAGTTGGGTTCATCTATCCTATTTTAGATAGTTAATGCGTTTCTTCATTGGTAATTGTACCAAAGAAAAACGGGAAGTGGAGAATATGTGTAGATTATCGGGAACTGAACAAAGAAACATTAAAAGATCATTTTTCCGCTACCATTCATTGACTAGGTTCTAGACTCATTAGCTGGGAAGAAATTTTTCTCTTTCCTAGATGGGTTTAGTGGGTATAATCAGATTAGAATAGCAACAAAAGACCAGGACAAAAAACATTTACCTACCCATGGGGAACCTACACATATAATGTTTTTCCATTTGGACTATGTAATGCACCTACCACTTTCGAAAGAACAATGCTTGCAATATTTGCTGATCTAATCCATGAATGTGTAGAAGTCTATATGGATGATTTCACGGTATATGAAAACACATATGACGATTGCTTAAACAATCTCAACAAAGTTTTAAAACGATTCATAGAAACAAATTTGTCCCTGAGTAATGAAAAATGCTACATGATGTTAACCAAAGGGATAGCTT
Source organism: Pinus tabuliformis (assembly GCA_031772625.1). NCBI lineage: Eukaryota > Viridiplantae > Streptophyta > Pinopsida > Pinales > Pinaceae > Pinus > Pinus tabuliformis. The sequence continues at coordinate 9,975,494 of CM062813.1, forward strand.
TGGGACACCATATTTCCTCATCAGGAATTAAGGTGGATCCAACTAAAATACAAGTCATTGTGAATTTAATGCCACCTACAAATCAAAAGAAGGTAAGGAGTTTCTTGGGTTATGTAGGCTACTATAGGCGATTTATAGAAAACTTTAGCAAAATAGCACAACCTCTATTCAAGTTATTCACAAAGGATGTTGAATTCCAGTGGACAAATCATTGTCAAAATGCATTTCAAAAATCGAAGGGAAAATTATCAATTGCACTCATTCTTCATGGACCAAACTGGTCTTTTCCGTTTCATATTTCAATTGATGCATCTGATACTGCTATAGGTGCATCGCTTGGACAGAAGGAAAACCTGTTCAATTATGTTGTATACTTCATAAGCAAAAACTTAACACCAGCAGAATTGAACTACACAGTCACAGAAAAAGAAATGTTAGTTGTAGTACATGCAGTGAACAAATTCAGGCATTACATAACAAGATACCAAGTATTCATTCATATAGACCATTCAACAATCAAATACTTAATGAACAAATCAATCACAAATGGAAGAATAACAAGATGGTTATTGTTAATGCAAGAATTTAACATTACAATTCAAGATCAACAAGGGAAAGACAATCAAGTGGCCGATTTTCTATCAAGATTACATACACCCAATGATCCAAATCCTGTTGCAGATCACTTTCCAAATGAACATTTGTTTGCAATAACAGCAAAAACACCATGGTTTGAAAACATAGAAAACTATCTATCCTCCGGAAATTTCCCAACTCAGTTTACAAAGAAACAAAAATGAAAGATCATAAGACAAAGCTCTAGATATAGTTGGGTAAATGGAGATTTGTTTTATACTAGTTCTGATTTAATAATAAGAAAATGTGTGAGAGAAGATGGAATATTAGAAATCTTGAAAGCATGTCATGATGAACTGTGTGGTGGTCATTTTGTAGACAAATGAACAGCCTATAAGGTGTTGCAACTGGGCTACTACAGGCCAAAAATCTGCAAAGACTCCAAGGCTTATGTCAAGAGATGTCACAGTTGCCAAAGAATAGGGAGACAAATAGTATCATATGAGATTCACCTTAAACCACAAGTTCTCATAGAACCATTTGAGCAATGGGCTCTAGATATTGTGGGACCAATAAATCCACCATCAAATGGAAAGAAGTACATCCTGGTATGTATAGATTATGTAACTAAATGGGTGGAAGCAAAAGCAGTCACAAAAGCAAAAAAAAATACAATGGCCACATTCCTCTTTGAGGAAATATTTGTTAGATTTGGCGTGCCTAGACAGATTGTAACTGATCAGGGAGCACAATTTACTTCAAAACTTGTTCAGGATATTATGGAAAAGTATAAAATAAAGCATCGGAAATCAACACCATATCATCCTTAGGAAAACGGACAAGTGGAAGCAACAAATAAAGTCCTAGAAAACATAATGACAAAAACAGTACAGCTCAATAAGGAGGACTGGTCAGAAAAGTTAAGAGATGCACTATGGGCATACAAAATAACATGGAAAAGCACAACTGGGTTTAGTCCATACCAGTTGGTGTATGGAAAAGAAGTCTTATTGCCCATAGAATTTTAGATACACACATTTAAGTTTGCAGTAGAACTAGGACTAGAAATATCTAAAGCACAATAGTAGCGGATAATGGAATTAAACCAACTGGATGAACATTGACAATAGGGAATAGAACACACAACATTGGTGCAACAACAAAGAATGAAATGGCACGAAAGATTCATCAAGAACAAAACATTCAACAAAGGAGGCGGGGAATTACTATTTGACTCCAAATTCGAAGATTTTAAGGCCAAGTTCACAACACATTGGTTAGGGCCATATGAGATAGAGGAAATCTTTGACAATGGAGCTGTTCAAATCAAAACAATTGATCAAGAATTTACATCATTTTTGGTAAATGGACATAGGCTCAAAGTTTACAATAAGCCTATCAACAAAGAAGAATTTATGAAACAACTGATACAAGAGACAGATCTGGAAGTAATGGAACAACCGAGCCATGTACCTTCTAGTACCCCAGAAGAATAAAATAAAAAATAAAAAGAATAAAAAAAAAATAATAAAAAATACAAAAATAATAAAAAAAATGAAAAAAAAAATTTGCTAGTGAAAACCAAGCAATTAGCACGAAGAAAACAAGAATTCATAGAGTAAAACCAACTCATTTTGGACTCTATGAATTCACAACTTCTTGTTCTACTTTTATAACAGATTTGTTTTGCAGAGAAACCTCCAAAGAAAATTGACTTGAAGACAAGTCTTCCCATCATCAAGGGGGAAGGTCGTGAAGGAAACTTAGTTGTGTAACTAAATTGACGATGGAACCTGTATTGTTGGCAGTTGGGACCTGAAATATTTTTGAAATCAATAGCAGACGGGACCTGAAATGTTAGAAAAAAACATGTATATATTGCATAAAAATGTACATGATAGTTGGGACCTGAAATATTTTTGAAATCAATTGCAAAGGGACCTGAAATGTTAGCAAAAACATGTATATATTGCATAAAAATGTACATGACAGTTGGGATCTGAGATATATGAATCATTTGCTGAGGTGCCTGACCAACATCGACAATTAATGGACCAGAATCAGTGAAGGGTGTTAGAACAAAAGACAGAAATAAATTCTATATTTCAATCTATCTAAGATATTTGATCAGAAGACATCATCCAATATTGTCAAGGAACAGAAGACATCATCTAATATTGTCAAGAAAGTACAAGTATTATGAGTACAAAATTTTTCTCTTACAAATTCAATTTTTTTTTTAGAATTTTTTAGAGCTTGTTAAAATTAAGTTAGTACCTGAATGCATATTCATTACATTACCTTCATCCTATACCCATTATCCTATGTACATCCTACATTTACGTTCTACATTTATCCTATACCTAATCCTATGTACATTTTATATTTAATTTCTACATTCCATATTCATTCCATAACCCTAAGTATATAACCCTAAGTATTTTTCCTCAAAGCAAAAGGGATTGAATGGGATGCAATAAGTTGAAACCTGCACAAACAAATAAAACATTAGTATTATGGGAAATAATTTTAAACATGACCTAAATGGTCATTTTAAAATTAAAGAGATACATTGCAAAACATAAGGGATATGCGCATTATGAGATATATTGCAAAACATACAAAATCGAAATGATTTATGTATTAAACTTATCATAGCACATAAAAAGTAATACTATTGGCAATGTGGTAATACGATGGTGTAAGGTTATCATGGCAAATGTAATATAATATGATGGTGTAAGGTCATCATAGCAAAGCCCAGTGGTAATACAATGAAAACCCAACGAAAAAATGATGAATGAATATCAGGCGAAGGTGGAAGATAGGATAATAATTCATGCAATTGATGTGGCAACAAAGCAATACATATGACAGTCAAAGGTTAAGTCACGGCATGGTGAGTTGGTATGTAGGAGGACGACCACGAATGGATTGGAGGATGGCTACAAATGAATCAAACATAAGCTAAGGTAAATAGACGGAGATATAATAAGTAAACCTAAGATATATTCATAATAAAAAAATGAATGCAACACGGAAATGATGAACGATATGTCGATGATAGCAAGGTTCGAAATAATTACAAACGGTTCCATTCCTATCGAAATTATTTCAATTTGGGTGTGTAACGAAGTTTAATAGTATGAGCACGACATTCTGGTCAAAGGGACAGCCATGAGAGCATTATCCAATGAACTTTGCACACGACATTCCGGTCAGAGGAAAACAAACAAAATAACAAAACGGTCAAAACATTTTTGAAACAATAGAAGATAAGCCTATGCATTTAATAGGGAGAGCTCTGCCATTTTTGAAGCCACAGACCTCAGAACCATGAATTTCCTTTGCCATCATAGCCATTTGAGGCTCAGGGAAGATGGTAGATGCCATTGGCATACATTTTGAAGAAGTAAAAGCGGTTTGACAGAGAAAATAAACTGAGAAAATGGAGATAGAGATATAGCGTTGAGGAACTGGAGAGATAAGAAGGGTAAGCTGAGTAGACTGACGGAAGAAGTGGAGTCAGTTAGAAAGAATCTTGTGAAGAGTAAAGGTAAGTGAAAAATCTGATTCATTTCCTTACTGCAATGGAGATTTTAGAGGAAATATCGGGATTTTTCACCGAGATAATGAACTATCTGTCGTTTAGTTAATTTATGTTTGTGTCACTAGTCAACAAACAGGGGTATTTAATAGTGAGAAATGATATGAAACATAACTAATTGGGCCACAAATCAAGCAAATCATGACACTTCAACAATATTAAGGTAAATCGATTTCAATCTTCCATGAAATCACCAAGTTTGCTAAGAAAATCAAGTGTTTATGCAGTGAGTTTAAATACACAGGCAGTGGGCTTAAATGCACAAGCAATAAACTGTGACATAGCTTCAGGTTAATAAATGATTTTATAACCGTGGAATCGAGAGAATCAAAACAAAACTCAGCTGATAGATCCAGATCTTCCAGGAAATTCTGAAACAGAGTGTCTTATTAAATTTTGATTGCATGTTGAGTAATGAAATGAGAAATCTTCGTGTAGTTTTGAATGTGTAGTTCCCGAAAAATGCATAGTTCGCCGAGCTTAAAACTACACCTGTGTTTTCAATTACATAAACATGTATTTTTATGATCAGGTAGTGTGACAGAAGAACGAGTTTTAGTTTGATTGCACAAAGGAATTGGTCAACAAAAATAGAGTATAGGGTTATAGTTGAATGTGTGAAACAAATTCGTTGGTTACCAGCAGTGAAGTGTTGTATATTGGTCATTGCATGTTGATTGTATAAACAGTGAAGTAAAAAAGTACACACAATGGACTCAATTCAATAATCAGTAAATGAAGAAGTGACTCTAGAATATGTTAAGAAAAATGAAAATCGAAGGGAGGAATTATGATACGATTTCATTTTTTTTTAATATATTTCTTTTCCAAAACAGAGTTCAATTTCTTTCTTACAGAGGTGTGTATAAAGAAGGAGATTCGGTTTACGTGAACAGAGCAGAGTGTTGATAAACAGGGACAATATTGCTGCAGAGAGAGACAGGGATTAAAATAGATTGGCTGACTGTTCATCAAGGGAAAGGTAATCCTTTTATAAAATGAACCAAAAAGGATTTTTATGCATAAATGTTTGTTATTTGTCATTATTAAAAAATTAAGTTAATGACAGTAGAAGGAAATATTCACTGGTTCATAGAAAATATGACTACTAGGATAGAGCTGGAATTTCAAATAGAGAACTTGAGGAAGGAAACAGTAGAAAAGTTGTATCAGGTAGGGCTCATAATATTCCTACAAAGATTTAATAGTCAAAGTGAAGGTGTAACAAGGGAATTTGTGAATAATTATACTCATGAGAAAACACGAGTAGGAAACCTAACCATTCCAGTTACTCAGGAATATATTTCCCAAGCATTAGACGTTCCAATGATAGGAGAAAATTACCACAAAGGTCTACACTTCAGGGAGAAAGCGTGGACTTTATTCCCAGAGAAAAATATAAAGGGAACCTTTGACAGAGCTAAAGGTATACCCAGGGAGTGTTTCAATGAGCCATGGGGAGAACTAGTCTTGATCATCCAAAAAATTTTCACTTGTGATACGGGATACAATGTGTCACATTTGTATCATATTAGACTCCAACACATTAAAGGGGTGGTCAATATAAACTTACCATATTTCTTCTTTCGAAGTCTCATTAATATGGTAGAGGTAGTAAAAAATGAAAACAAACCAAAAGAAGAACAAGTTTATCATCAGGGGTTGATAAAAATTTTGGTAGATATCAAGTAAAAACTCAAGGGATGATTTGGAGAGAGTTTTTGAACCAAAACCAGTATGAGGAGTAGGTCATTGAGGAACAAAACAAAGTAGAGCAGGAAACCAGGGGCATTGTGAGCTCGCCATTTTATCCCAGAACTAGATCTAAGAAGCAAACCAACACAATCATGATTGAAAAGGACACATCCATCATGTCCACTCCTAGGAGGTTTAGGAAGAAGAGCCTAATTGAAACAGGTAGCAGGGACCAAGAAATACAAACTGTGGAAACATGTTCTACAGAGAAACAGGCAGAGGATATTATTGAGAAAGAAGCTCTAGAAAAATATTCTTATTTTGATGATGTGGCAGTAACATCATTTGTGAAAAACACACAGGAACTTGAAAAGGAATTACACTTGAGCAAAATTAGAGAATTAGCAGATCAAATAGAAATAAATAAGATTCTGGAAAAGCACTTGAAGAAGGAAAACAAGGCAAATAAGAAGAGTAATGCAAAATTGGTTAAGGAAGATGAAAAATTATTTGAAGAAATAGGAAAACTAAAGAGGAAGAATGATCTAATTTTCAAGCAGGCATTCAAGTGGCTTAAGGAAAAGAACATGTGGAAAAGCAAGTATGAAAAGAAGAAAGTTAAGGCTACTTTGTATAAAGAAGAGCATGACACAGGGATGGACTATTTGTTAGAGGAAGCAAAACAAGGGGCATCAGGGTCTGGAACAGCACGCACAACAGGTGTAATAAGATCCAAAAGGAAGAAACAAGCATGAGGACATGCTTGAAGATCATCAAGGGGGAGATGTTGGCCCTCAGTTTTGGTCTATTTTTGCTTAAAGAAACTTACTTAATCGTTATATTTTCCATCTATTTTCCATCATATCCATCTCATTTTGATGTACTTTACGCATATTCAGGTATTTAATTTTAATTTTGCAATTTCTAGAATTTTTTATGAAAATTGAGTTTCAAGTGCAATTTTGGACAGAATCAGAAATTCCCGTAATAGCTATGTGGATGACATATTTCCAGGACACTTGGTCTCGAGTTGGATGCATGAATGGAAATATTGGGAACTAGGACTAAAATAGTTCCACTTGGTTTGGTCAAAACAAGCTTTATTAGGCTCGGTCAAGGCTGGTCAAACATGACTAGTCACCTAGAAAATCCCTAGGAAATAGGGCAGTTTTATGATTTAATGGGATTGTCCATATTTATAGTGATAGATTGGATGGATTCGACTTAGATAGATGGATATGAATAGATATGATTGTTAGAGAGACTTTAGATTAGTTTGTTTCATAAACATCTATTTAAACCAAGACTTTTAAGGCTTATGATATGTAATTTTTGTATAACTTTATGCTGAGACATTTGGATTTTGGAGATTAATTTGAAGAACCTATTATACTTTCATTTTTTTTTTCATTGATGTGGATGAGTGACTGAAGTTTTAGCATTTGATAACAACCTCAAGTGTGCAAGGCAAGGGTGGAGGGCCCCCACTCCAAACTAAGTACACTTCATTGTTAGATTAGCTTAATTTTCATGAACTGGTTGCTTTAGATTTGTTTACTTGCTTTGCTTCAGATTTGCTTATGAATTAATGTGTGATGATTTATATTATTGGTGAATCTTAATTTGATTATCATTTTAATAAGAAGGGACAACAAAGTGTTCAATTTGAATTCTCCTTTTATTGAATTAATAGATTAAAACTAGAATTCATCTTTGTTACATGGAAGCAGTTTTTATGTACTTTCAGTTTTCCAATGATAGCATAATGATGAATGAATTGTGATGAAAAATACCCAAAGATGTCTTAAGTTAAGATTCTTCTTCATTGTTTATTTATACATCTTATGCTATTGTTAATTCATGATTTCTGATTTCTATTCATTAAGTGATAATTGAGAGAGAAGGACACAAATGGATCTCTTAAGTTAAGAGCCACTTCATATTTCATACATTTCAAAAGTGAGTTAGGAATTGTTAATATAAGTTTATATTTGTAATATGTACTTCTTTAGTTCTTCAAAATTTATCTTCTAAGCTTGGCTATACCTGATATCCATACACTGTGGACTTGTCTCCAAGTTTTAAAAACCTGGATTGATAATGAATACTTATGTTAATTTGTGTTAATAAATTAGCTCAACAGTGAACATTTATGTGCGAGTAGCCATTGCCATGCGATTGATGCTGTGAGATCGATGGTTTGAACAACTTCAACAGTTTGACATCCACTTCTTCAGATGGCCCCTGAATGTGAGGTATATGTAATGTATTCATGTACTTCTTTTGCTATGCATTCTGCTGCACAGATCTGTGTTTGATGCTTGATGTGGGATCTTGTTTCTTACTCATTTTCATGATACCTGCTTGATGTGATGCGGAATCATATGTGTGATGTACTTGTTGTCATGATTTTTCATGTTTTGTTTTGAGATCCCTTTGTTGTATGTTGATGGGATACTCATGTTGTCGTCATACATGTTTGCATTGAGACCTCTTTTATGCCATGCTGGCGGGATGCTCATGATCATCATACATGAGTTTGTGTCATACTAATAGGAGTCTTTTGACTAAGAGTTCCTGTAGTGGAACATCTCTTGGAGCCACTCCTCCGTGAGGGCATTTTCCTTGTATGATAACAACATCACCTTTTGCGTACATCATCACTATTGACAACACTTAATGCAATGGCCTAAACCATCTTGACACTAAGGCCCGGAGACATAGTCCTTTCTAGAATAACTCCGTTATCAATGGCTTATGTTTTCATGCGTTGATGAGTGTCATGTTCCTCTTCTTTAGAGCATGCAGATGTATTTGTTTATGTTCTTTTAAAAATTCAATTTAACATGTCATGAAAGTAAAAGGTCTTGGAAGGGTCCGTTGTCACACCCGGACCTAGATCAAGTGGTATTAGAATGGTCTTTCCATGGATGTGAATTTCAAGTGTGAACAATGGAACATGCAACAACAGAGGATGAAAAAGCAATGTACGAGACCATGCTCAAAATTTCCAAAAGAGTGGAAATAATGTATGAAACTCTATAGAAAGAGACAGAGGAAAATGAGTGATTGCAGCTTCAGTTGCAAGCCATGGAAGAGGCCCTGGAAGAACTGAAGTACAACAAGCAAAGTCTTCAAACAAAGAATGCTGAATTGAAGATGCATCTACATGAAGAGAAAGAGGAAAAACATAGCTTGCTACGATAGCAGAAAGAAGAGGACGAGGCCTTGGAAAAGCTGCAGTGTGACCCATGTGAGTTAAAAAGTAGTTCTCCGTCTTCATGTATGTTTCCTGATGATGATTTCGTCGCTTTTGAAAATCATACCACAGGAGTTGGCTCCAAACTGTTGAAGAGAATGGGGTATGAAGGAAAAGACTTAGGTGTTAATGGCCAAGGCATTGTCAACCCCATCAAAGTGGAGGAATTACCCCATCAGATAGGACTTGGGTATGTCAGAAAAGAAGTGGGGAATGCACCAAGACAGCTAGTGAACCACCAACAACAGATGATGAGAAGCCCTCATCAGTTCTTTCCAAATCAACAGAGGAGGTAAAAGATATTGATTTCCTTTCAGTGTCATCGTCACATAATATGCTTTCTATTGGATATTTGGAGATCCCAATTACAGGGACAAACATGAGGCTCCTTACAAGGATGAGGCACAACGAGGATGAAAATTTTGGTGTTAGTAACCAAGGCATAACTCAACCATTGGAGGTTGTGCAGAGACCTCAATTTGCAGGATTGAGATACACCAAAGGAGAATGCTCAAAGGTGTCAGATTCTTCGGAGGCATTGTTGAAATCGTCGAGGAAAGAGAATGATGGGAACACATTCCCATCATCCCATGGCAGTGTCCATTACAGGGAGAGAGATGAGGCAAGCTCTCATCGCCATACTTCCACCAGAGACTGAAAGGAAAGGCATAAATACTCTCGACATTCAAATGTTCATTTCGATTATAATCATGTTGTTAGGGATGAGTGTGAACCATGGAGTCAAAAAACATGTACCTTTTGTGGATTACATAACCATACATTTTCTAGGTGTCGGCTCATCACTTAAGGCTCCGAAGAACAAAGGTGAAGGAGATGGAAGCGAGGCCTTTCAGGATGCTTGTGATGCAGACAAGGTACAAAAAAGTTGTAGATTGTTTTTCATGCTTTTGGAGGACCAAAAGTTCCTCAGTGGGGAGGACTGATCCAGGTGGCTCCAGAGACACACACATGACAAAGAGGGTTTATGAATGCTAAAAAATAAAAGTGTTTGGATTATGCTCGAACTAGGTTCATGTTAAAGACCTCATCATCATGATCGTGGTGGTATGAATGGTTCATCAATCCAAGTCCGTATGAAGGAGATAGAGGTAGTCAAAGTTGGGTTGACTTTTTGCTGACTGGGCAAGATTAACAAATCATGATTTGAACTTTTCTAGCAGGTGGAATCCAACCAAATCCGGCCAGATTCTGGGAAAAATTGTTGCATCGTTAAAATGACTCCTTCAGCTTAAAATCAGAATTTTTACAAACGGCCATGTTTTATTAATAAATGCACACACACACACACACACACACACACACAGATATATATATATATATATATATATATCTATATATATATATATATATATATATATATATATATATATATATATATATATATATATATATAGAGAGAGAGAGAGAGAGAGAGAGAGAGAGGTGTTGGGCCACCACCCCCACCACCCGCACACCTCACATAAAAAACACAAAAAGGAAAACGATGAAGGCAAGGCATGCGGGTATTGAACCCACCCAACCCACGTGGACTGGCCCACATCGCGTGGCCTCATATCCAATTTAATGTACCCTATTAAATACACACCCAAAACACAATGCATCGGTGAATGCGCGAAGTTTAAAATTTAGAGAGTTAGGGTGGGCTGCCCAATGCAGACCCGACCACCCCCAAATTTATTTCAGTTAAAATAGTAAACAATAATGTGTAAAAAAGGAGGGGTAGGGTTTGACCACCTGTCCCCTCCTCAACCATTGTCCATCTTTACCAACATGCCACACTGAACTCATCGAATATCCACCCGAGAGGTTTTATAAGAAACCAATTTCTTCAGTGCACCAAGGAGGCAGATGGAGAAATCGGGAGTGGGCACGAATTTCAAGACAGAGGAGGAAAAACCTTGACATGCATTTCAAGGCATAATATTCTTTGATGCCCGAAGATTCTCTTGGGAGGTCAAAATTATTTCTGTCAGAATATAACTAAGTTTATAGTCAATTTTCTTAGATTTTCACAGGGAACACTATGGCAAGGTTGGATTCCCCTTCTATGCAGCAGATTCACAGATTCCCAGTGGAGGAGAATCTTTGAGGAATCTCGAGGAATCTTCCAGATTCCTTTGAGGCTGAAATTTGCTAGAGTCAGAATGTAGCCAACTTCATACTCATTTTTCTTAGAATTCCATAAGGAACCTAATGGTGCAATCAGAATTTTGATTTGAGCAGCATATTTTCAGAGGACCTGGAGGAGGGAATCTTTGAGGAATATAGGGGGAATCTAAAAGATTCTTTAAGCCCCAAAATTCCACTTTCTTATAATTCATAAATTTGATAGTCAATTTTGCACTATTCGATGCCACAAATCTGATGGTGTGTTCAAATTTTTCATTTGCTCATTCTATTTTTTGGCCACTTTTCTAAGTGGAGTGTAGGTGTCAACATTTATGTGCGAGTAGCCATTACCATGTGATTGATGGTTTGAACAACTTCAGCAGTTTGGCATTCACTTCTTTAGATGGCCCCTGGATGTGAGGTATATGCAGTGTATTCATGTACTTCTTTTGCTATGCATTGTGCTGCACAGATCCCTATTTGATACTTCATGTGGGATCCTATTTCTTACTCGTTTTCATGAGTCCCGCTTGATGTGATGTGGAATCATATCTGTGACGTACTTGTTGTCATGATTCATCATGTTTAGTTTTGATATCCCTTTGTTGTATGTTGATGGAATACTCATGTTGTCGTCATGCATGTTCGCATTGAGATCCCTTTTATGCCATGCTCGTGGGATGCTCATGATCATCATGCATGAGTTTGTGTCATACTGATAGGAGTCTTTTAACTGAGAGTTCCTCTAGTGGAACATCTTTTGGAGTCACCCCTACGTGAGGGAATTTTCCTTGTATGATAACGACATCACCTCTTACATACATCATCACTATTGACAACACTTAATGCAGTGGCATAAAGCATCTTGAAACCGAGGTCTGCAGACGTAGTCCCTTCTAGATGATCTCTGTTATCAATGACTTATGTTTTCATGTGTTGACAAATTTCATGTTCCTCTTCTTTACAGCATGAAGATGTATTCATTTATGTTCTTTTAAAAATGAAATTTAACACATCATGAAAATAAAAGGTCTTGGAAGGGTCTGTCGTCACAACTGTACCTTGATCATCTCGTAATGGAAGATCGTCCTCAAGGTTTTTAAGTTCCATTTTCCTTGGAACAATGAAGGAAATGTTTCCTTCGCCTTATCTTCCATCTCCCAGATGGCCTCCTTAGGCCCAAATTTATTCCTTTTCACTTCAACCTAGGTGATTGCTTGATTCCTAAGTGTAAATTCCCTCCACTCCAAAATTTGTAGAGGCTCAACCTAGAAACCTTCTTTAGGTTTGACTAGTACAACATTCCAATCCACTATATGTGTAGGATCATGCATATATATTTTCAAAATAGACACGTGAAATATATTATGAACTCTGATGTGGTTTGGTATAGCTAACTAGTAGGCCACTATCCCTACCATGGATAGTATCTTAAATGGCCCACAAAATGGAGGGGCTAGTTTAGAATAAATCCCCAATGTTAACAAACTCTTTTTCGGTTGTACTTTAATATAAACATGTTCACCCACTTGAAATTTCTTTTGTATACTCCTTAAATATGCATAGCCTTTTTGTCTAGCTTTCACTTCCTTTAAATTCTATTTGATCTATTTCACCATCTGTTCCATTTCCTGTAGTAGATCTAGCACTATCAAAATATATCTTTAGGTCAGCTCCAGCTTAAAGGTATATGCCACTTCCTTTCATAAAAAACCTCGAAAGGACTCATCTTAAGTGATGCCTGAGAACTAATGTTATAGGAAAACTCTACTAGATGTAGATAACCTTCCCACTTTCTAGGTTGATTCATTACATACATGCATAATATGTCCTCAAGGACCTTATTAACACTTTATGTTCTTGGATTTGAGGGGTCATCTTCAAGAAGGGACTTGATTTAATCCTCAGAATGCGAGTACATGAAGTCCATATGGTTGACGTACTGAAAGATCTCCATGATTATTGATGGGGAGTGAAATTCACTGACAAAAGAATAACTTCAAAGTCATTTAGCCTACGTATTATTGGCCCATTCTCTTCAAAATGCCAAAAATAATGTTCAAATTTGTCAAAATTGTGACTGAATGGGCCACCTAGTACAGTCTCGTGACATTCATTTACATCCATATGTACTCATTGAGCCTTTTGAAACATGGGCTTTGCATTTTTTATGGCCTATGGTTTGAAAACTAAAGAAGAAAAGGTATATTTTTGTTTGTACTTATTACGTTACTAAAAGGGTACATACTAAAGCTCTTTTTGATGTCATTGATAAAGAAGTCATAGATTTTATATTTGATGATATTTTTACCTATTTTTGTGTACTAAGGGAAATTTTTGCATATCAAGAAGCATAGTATATATGAATGTTAATGCAAGAAATCACTCAACATTACCAAATTAAGCACCTAAAATCCTCTCCTTATTATCTACCAGTGAATGGACAAGTGGAATGCACTAACAAATTTTTTTGGGTAGTTTTAACCATATAACTACATCATAAAGATTAGGTAAACTAGCTTCTTTGGGAATTTGGGCATATAGAAATACATGGATGGATATGAATAAGATAAAATTAAAATTAAAACTTAAATTAGTATATTGGTAGACTAGTTTTGTTGATATATTTTCTCAACAATAATATCCTAGTTTGGAGTTTGGTGGATGTCATAAACACTATATATGTGGTATCTATTTTGGTTGTGAAATTCAATATACATATTGTTTTGTGTGTAATGTGTATACTATATTTTCTTCTCAATTATCTAATTTACTATTAGAACCCATATAGGCCTGACTCCCTTAAGGGAGGGCCTAGGATGATGGAAAATATGTGAGGATTAATGTTAATTCTATGTACATAGAGTAGGAGTATGTTAGATATTACTATGTTAGAGTACAATGGGAGAGTATTAGTTTTGTTTTAAGTATGATCCACATAATTCCTATTGTTGGAAGAGAAGTCCTTGCTATTGTAAGTGTAATGTCTTCATGGGTTTGAAAGGTGGAGACACCATTATTTCGACGTTCAACTAGGATTTCTATGTGTTGATTGTCACGATTACCACACACCCATGCTAGATGGTTTGCAACTCTCGAAATCTCTGGTTGTGGGTGGAAAAATAAGGATTCATCAACATCTATAATAGGGTGTCAAGAGATCAAGGTTCATTGGCAGAATCCTTGTAGAATTCATGTGAGGTTTGTAGTTTTAGACTAGTGTTAACGCGTAGGGGTTCTGGAGTAGTGGCAATGGGATTGGATCTTGGGATTGGAAAATAAGAGCTAGTGGACATCTGTGATTCCCAAGAAGAATGTGACCTTCTATTGGTGGTAAATGAATGTTGAGTTCCAGATTATACTTAGTGAATGACCATAGGAAATGGTGTCAAATGAAATGGCACTAGTAAAAACTTAACTAATATGTTTTCCACACTAATCATGAATTTGGAATTTGCATAGGTAATTTCAAAAAATATTGATTCAATTGTTGTTTGATCATCGATCCTTGGTAAAAGGATGGAATCCATTCACTAAAAAGGCTCGATGAGTCTATTTGAAAGTTGCAAGATTCAATATAGAAAGGTTAGGTGAGCCTTCTCTACATTTGAGAACAACGATCACATTACAAGAGAAGCTTTTAGATGTTGACAAGTGTAAATCCAATGTGGAGCAGGCCATTCTTGTTTAGAGAGACTTTAGAGCCATATGATTAGTACTTGGTGTCCATCATATGAAAAGCTTGGAATGATGTGCATGACGGGTTGTTCATGCTAACTTTTTTACGGACACATGTATATGAATGAGGAATTGGTGTTGGCTATGTTTGCATGTTTTCGATTTTGAGATATATTTGGAGTTGGTATTTTAGATGTATTGATTCTGCTAAAATCAATATTTGAGTAAGAGTTTGTTAGAATTGACCACTCTACCATTTTCTTTATGAAGAAGAGAAACTCCAAGATAAATAGTAAATCAAGATGAAATATCGAGACACCTATATATGAGCAACCATTGGCACATGCTTGGGAGGAAATAGGATACTTGTTTATGCTTAAATGACAACATACAGTTTCATGATTATTGGTTTTGTTGATGTGAGATTTGTCATTTTAGTTTTAAATATTATTTTAATTCTATTTGTAAAAAGTGCATAACCAATTATGAACAGATTTACATAATTCAAATTAACTTTTCTTGGTGCTCGAAAAACCTTGAACATATCACTAGTTTGATTATGTTTACAGATTGTTATGATTTTTTTTTCTTGTTTATCAAAAACCCTTAAACAATGACTATTGGTTATAGTATGTGATATTTGTGTGTTAGATAGGTTAAATTGTATGATCAACTTCTGAACACATTCAATATCTAGACAGCCTTCCCAAAAATTGACAGATAGCAAAAATCAACATATCTGACAGATGGTAGTAGGTCCATAGAGTGGTTTAGTTACTTGACAAATTTTCCTGTAAAAGCCCCAACGAGTTAAGTATGTCAATATTGTTGATCTTATAGGTGAATAAACAATGGTCAAAGATAATTTTACCTTAAATGAGTTAAGCTAGAAGATCTAAGCTTGTGGTGGAGAAAGAGCATGGTCCATGATATTTTAGAGAGTGTAGGAGTTCCACTGAAGACCATATCAAACAAATGTGAGTTATATGTGAACTATAATCTGTGATTCTTGTATTTATCTTTGAGATATTAGTTTTTAAATGTAAACGGTAAGGGAGGGACTTAGAATTAACACTTATAATAGTATATTGGCAGATTAGGTTTGTTGGTTGGATTAGGTTGTTGAGATATTTTCTCAACAATAATATCCTATTTTGGAATCTATTGAACCTCATAAAAAATATATATGTAGGATGTATTTTGGTTTTGAAATGCAATATATGTATTTCTCTGTTTGAAATATGTGTACTATGTTTTCTCCTCAATTTCCTAATTGGCCACACCATACAAACCAATATATGGAAAATAGGCACTTCTTCTAATAAAAATTCAAGTGAAGGGATTTAGAACTGCAGTTTATTTATCTATGAACCTCATAGATGCACAACAAGAAAGAATAACTTAGCTAAGTATACCAGACAAGACACAACAAGATGTCATTTAACAAACTGCCCTTGTACACCAATAGAGAATCAAATGATGTGAGAATTTTATTCAAAAAAACCAATTTAGGATAGATGATTGGGCTCTCATTTCTTACTCTAAATTCAAGAATTATAAATGGAAGTATACCACACACTAGTAAGGCCCATATCAAATTGAGAATGTCCATGATAATGGTTGTGTGAGAATGAAGACTATTCATGGGGGAATAATTTATTTCTTGGTTAATGGGAATACACTAATACTCTATCAACAACTTACCACCTGAGAGGAATTTATTTAACATATTCCAATGTAATCTCACATGGTGTTAGTAAGGAGGGAGGATTTCTAACCTGCATGCAACCTTAGCTTGATATATTTCTTCTTTCCTTATGTGTGTGTGTGACAGATATATATATATATATATATATATATATATATATATATATATAGATATATATATATATATATATATATATATATATATATATATATATATATATATATATATATATATATATATATATATATATATATATATATATATATATATATATATATATATATATATATATATATATATATATATATATATATATATATATATATAATAAAGAGAAAGAAAAAAGATAAAGTTAAAAATAATGTTCAACTTTGAAAATTGGTCCTTTGGCACACATGGAAATTTTTTCCTTGAAAATTAGGTGATTGGTTAGAAAATATTCCCTAGATTTTTCTCAAATAAAGAGGAGAATGTTCCCTCGATCGAGGTGTGAGCTATCGGATAGGGCCATTAAGGTTGTCATCATGATAAGGTCATAGTGGAATGTTTCCACCACCCCTCACATGCTTGAAGCGCAGGGTGCAGTGGCCTTCGACATGCTTAAGACTACATGAATGAAGGAAGGTGGCATAAGTAAGTGGGCAAGTTTATCGACGACAATGAAGGCTAGAAGGACAAGGTTGGAAAGAGTAGAGGTACCAAAGGTGCGATTGGAACAGAGGCTTCAGAAGGGACGAGGGCTCCTTCGGCTCCAAACGTTGCATACTGGGTATGTTAACTAGCTTTTACTTCATTACAACATGATTCTTTATGTGTGGTTAGATAAGTGGAATCTCTATGGGGGCACTAGGTTTGTGGGAGAGATTAATGGAGGCTAGGAGAGATGCATGGTGTTTGGAGTCTACTGAAATAATCCCAGCTCCATGGGTTCCTCCTTGTTGTCAATCTGTTATGAAAATTGCCAGCTTGTCTACAATGGTGGAAGTTGCACTTTTTGTTTGGGGAAACGTTTATCCAAATGGAGTTTTTGTGCTCACGCTCAACTGGCCTAAAGCCCAGAATGTGATGAATAAAGAGATGGACATGCAATACAAGAAGTATCTGGATGAAAGGGTTGCTGATCCAAAGGTCAATTGTGTTCTTGTCGAGGGCAGTTCACCTCGGGCTTTTTGCGCAGGTATGGATGTTGTTGTTATAAAAGAAGATCACACAAGAAAGATACTCCCTCTCCTTGCTTCCACAGTGTTGTCAGCACTCTTTCCCTCAAATAAACTCATTTAGACAAACAAATGATCCAGTGAGGAAATACACCACGTTGCCGCTACATCCATTCAATCATTCCTTTAAGCACATCACAACACAAATTTCAAATTCTGAATCCAAGATATCAAGGACTGGAGTGCATGGAATCCTAATCACATGGAATCCCCTTCAAACCGCCAGATTTGTATATACCCTCAACAATCCAACAAATACAAAAACAAGAATCGTTGTTATAATCAATTCACTGTAGAATCCTCATAAAAACTCATCCAACTCAAACCCTCGAAGTGTCGTAAAATGATAAATTTTATTTTGGTACAATTTAAATAATTTTACAAATTAAAATTTATGCAGACCATGCTTATTTGCACTCAAGAAATGAGATTGGCCATGATCTAGGCAATTTTTGCAATCACTGCTTCATTCAAAGGCTACCGGCTAACGAATTGAATTATCAGATGGTTCTCCATGGAGAGAGGCTTAAATACGGAAATTTTTACCTGGGTTCAATGATAGATTCATGGAATTTTCGTGCAGAGTGATCCTATGAAGTAAAAGAATATCAAAAGCTGAGCACCGAATTCACTGTAACAAGTCCTCAAAATGATGCTCTTGCCATTAGCAAATCTCTCAGGGCAGCGGCTCTCTCCTCTTCAATCACACTAGGAAACCAATATATATATATATATATATATATATATATATATATATATATATATATATATAAACTGTCACTTTCACACTCCGCATACACATTCGCCTACATATTAAGACTTCTCCATTTTTCCAGGCTCTCCCCAGTTGCACACAAAATTTTTAACACTCAAGCTTTGTCACACAATCCCATCAATCATGAACTTCGCTTTGATACCACATGAAGGAGATTTAATCAAACTAATAAAACACTCAAAAAATAAATAGTACAAATATACCCAAACCAGACATGGTGGAAAAGTCATGAGAGACTTTACTGTAGGAATTTTCCTTTTTAAATAATGTTTATGATACGTATAAAAACATGAGCAAGTTGTCTCAAGATAGTGCACCTATTTTGAACAAACTTGGTTGAGATACATTCTCAACAAAACACTAACGTAGGAGAACTAGTTGGAGAGAATCTGTCATCCTAACTAAACACCCTGGTTTGAGGAACTAACTCCTAATTCTCAAGATTTGATTTATTTAATTATAATTTTGGATTTATAATTGTTTTATTATGAGAGTGAGGCTAACAATTCCAAATTGTATCATCTGTTTTCGACAAAGAACACACAACAACTGGGCTAAATACAAAAGAAGAACTAGTGAAAGAAATCACTGGCATTGGAGACTAGATGGTCATTCTAGTTTCCATCAAAATAGTAGGATTCAAAAGCTACTAGTTTGATGCCCAAATTTATACAGGCGCCATGAGTAGTTGCTGCAAATAAAAGGTTATCCCAACTTATTATTGGTAGCCAACAAAGGTACATTTCAAAGCTGTTAACAAACAAATCATGAAGATTTCTTATATAGCTCCTGATTTTCCTATATATATTTCTTCAACAATTGTATATGTTACTATGTATAATTATGACACTTGACCTAATATTCTTCTTGGTCAAGATTTTATAAAGAGACACATGCTCGTAATTGCTAATAAAGACCAAATCACATTCAGTGTCCAAAATGAGAAAGTATTTGTCCCTACGATAAATACATACTCTATAAGGATTCCTCCTCATAATGTGGATATGGGCTTGCTTGACGCTAGGAAAGCAAGGAACTTTAGTTGCTCGACCATCGGGAGAGGATCGGAGGGACGAAGTCACTCACTATTCCGATGGTGAGGGGCTCGACCATCGCCCCCCCCACCCAATAAGTAAATTGATACTTTAGTTGCTCAACCACCGGGAGAGGACCGGAGGGATGGAGTCACTCACTATTCCAATGGTGAGGGGCTCGACCAACGCCCCCCCACCCAATAAGTAAATTGAAACTTTAGTTGCTCTTTAGTTACTTATTTGAGAGGGGCCACCCAATAAATAAATTGAACGAAAGCTATTGAAGACCTATCAAAAATAAAAAATATTGTCAAACATGCTGAGCTACATGGGCAGGAAGTTCTCAAAGATATTGCATGTAAGCTTCAGAAAGAATGCACAACAGACCATCCTGATGCATTTTGGTTTCGAGAAAAGTACTTTTTTTCACTTCCTTTCAGGATAGGGTCTGATCACAAACCACGAAACGCCTCAGCCAACAACATGAGCCCTATAGAGAAAAATTTGTTCCAAGACGAAATCAAACAACTCATTTACAAGGGATTGATTGACCCCTGCAAAAGTTCATGGGCATTCCCAACCTTCACGTCAACAAGCACTCAGAACAGAAAAGAGGGAAAAAGAGGTTGGTGATCAATTACAAGGCATTAAATGAAGCACTAGAACCCATCAGGTATCCTCTACCCAGCAAAGACATACTCCTTGCAAAAATCTCAAGTGCTAATGTGTTTAGCAAATTTGATCTGAAAAGTGGTTTATGGCAGATAGGCATAAATCCTCAACACAGGTGTAAGACTACCTTTGTTGTCTCAGGAGGACAATACCAACAGACAGTTATGCCTTTTGGCCTGAAGAATGCACCTCCTAAATTTCAGAAATGCTTGGAGGATATTTTCCATGATTTTGATTTTGTTATTGTATATATTGATGATTCGTTAGTTTTTAGCAGAGACATACAACAGCGTAAAAATCATATGGAATCATTTTATCATGTTGTTTTCAAGCACAACTTAGTCCTATCTCCAACTTAGGATAAGTTTATTATTGCCCAAATGAAGATCGAATATCTTGGATTATATATTTCCGAAGGGAAATACAACTGCAACCTCATGTTCTGCAACCTCTGTTAAGATTTCCAAACTAGCTTCCAGATATCAAATATGTCCAAAGATTCTTAGGATGTTTGAACTATATCTAGCAATTCTCTCCAGAATAAGCTAAGGACACCAGAATTCTTCAGAAAATATTGAAAAAGGATTTAGTATGGTTACCACAAATGACTGAAGAAGTCGAGCGCATCAAAGAAAAAAAAAAGAATTTTCCATCTTTATCCGTTCCAGAACAGGATTTACCTTTCATTGTAGAAATTGATGGTTTTGAGACTTGTTGGGCTACTATTATTCTACAAAAGCATCATAAGAGAGAGGAAATTTGTGCTTATGCTTGAGGAACATTTTCATCGACTGAGTTAAAATATCCATCCTCACATAAAGAAATACTAGTTGTCAAGAATGGGATTAAAATATTTCGCCTTTTCCTAAAAAGTGTGCATTTTAATGTCATGACAGATCTCAAACATATGAAAGGTATGATGCAAAATAAAATAAAAAATGTTAGAACAAGGGAATTCTTGACTCCTACGATGGGCACTTTGGCTCGAAGGATTTGATTTTGATATTATCTACAAAGCAAGGAAAGAAAACTATCTTGTTGATATGATGACCATAGAAGGGACAGGAGATCTAAAGGTTATATCCATCAAAAAGTTTGAGATGGGAGAAAGTTCTTCTAAAATGCAATCTCAAATCAATTTATGTCCATCATGCCATTATCAGTTCTACTGGGATTGCTTTTCTCAAAAGATTTTATCAGTGCCATGCGAGATCCATAAAATGATTTCAGAAAAAAATTTCAATTCTGAGAATGGGAGACACAATTATAACATCAACTAGAGCCTCATTGATAATAATCACCTCTATTTTGGTTAAGCCATAGCAAGCCACCCAAAAATTGTTTACATATTTGATCCAAGTATAACTTGGATGGATTATTATGGAATTCTGCAATATGCCAGAGCTTGGGGGAGAATTTTTATTGTAATTTATTGTGAAGATGTTGTTTCCCCTTTCAAACATTGGAGCCAATGGATGGATCTGCTGATGTATTCATTTGTTCCAAGGAAAGATGATCTTGGTCAAGTAGGCCCATGTTGGACTTTATCTTTCTTCATAAAGATATGGAATAAGGAAGTTTGAGATATGATATATTTGGATATGATCTTATTTATCAAGGTACCACAATATTGATCACTCGTGATAGCTCTCTGAGAGCCACTACTTCAACATCAACATCGATTATTTTGGAGAAATTGGTATTCTACCAGCCAATTGTGATCCTTTTATGGCATCTTCATCCTTTTTAGCTTACTTCGGACTTGATCCACCTTGGCTCGCTCAAATCATACTTGGAATAAATCTTGATCCTCATCATGAAGTACCCACTAATTCTGATTATGAATATGATTCTCACAGAAGTCCGAAAGGGCAGGATTTGTATACTCTCATTTCATCTTTCTTGGCTTTCGAGGGATTCGCCTGTGAATAATCTCCTCTGTGTAGTATGGTGCATGGTTTACTTACTCTCGTGAATGGTGCACTATTTACCTGCTTTCATAGATTCCTCCTTAGGAATCTCCACTGTGTTTACTTTTTAATAATCTTCTTTTGTGGGATCCTCCTCAGGAATGTCCACTGTGTAAAGTTTTCCAAAGTAAAATCTTAGGTTAACTTTCTGGACAAATATCTAAAACTCAGAGCACCTCTCCTACTTTTGCTGGGACTTGACCCACATTTCAGAGAATCTATGGAAAAGTTTAGATTTGAGATCTATAGTTTGTACACTTTATGTAGACAGGTCATATTTCGAGAAGAGACTGGATTCACTCTTGAAATCCTATAGATAAATAAAATGTATCGTCATTTGGGCATTCGAGTCGCTTGAGCTCTCTATTTCTACAAGCTCTCTATTATTCTGTCTTAGGTCGAGTTCGACAAGCCTGCACATGTGCACTTTGATGCATATGTGAACCTAAATTGGCGAGACTCTTAGGAAGCATTGAGTTTGAGACTTTTCTCAGTTCGGTCCATGTGTTCCACGCTATGCTTCATTCTGTAATTCTGGTATCACTTGTAAATTGATCAGAGTATTTCCATAATAGAAAGAGAATTCTATGTTTCCAATTCTGAGACTTCTATGTTTTTAAATATGGTATCAGATTTAAAAACACAAAAGTCTCAGAATTGAAAACACATAAGTCTCTTTCTATTATGGAAATACTTCGATCTTGTAAATTGATCAAAGTATTTCCATAATAGAAAGAGACTTTTGTGTTTTCAATTCTGAGGCTTCTGTGTTTTTAAATCTGGTATCAGATTTAAAAACATATAAGTCTTAGAATTGAAAATACAGAAGTCTATTTCTATTATCGAAATACTCCTATCAATTTACAAGTGATTCCAGAATTATAGACTATAGCATAGCGTGGAGCGCATGGACCGACCTTAGCAAAGTCTCAGATTCAATGCTTCCTAAGAGTCTTGCCACTTTAGGTTCACACATGCATCAAAGTGCACATGCATAGGCTTGTCGAACTCGACCTAAGATAGAATAATAGAGAGCCTGTACAAAGAAAATGCTCTAGCAACTCGAATGCCCAAATGGCGATACATTGTCTTTATTTATTGGATTTCAAGAGAGCATCGAGTCTCTTCTCGAAATCTGACCTATCTACATAAAGTGTACAAACTATAGATCTCAAATCTAAACTTTTTCATAGATTCTCTGAAATGTGGGCCAAGTCCCACCAAAAGTCGGAGAAGTTCTTCTAGTTTTAGATATTCGTCCGGAAAGTTAACCTAAGATTTTACTTTCGAAAATTTTACATAGTGGAGATTCCTGAGGAGGAACCCATGAAAGCAGATTACGAAAAAGTAAACACAGTGGAGATTTGTGAGGAGGAACCCACGAAAGCAAGTAAACTGTGCACCATTCATGAGAGTAAGTAAACCGTGCACCATACTACACAAAGGGAATTCTTCATGGGTGAATCCCTCGAAAGCGGAGAAAGATGAAATGAGAGTCTACCAATCCTATCCTTTCAGACTTTTGCTAGAATCATATTCATAATCAGAATTAGTGGGTACTTCACGATGAGGATCAAGATTTATTCTAGGTATGGTTTGAGTGAGCCAAGGTGGCTTATGTCCAAAGAAAGTTGAAAAGGATGAAGATGCCATAAAACAATCACAATTGGCTGGTGGAATACCAATTTCTCCAAAATAATTGATGTTGATGTTGAAGTAGTGGCCTGTCAGAGAGCTATCAGGAGTGATCTATACTGTGGTACCTTGATAAATAAGATCAGATCCAAAGATATCATATGTCAGACTGCCTTCTTCCATATCTTTATGAAGCAAAGATAAAGTCCAATTTGGGCCTACTTTACTGAGATCATCTTTCCTTGGAATAAATGAATACATCAGCAGATCCATCCATTGGCTCCAATGTCTAAAAGGGGAAACAACATCTTCATAATACATTACAATAAAAATTCTCCCCCAAGCTTTGGCATATTGTAGAATTCCATAATAATCCATCCAAGTTATACTTGGATCAAATATGTAAACAATTTTTGGGTGGTTTTCTCTGGCTTGACCAAAATAGATGTTATTATTATTAATGAGGCTCCTGTTGATGTTATAACCGTGTTTCCCATTCTCATAATTGAACCATTTTTCTAAAATCTTTTTCTGTATCTCTAATGGCAGTGATAAAATCTTTTGAGAAAAACAATCCCAACATAACTTCTTTCCAGAGAGAAAAATCATAATTTTATTAATTAAAACAAAATTACATGTTGCAGATGTTGTGGCACATTCCATCAACAGTAGTTTTCTGCTGATCAAAGTTCATGAAATAACAAGAAAATAATGTAGAGGTGGGGAAAAGTCAAGCTTTTCGCCCTTTTTTCTTCTCAACCTTTCGCCACTCCCCTTGATTCGGTAATGAAGATACAATTTCTAGCGAGGTGTCAGCCACATTTTGGCGGTTTTCTTTATCAGAATCTAAAGTGTCTGATATGTGTTGTTGTTTGGATCCGCTGATATCCATTGTTTCTGGTATCTTTACCGGCTATGAGTCCATTGGTTCTTGTGGATTTATGTCCTCTACTTCTGGTTCTTTATTCATCTGATTGTTCTCATTGGGTATGACATGTTCCACACCCTATTCCTCCTCATCATCAGAGAGTGGTGGAGGAAATTGCCATCATTTGGCTTGTTTCCCTGTTTTCTTCTTCATACGAGTGCCTTTTTTGGCTGTTGGACATGTGTTTTGCAGATGTCCAGTTTGTTGGCAAGTTCTGCATATGAATGATGTATTTTCATAATCTAAAACCTATGTCCAGCTCCTCTATCTATGCTTCAGTTGAATTTGATCTGGCAAACCTCAACAGAGGTCTACTCCCACACAAATTCGTGCAAAA
Source organism: Pinus tabuliformis (assembly GCA_031772625.1). Taxonomy (NCBI): domain Eukaryota; kingdom Viridiplantae; phylum Streptophyta; class Pinopsida; order Pinales; family Pinaceae; genus Pinus; species Pinus tabuliformis. The sequence continues at coordinate 10,000,715 of CM062813.1, forward strand.
GTGTAGATTCTTTCCTCTAGTCTTTAGGTGTCCATTTTGATGAATCGCCCAATAGTATTACTGATTCTTGCAAGTACTTGTTGATTCTAGAGGTGTATTGGAAGGTTGTGTAGGAATACCCAAACAGGCATCCTAGAAACAACTGTTGTAATTGCATCAAATTCTGGAAACCATGGTGTGATGAAAATCCAATGAAATAGTTCAACAGGCTTGGGCCAAAAACAGTTGAATCTACATATTAAAGCTTGTTTTTCAAATATAGTACAACGCTCATATGTTTCTAGTATATCTATGATTAATTCTAATGTATAATTCAACTGCTACACAATATATTGCCTTGGTTCCATTCCTACTTGTTTTGGTGTTGATATGGCTACATTTTCCCCTTGGAGAATGTTTTTGAAAGATATACCTCCAGTTTTTCCCCCCTGATGTGTTTCTGCATTTTTTGCTGAGCAATTCCCACTTCCTTCTCCCCTGTAAGGATTTTTGTTGTTATCTGCCACACCACCTCTTAGTCTCAGATTGAGAATTATGGGTGACAGAGATGTAATTTTGTAATCCTTAAGATGCTTGGAGTCCTGGAGTGCTCTTTCCCCGTGTATCAGATTTTGTAAACTGGAGGGATATCCCACTTGTTGTGAGATGATATGCTTCAGTTGCTTCACATAACCGGTTCCATATACCCAAAGTAAATGTGTTTTTCCGATAGGGGCTTTGACAAAAACTTGGAAGCAGAGGGTACTTACCAGAGATCCAGGTTTTTTTGCCGACTGGGGATAGCTTGTCCGAACAATTGCAGTTACTCTTTGTCGCATTGTGAGCTCTGTGTTTCCCAACAAGGTTCTGATTCCCTGTTCCCACTATTTAGTTAACTGTGAATGCTCTGCTTTATACTGTGCCATCCGTAGTCCCATAGACCTCTGTATATCACCTCTTTCGGCAGCAGACATTTTCATATTTTGTTTCACGGGGTCTCTATTGGTCTGGGCTGTATCTGTGCCCGTCACTATAGAGTATGGATCCTTGTAAGAATGGCCTCGATCTGCTGACCCTGATGACCCATTCCAAACCACTAGATCTATGTCATTCAGCTTGCCCTTCGGAATTTCTTCTGCGCTTTGGCCCCGTGAGTCATGGAAGAGGGGTATCTTGGCCCTTGAATGCCCCTAGATATGTACTTCACATGGGCTATTCGGTCCTCTAAGTACCTGATCTATTAGATTAATACTGGTCTACAGATATTACCATCTTACATGGTGAGGTAGGTTGTCACAGATCCATTCGATGTCCAAACAAGAAAAGTGCAGCTAGACTCTTGATTGTGTATAAGGTAAATGATGAGCGTGCTTTCCCTTACCTCTGGGTTTATGGCAAATAGATTGCCTGCTCCAGTGCTATGAACTCTAAAGAACTTTGGATCATGGGCATGAAAGGACGTGAACACGGTTGCTACAGAAACCCTCATCGTCCTTCTTGTGTGCATTCCATCTCTATTCCCCACGCATCTTATGCCAGTCAGGCCACTCAATTTACCATCTCTGCAGCCTGTTGGTGCCCCTCTATGCTTTGTTCCACGATTTTCCTGCCCCTTGGGGACCGCTGAGCTTAGGAATGTGTATGGGCCCGGAGATCTCCCAAGGATTCATGCCAGGGGTTTCCTTGAGGAGGTCGCAAGCTCCAAACGGCCATTGAAGCTGCTTGGCTCCCAACCTTTGTGGCCTGAGTGCAGGTGAGACTTACTGGACACCATCGTTCCAGCCATCCCCGCTTCATTATTATTTTTTTTAATTATAAAAGCTCTTCCACAATCCTAGCAGAACTGCTAATGGCATGATGGACATAAATCGATTTGAGATTGCATTTTAGAAGAACTTTCTCCTATCTTAAACTTTTTTATGGATATAACCATTAGATCTCCTTTCCCTTCTCTCGTTGTCATATCAACAATATATTTTTATTTCCCTACTTTGTAGATAATATCAAAATCAAATCCTCCGAGCTAGAGTACCCATGGTAGGAATCAGGAATTCCCTTGTTCTAAGAATTTTTTATTTTGGAGCATACCTTTCATATGTTTGAGATCTATCTTGACAATAGAATGCAAACTTTTTAGGAAAAGGCAAAATCTTTTAATCCCATTCTTGACAGCTAGTATTTCTTTATGTGAGGATGGATATTTTAACTTAGTTGACGAAGATGTTCCTAAAGCATACACACAAATCTCAACTCTCTTATGATGCTTTTGTAGAAGAATAGCAGCCTAAAAAGAGTCATAAGCATCAGTTTCTAGAACGAAAGGTAAATCCTGTTCTAGAAGAGATAAAGATGGCAAATTCTTGATTTTTTCTTTGATGCGTTGGACTACTTCAGTCATTTTTGGTAGCCATATTGAATCCTTTTTCAATCTTTACCGAATAATTTTGGTGTCCTTAGCTTGTTCTGGACAGAATTTCTAGATATAGTTGAAATACCTTAAGAATCTTTGGACAGATTTGATATCTGGAAGCTGGTCTGGAAATCTTAACAGAGATTGTAGAACATGAGGTTGCAGTTCTATCTTCCCTTGGGAAATATATAATCCAAGATATTAGATCTTGGTTTTGGCATTAATAAACTTATCATGAGTTGGAGATAGGACTAATCCGTGATTGAAAACAACACGATCAAATGATTCCAGATGCTTTTTATGTTGTTGTATGTGTCTACTAAAAACTAATAAATAATCAATATATACAATAACAAAATCAAAATCATGGAAAATATCCTCTGTGCATTTCTAAAATTCAAAAGGCGCATTCTTAAGGCAGAAAGGCATAATTTTCCATTGGTATTGTCCTCTTGGGACAACAAAGGCAGACTTATACATGTCTTGAGGATTTATGCTTGTCTGCCAAAAACCACTTTTCAGATCAAATTTGCTAAACACATTAGCACTTGAGATTTTTGCAAGGAGTATGTCTTTGCTGGGTAGAGGATACCTGATGGGTTCTAGTGCTTCATTTAATGCCTTGTAATTGATAACCAACCTCTTTTGACCTATTTTCTGTTCTGAGTGCTTTCCGATGTAGAAAGCAGGCCGTGCCCATGAACTTTTCTAAGGTTCAATCAATCCCCTATCCAGGAGTTGTTTGATTTCTTGTTGGCACAACTTTTGCTCTGTAGGGCTCATGTGGTTGGCTGAGGCCTTTTGTGGTTTGTGATCAGACCCTATCCTGAAAGGAAGTGAAACAAAGTACTTTTCTTGGAACCAAAATGCACCAAGATGCTCTGTTGTGCATTCTTTTCGAAGCTTACATGCAATATCTTTGAGAAATTCTTCCCCATGTAGCTTAGCATGTTTGACAATCTTTTTTATTTTTTATAGTTATTCAATAGCTTCCATGACTGTATCCACATTATACGGAGGAATCCTTATAGAGTATGTATTTTTTGCAGGGATAGATACTTTCTCATTTTGGACATTGAATGTGATATGACCTTTATCAAATCTAGTGTCGTAATTATACAGAGTAACATATACACTTGTTAAAGAAATATATATTGGAAAATCAGGAGCTACATAAGAAATCTTCATGAGTTGTTTGTTAACAATTTTGAAATGTAGCTTTGTTGGTTGCCAATAATAAGCTAGGATAACCTTGTATTTGCAGCAACTACTCATGGCTCCTGTATCAATTTGGGTGTCTATCTAGTAGCTTTTGAATCCTGGTATTTTGATGGAAACTAGAATGACCATCTGGTCTCCAATGCCACTGATTTCTTTCATTGGTTCTTCTTCTATATTCAGCCCAGTTATTGTGTGTGCTTTATCAAAAATAGACGATCCAAATTTGGAATTGATTTCGTCTAGTTTCTGGACTTTTATTTGAATTTGATCTGCTATGCTGACCAATTGTTGTATGTCTCTTCGTAGGCTTTCTTCAAGCATTCTGATGTTTGTTAGGAAAGCATTGTAGCCTGATTCTCTGTTGGGAACTGGTGCAGATTCTCTTGTAAACCATTCTCTATGATCAAGGTCTTCATGGAGCTGGGATTCCATAGTGAGTGCATTAATTTTCTCTTGGATCCATCTCCTTGGGATAACTAGGCTTGTTTTGAGAGAATCCATCTTCCTCTAGAGACTGTTTATCCGTTGTTGAGTATTATTAAAAGAAAACATAAGGAAATCAAAGAGATATGTACAATCACCTTCACTTGTAGCATCATTGGTTACTGAAATTTTCTAAAATGCATTTTCAATGTCACTGTCAGAGTTAGCATTTACAAAAAAGTATTCAAACTTAGAATTTGATTTAGAGACTAAATCTGAGTCAGCTGGATTATGTGAGGAGCTGAACAATTCCATAACTTTGTTCTGGATCCCTGTTTTGCTCTTTTCTAGACATTTATTTGCCCAGTGATCTTTTTTTTTTCCGCAGATGAAACATTTTGATTCTCTGGCTGGTTTTGATCTCCTTCTGAATAGATATCTATTCCTGAGGAATTTGGTTCCATGATGCTCTTTCCATTTGGAACGGTTAGAGAATATACGTCTTGGGATAGAGCACTTACACTTTTGTCTTTGGGATATATGAGAACTCTTACTAGAGGAGTTATTAAAGCATCCAAAGTGGTAAGTTTCTGAGAAAGAGTTGCAAAGATTAGGACTGAAACTTAGTTTCTTATTGACATTCTTTGGGGTCTTATAAGCTACACACTTGTTCCTAATAATTTGAAGAATATGCTATCGTAAAGAAGCTAAGGATAGAGTATCTATTGAGATACTTTGATAAGATAGTGCCTGGTGAACATGCTCTGGAAATTTTCCGGGCATTGGTTCTATATAATAATGAATATATGCAATATTTTGGTGGTCTGGGATTTTACAGTACAACTTTTTCATGGTGCAATAGTATTCATCTAACAAATCTAGGTTGCACAACCTTTGGCTCATGAACATTTTATCATAATGGTCTGAATCTGTTGATCGAGTATTAACAAAATCATGGGATAATGCCATTAGCATTGCTTCAAGTAAATCTTCATTGTCTAAAATTGCAAGCTGTTCAGATCTTTTCAATGTTTCCCACCAAAGTCTTGCATTGCCTATTAGTGCCCATGTCACCTATATGAATACATCCTTCCATGTGGCTTTGAGGTCTCTTTTCTCTGACTAGCCCATGCATTAATCCTTTGCAGTAAGATCAATGTTTGATCTCTGTTCAAACAGTCAAAATTAATAAAAAATGCTAGTCCTTGGCTACTGAGAGTAGGAGTAGTTTCTTCTTGAGCTTTTGTTGATGACATGAAATGAGCCCATTTAGAAAATGGACTGGTTTGGGACTGAGATCCAATATCAGACCCTGAAGTCCTTGGAGCTTTAAGTGAGAAGTGAAATGATTAATCTCTTTAATTTTAGAAGACTCACGAGTGTCTTGTTCTCCTGCCATCTTGATTTCATAAGTTTTGAATCTTTCTAACTTGGTTTTAATCAAATCTAGCTTTTCTCTAGCTAATCTGGCTCCATCTATTATTCTTGTAGTATCTACAAATTCATTAGAAATAGGTTTCAACGATAAGGTAGAAGATGACTTAGAATTTTTGAAGTAAGAAAACTTTGGGCCTTCAGCTTTGACTTCTTCATAGTTGGGAGGAGATCTGGGTCTAGGGAAAGAGTCTTGAAAGCTAGACACTGCCTTACTGATAACTCCTAATTGAGTTATGATTTCTTTTAATTACTCCTCTTTAACATTCTGATGAGCATACATAGTATCATATGTCTGATGTATCATTCTGACATGATTTTTTACTTCAAGAATGTTTTTGGCTACATCATTTAGGTTTTGAGCCAAACATACAAACCGATAATTATTGTAATTGAGCAATTTGGCTGGCTCGGTAGGTTCATATTTTGAAGATGATCGTTAATGAAAGAACTAAAGATCACTTTGAACATAACCATTTTTTAATTTTGGGGCATTATTTACTGGTTCTAAGCTTCTCTGAGGAGTGTGATTCTATTTCCAGGTTTTTCTTTGGGAAGACTATACATTTTTATGTCAGATGTGGGAGTCATGAAACAGTCAGGACAATCTAAATGTTGACCATGGTGTGATTGAGACCTAGATGGAGTGTCAATAGTATGATATTTATTTTTGGTAATTTTTGTGTTATTTTGGAAATACACCCATGACTGAGAAGAAATGGATTTATGCATTTGTACATGACTACCAAAACTAGTAGTAGGTATAGTAGAAACCGACAATCTCAAAGGAATATGTGTTTTTTAAGTTTTGCTGACAAACATCGATTTAATGGATTAGGATTCTAGAACCTGAGACTAGTTCGACCATCTCCTGTGGGTACAATTGTCAATTGGTGGGATGTGTTAGCTAATTGGGGATACTTTTGAGAGAGATGTTGGTACGGAATTGACCATTCTTCAGGTAGAGTTAGCTGACTAAATCCAATCTAGAATGGAGTTGCATTACTTGGGCCGACTGTAGCTCCTTCTTTGAGTGCTCTTTTATGCAATCTAGAATTTATAGGGGGCATGCTTGACATTACAAAATGGATAGAAACTGTGGTACGAAGTTGAGATATCTGGGTATTAGCAAAAAAGTTAAACCCATGGAATTGAATAAAGGCTTGCAGAAATTCATTAATGTAAGGGTCTATCAATGAGAACTGATAGCGAGGGATTACTGATGACCATGCAAGGCCATTATTTAAAGGACTTTGAAAACATCCTATTAATGCATCATTAAAATCATTAGCTCTGGAATCAAGGACACAAGTTAAGCATGAAGTATTTAGTCCAAGTCGAACAAGAGGATTGATTCTGAATTGTATAAGCCCAATATGAATGTATTTAAATCCGTTTTCAAGTCCCCACTCTACATCTTCCTCATGGATCAAAGGAACTTGGTAGACTTGTTGAGACAAAGAAATGGGAATATTTATAGAGGAAAATGAGAAGGGACTAGCATCTTTGAATTTAAACATGGGCATATTATATATCTTATCCACATCAATATATGGGAGAGTCCAGTTTGGCTAAGGATCAAATTCTTGAGTGATAACTCGTGTATTACACAATACATCCTTATTTTCATTATTTAATAATTGAGATAACCAAGACCATTTTTCATGTGCTTCTTTACGTGTTTCAGAAAACAGATAATTTTGCCTAGAATCCATATTATCAAAAGAGAGAAAGTAAGAGACACCTAAAAAATAGAAAGAATACTTTGAAATTCGTGCTCTAATGCCTTCACGCCCAAAACAAAACCTCAACTTGTCTTCAACAGGAAGTTATCACAATGTACGACCTTCCGCTTTCGCCTACAACAGGTAACCCTTTCTACGTCTACCTTGGCCGTAAATATTAATGCAATTTTGTAAAGCTAGAGACAAGAATCTACTTCTACTCTTAACAGTGGAAGCCCATAAACATCGAGCAAACAATAATCAATAGAGGAAGAGAATCAAAGGTACATAACACAATAAATATCTGTGGAAAGCCACAGCTCAAAACCCCACTATTTTTTTTGTATTAATTCATAAAATCAAGATGAAATTACAATGCTTGTTCTCTCTAGAACAATCCCAGCACTCAGAAAATTCAATCTCCAACTCATAAGCAAGGTCAAGGCCAAAGCTTAAACTCTTCACAAGCTCTCCAAGTGTCTATTCGAATGCATAATTCCTATGGATAATAGCTTGTATTTAAACGGAAACACTACCTCTAAAAATTGTGCAATCCCTCAAGGGTCAGTTCCTGAATGCATGCACTACCAGTGAAACTTAGAAAAATCTAAAACAATAATACATTGTCCATGAAATCTAATCTCAACTGGGTCCTTCTCAAAAATACATGCATGAGTTTCTAATGAGTAAATATTTAGTTAACGAGAGTAGCACATGTGGAGTTCATCAATGACACTACTGACTGTTAACTCCCTATTAGTTCTCTCAATCAGTTTGAGAACTAATTTAACTTAATTGAATCATGAAACTGACTCTTTTATTTTAGAACTCACAATTAACTCATATTGGTCTCCTACAAAGTAGGGAGAACATACACATGAAGACAGAAAGACTTCCAACTCAAATTTCCTAGGTTAAGTAAGTTTAATAAACTTAATTTAAGTATTTTAAGTTGCTATGAAAATAGAATTCGAATTTAATTCATAGTTTAATTCAAGGACAAATTAAACTGGAATTTCTTGTTGCCATTTCTCAACACTCCCTCTCAACAAGAAAGGGATTATCAACTACCCCGATCCTGTCTCTGTGAAACTCAAATTTACATCTTGACAATGCCTTTGTCAAGATGTCAGCATCTTGATTCTCTGTGGGAATGTAATATAACAGCATGATCAACATGAGCTCACAATCTCTGAGATGATACACGATATCAATATCCTTGGACCGAGCATGAAAAACTAGATTTTCATAGAGTTTTAATACAACTCCGATTACCACAATAAATCATTGTTAGATCCATTTGTTGAAAAAAAAAATCCAACTAGGATCTTCCTCATCCAGATAGCCTCACATTCTTTCTGACCTGCAGCCATGTACTCTGCCTCTGCTGAACTGAGTGCAATGGATCTCTATTTCTATTGTACCAAGAAACTGTTGTTGACCTAATAATGAAGATCCCTCTTGATGTGCTCTTCCTGTCGAATGGACTCCTTGCCTAATATGCATCGACGAACCCTTGAAGCTTCACTCCCTCTACCTATCCATAACATAACCCAAATTGAGTAGTGCCTATGAGGTATCTCAATACATGATTTTCTGCCTTCCAATACAACGTGGTAGACCTAACCATCACTTGACTACTTTGGTTAACTGCATAGCACATATCTGGTCATTTGTTCACCAAGTACATGAGTGAACCCACAAGATGCTTGTAAACAATAGTTTCCACTACTTCCCCTGAAGTAGCATACCCCTTCCTCCAGCTGCTAGCTAGAGGAGTCTCCATGGGTTCACTGCTCTCCACGCGAATCTCCTCAGTATCTCATTGGCATACTTTCCCTGAGATACAAACAACTCCCCATCTCTCTTCCATACCTCCATGCCAAGAAAGTAATTCACGAGCCCCATGTCCTACATCTCAAACTCTCTTGCAAGGTCCTCTTTGCAATATTTGATGAGCCTCTCATCAACAGTTAGTATAAGATCATCTACAGAAAGTACAATGATCAAAATCTTACCTTCCACCACTATGTGATACATGTTCGCATCTACTTCACTCTTCGTGAAGCCTAAACCATTGAAGTAGTTGTCTATCCTATTGTACCAAGCATGGGGTGCTTGCTTTAGCCCATAGAATGCTCTCTTGAGTCGGCACACACGCAACTCACGGTCCAAGAATTTGGCCTTATGCTTCTCAACACTGTTATAGACATTTTTGTGCCTTACAGCATTGAGCATGAAATGTCCATAATCTAAGGGATCCAAAGTCCCTAAACATGTTGTTCCTACCCCTAGAGGAACAAGGCTAACAAACCACAACAATTCACAGAAGTTCTCCACCAGAAACTGCTCAAAAACAAGTGAATTCAGGATCATGTCAGTGGCTCCACTAGCTGTCTGTGCTGAATGTCAAAGCCAACACTGGCTACCTGCGCTGAATGTCAAAGCCAACACTAGCTACCTGCGCTGAGCGACAGTTGACATGTGGCAAGTTCATTCCACAAGGTGTCAAAACCCCAGGAAGCTTCCAAAATGACACTTGCCTCAGGGAATTCGACTGGTGATGAGTAAGAGGTTCCAAATCTCCAAGCGGAAGCAAGAACTTCCAAGTGGAATCAAGAACTGACAGAGGGAGAGGACACTAGTCAGATCTCAAGCTGACTCATCCTCTCTCCAAACATCTATATATGGATCTCTCCTCCATGAGATCTAGGGGCTGGAATTTTGTTATTGCAAAGAATTGTTGTTGGTTTAAGATTGGAATCATTGGGTGCTTAATGCTTTGAAGGGGGTGAAGATAGGAATTCCATTTGCTGGGAAGGAGATGCTGGATTGGAGCCCTCTGGGTTGTATCTCTTCCTGAACCTTGTTATTCATCAATAAAGCTATCTTGGTTTCTCCTATATACTGATGTATTTTTGATGTATGATTGCATTAGTATGTTTAGTTTATTTCTAATCCTGAACTAGTAATGAATATGAATCCATGTCTTGTGTAGTGTTCTCTTCTTGTGATCTTGCAGAAACCTCTTGAAGCTAGGCAAGCGGGAAGGGAAGTAGCTGGGAACTCTCCAAGAGAAGAGAAGCCAGATCGAGGGACAAACAGAAGACACCGGTTAGTCCATCCATCTCTCTCTTCATTCTTAATTCATAAAGGAAGAATACTAGAATAGCTGTCTCTGTTTGTTGCTAAGGCACTGTCACACCTTAGGTGGATAGGATCGTCCTGCATAGGCATTTTTCCCCACAACAAATTGGTGACTCCGCTGGGGAGATCTGTTTAGTCATTTTATTTGTGTTTCTGTCATTGTTTGTTTCATAGACTCGACAGCGACAATCGAACTGCATCTGCTATTCCCGGATGCAAAATAGAAAGTTGTTGCTTTGATCCAATCACTGGACTTGTCTATGATCTGAACAATGGACTCACAAATGATTTGATGATCCTTTGTGATAGATCTTAGTACTCCCTCAAAGCATCCCTTTGATTGCACCTTGCTTTTTGCTTTTATTTGGCCTGAAACAGTAGATTAAATAGCAATCTGTGACCCAGAACCAGTGAGAAACGAGATTTTCTCCTTCAGCGCAGACCCTGTGAAGGGATTCTGCATTTCAACACAGGTCCCGTGAAGGCTACCTGCGCTGAATGTCAAAACCCATGTGTTGAGGTTGCGCTGAACTAGTTTGGCCTTGTGCAGCTGGGGTTCTCTGCTCTGTTTTGCCTTGTTTTGATCTCTGATTTTTGCAGCCTGTAACCAGCATAGGTACCAGTCTAATAACTCCTTTTCTCTGCTTAAATTCCGCCTCCTTTTGTACAAAAAGACTGTGAGTGTTTTTATGTGTTTTTGGCGTCGTTTACAGTTTTCCTTTGCATGAGTGAAATAATCATCCTGTAGCCCTTGATTCAGATCTGTTGATTGTGATCTTAGAAGAGAGTTCATTGGCTGTTTGTAGTTGATTATACATTTACTTTTGCAATTGGTTTGAGTTTGTCTCTTTTAAGTGTCGAAACAAGTATTCATTTCGGAAATCGTTAAGTGTTGTAATCTCTTCTACCCTCTCTGATTTCGAAAAAGTAAACTTGTTTGTATTTTTCATTTAAAAGCAAATTCAAAGTTGTACAAAAAGCTTTCTGTGTAGGCATCAATACTAAGAAAGCGGAAAACAAACACCTGCATTGTGCATTTGCATTTTGATAGTTTGCATGTTTGATTTAGGAAAAGTGCATTAGAGTGTGCTGATTGCTCTTTGAGAAAAGATGGTGTCTTTCTTTTCCCTTAGTAGCTACGATTTTCAAAGTTGAAAAGATATAAAGCTTGCTTATCATCTTTAGACTGCATTTAGGAATTGTATCATACATCTCGTGGTGAACCTTGAAAGGCAAACTTCTAAAAAGATCAACCTAAAATAAATTGAATGAACTTAACAACGCTTTGCAACATAACGCACAACATAGAGGTCTAGGCTAGAGACGTGTCCCGACGTCGTAAAGCCTGGTGACTATCGATCTCGTGGATGGTGGGTGATTCCTCCTGAGGGACGATAGCGCCAATACGGATTGTGCTCCCACGTACCGTCACGTATATATTGGGAGACCCCTATAGGCATAAAACCTTTATCCTTAGGAAACCGTGTCGGCCGCCCTACTGATAGCAATGCACTGAACACAGCATTTAGGAAGATCGACTGCCCGTACCCTAAAAAGTATTCTGCGGTTTTGCGAAAAGTTTGGCACACCCTCTGCCTAGAACTCCAAAGCAGTTCCTTTTAGCCTTTTTCAGACTCTATAACAGAAAAAGTCCATCCGAGCATTTGTCACTTCGGGCTCGTTAAAACATCAAAGGAGACTAGAGTCATCTTTAGCTTTTTCTCGACTCTTTAAAATTGAAAAAGCAAGTTGTGTCTAAAGCGTCGTTAAAATTTATTTTAAACGGAACAATCACCCCTATTCCCGCGTTGATCTTTAGGTTGAAAAAATGGAGCACACCAACCAAGGAATTCCCCTTGGTGGAAATCCTAGTCCCTTCTCCTCTTGGGGAGATGTTGGTGCGCCCCATATGGCCACATTGTCGCTTCGAGGACTGACAATTGGCCTGCCGGTCTGGCTCTTTTCAACCAATGTCATTCAGAACACCACTTTTCCTGAACAGTCGAGTCAACAGTTAGACCAGACCAGAGTTGCCAACCAGCCTTCTACCTCATCTAACTCTTCCTCTCCTCCTTCCTCTTCGCTTGACGGAACTGGTAAAACAAAAAACCAGGTTCCTAAGGAGAAGAAGGAAAAGAAGAAGAAAGAGAAGAAGAAGAAGGAGCCAAAAGCGACTGGGGGCAAACAAGTGTCGTCTGACAAAAATCCACACACAGCACTGACTAGGCCTGAATCGCCATGTGTCATATGCAAGGGAGACCACTTCCACAGAGATTGTCCCTGCATCCCTCGAATACTAAGGGACTGGTCTCCCCGTTTGCACAATTCGGTAGCGTCGACCTCTGATAGCCATGTTGACTGCTCACCATCAACTAGTGGAAGTGAAGCCCCAAGACAGAGAGGGAAAGCTAGATTTCCCTGCAAACTATGTGAAGGCGACCATGCCATCCACCGTTGTCCCTTCTTAGACGAGGCTAAAAGAGTTCTGGAAGATCGCCCGATTTTACGAGCGCAACTTCCTCCTGGATATCAAAAACTCCTGCCAAGTCCTTCACTAGTTGAGAACCCGGCTGGCCCGCCCAGGTGGTCAGCCAAAGCACCTATCATTGAAGATGAACCGTCTGGATCCATGCCTGACGAAAGTCAAAAGGTTGAGGCAGCAGTTGACCCGGTTTTGCCTTCAGAGGCTCTATCTTCGAATGATACCATCACAGAGGAGAATAAAGACGACACCGTCCAAATTCTCTTCATCAACACAGACTCCGACGAACAAGGGGGCAATTTGCCCATTCCTTTATCGCAGGAAGGAACTTCGTCAGAGTCATATCCGACTGTCTATTCGGTCCCACCACCAAGAAACCTAGTTGTCTCGTTCGACTGGAACCAACTAGGCAGACCTCGGTTGTCTGCAAGCATACCATTCAGAATTATCGTTCAAATATACAGAATGGTAATGGCTGGCACTATCATTGATGAGGGGGCATCTGTGAGTATCCTTTCCTCTATTGCTTGGAAAGCGCTTGGTTCGCCAGCGCTTTTGCCTGAAATGAGAAATCTATCAGGCTTTGATAAAGGAACCAGTCGACCTTTAGGGATCCTCCCCAATGTGCCTATCACATTGAAAGGGAAGACCGTTCAAATGAACGTGATGGTCATTCAAGGACCCTTGGATTATAACCTACTCCTTGGACGAGACTATATATCTTGCATGGGGGCCCTCGTCTCCTCACTCTTTAGAGTAATGTGTTTTCCGCATGAAGGAAGAGTGGTCAAGCTCGTGGACCAACTTTCATTTCCCGGATCACTCATCGCAAATAGTAATATACCATCCCTAAATGGTCTCTTCACACAAGAAGTGTCTCAACCCACGGTCCGTCCTCCTTATGAGCGCGAGTAATCCGGGAGGATATGACTGGAACCCAGGGGGCATGCGTCCTGGTCTGCTTCGGCCGGAAAACTTTGGGTATAGAGTAGGTTTGTGTGGGAGAATATGACTAGTCTGTACCCCGTCCGTCTAGGAAGAGGCTTATTCTAGAATAAGATTCTTTTGTCAAAGTTATGTGAGTTGGCGGGCTACGTCGCTCAGCTTTGTCTACTTCAGTAGACATTGCCGAGGAAGTGTTTTGTTTGAAAGATTAACGAGACAATCTTTGGGTAACCTGAAAGAGGTAGGCCTCTCTCGATGAAACGAATGTTTTAACGGAAATGAAGTAGAGGTAACCTTGAAATCGTACTTTATACCTGGGGGTATGCAAACCTTTTGGAGTGCAAGCAAGGGGCGGCTATTTATTTTTTAAATTTTTAGGTCCTCCCTTTAAACCTGTAGGTCTAACCCTTTAAACTCGTAGGATTAGTCGTTTTTGAACTTGCATAAAGAAAGGATGCAGGGCATAGCTTTGTGAGATGAAGCTCCATAAAAAATAGAATCTCAATGAGACACTCTTATCATATGACTGGTATTTCGAGCAGTTTTAGCACACAGTTCATGCTCGTTAAAAAATAAACGCAAGATCCGAGCAGTTTTAGCACATAGTTCATGCTCGTTAAAAAATAAACATAAGATCGAGCAAATGTTTCCACCCGCGTTTAAGCTCGTTAAAAAATGAACTACCCGGTAAATAACCACTGTGAATGTAACCTTATCAGCCATTAAAGCCTTGGTCGTGTTTGCACCGTCACCTCCACTTTTCATTTGGCCGATCGTTCACCTCCATATGATTGTTTACCCATTTTGAGGAACAGCTGCGAAGAGTGATTTCACTAGCCATCCTTGTGACACTGCCATGATTGGAAAATTCCAACCTGTACCTGGAATCAGCTGCTAACCCTGTTTATCACTCGTTCCTCAAAAGAGGAGTCTTCTTTAAGCTCTTTTCAACTGACTTGTAAAATATGAAAAGAGTTCTGAGTCCTTGGCCTTCCAGCTCGTTAAAGGGACAGGAAGTGTTATCCCTCCTCTAGATTTTAATATTTTTGGACCTGAGGGATTATTGCACAAAAATATCGAGCGCTTGTTTTATTCAGCTCGTTAAAACTATTGAAAACTCATCCCTTCTGTATTGTTTTATACTTTTTTGAACTTAAGGGATTAGATGACGAAAAAGGACTTTTGGAGTTAACTTTATGTACCTTTTCAGACTCTCTAAAAATTAAAAGGACCGAGTTATCCTTGTCGTTAGACTCGTTAAAACCATTAAATAGCGACAAACTTGTCTTTAGACGAGAACGAGTTTCATTATCGCTAGGCTCGTTAAAACATAGCGATGGGCTTGCCCGAAGGGCAGGTTATAGAATAAGCATATGTTATCCTCCTCAAGCTTGACAAAAATAAAGAGGTACTAGTCAGCAATGACTGGGGAAAAATTGGGAGAAACTCAAGAAAACTTTGATGGTAGCAAGTCGCTCTTGAACATGACACTTTTCCTCTGTACCACAATCGGGTTGGGTTGTTTCATTCACCGGTCACATCCATGGTCTCGCCATACGATCCATATTTGGGGTAATTCTACCAATCCATCGCATCAGTGTCGCCATATGTTCAAGAGAAGTCGTTCAGAAAAGTCAACCGTGTCCCATCCACTGCCATACATTATCCTTCATCCTTTCATGACCGCCACCCTGAATCATATGTCTCAGATCGTTTTCACCTCCATCAAAATCATTAGCTCCGTTCCGTGTCACTGATGTGGGATTCATTAAGGCCCTCCTTTGACGGATCACTTCTTGTCGACATCAGCTCATTATCCAAGAATTTGATCTAGGAACAACCCCTTCAGTACTTTGAAGCTTGCATGCCTCAATGGCAAGTTTCTCACTTCCGGCGACAGGTATACATCAATGACCTTGGACCGAAAGATTTTGCGTGGTGTTCGATGCCAAGTCCTTTATTCACACCACGTGAATTGTACTGCAGTACCTTGAGGGTCATTATCATTATCGGTGATTCCTCTCGCTCTTGTTAATGGTTTACCTCATTGACCGGTAATCAAGCGATGTCTTTCCATGTTCGACTTCAGAACATTTCTCACATGGATCGACTTGTACTTAGAGTGAAGATCGAACGAGTTTGAAGACCCCAGATCTAGTTTCATCCATCTGGGCTGCGATATATATTCAGGAAAGATAAAGACATTGACATGTACGTCATTGTAGCAGATAATCATCCTACTCAAAGGATGATAATTTCATCAAAATTATCAGTCTACCATCAGACGATTTTCTGTTCTATGTACAGAAAAATGAATTTATAAAGCTGAGCATGGGAATGCCCGCCTCAGCTAGATCATGAAAGCAGTATGAAAAATAATGTATTGTATTGTATCTTATTACAGGTTTCCTCCCAGCATTGGATGAACTTCGGATCCCCCTGATAAACCATTTCACCCGATAAACAGCCTCATACTTTAGGGGGCAACTGTTATAGACATTTTTGTGCCTTACAGCATTGAGCATGAAATGTCCATAATCTAAGGGATCCAAAGTCCCTAAACATGTTGTTCCTACCCCTAGAGGAACAAGGCTAACAAACCACAACAATTCACAGAAGTTCTCCACCAGAAACTGCTCAAAAACAAGTCAATTCGGGATCATTTCAGTGGCTCCACTAGCTGTCTGCGCTGAATGTCAAAGCCAACACTGGCTACCTGCGCTGAATGTCAAAGCCAACACTGGCTACCTGCGTTGAATGTCAAAGCCAACACTGGCTACCTGCGCTGAGCGAGAGTTGACATGTGGCAAGTTCATTCCACAAGGTGTCAAAACCCCAGGAAGCTTCCAAAATGACACTTGCCTCAGGGAATTCGATTGGTGATGAGTAAGAGGTTCCAAATCTCCAAGTGGAAGCAAGAACCTCCAAGTGGAATCAAGAACTGACGGAGGGAGAGGACACTAGTCAAATCTCAAGCTGACTCATCCTCTCTCCAAACATCTATATATGGATCTCTCCTCCATGAGATCTAGGGGCTGGAATTTTGTTATTGCAAAGAATTGCTGTTGGTTTGAGATTGGAATCATTGGGTGCTTAATGCTTTGAAGGGGGTGAAGATAGGAATTCCATTTGCTGGGAAGGAGATGCTGGATTGGAGCCCTCTGGGTTGTATCTCTTCCTGAACCTTGTTATTCATCAATAAAGCTATCTTGGTTTCTCCTATATACTGATGTATTTTTGATGTATGATTGTATTAGTATGTTTAGTTTATTTCTAATCCTGAACTAGTTATGAATATGAATCCATGTCTTGTGTAGTGTTCTCTTCTTGTGATCTTGCAGAAACCTCTTGAAGCTGGGCGAGCGAGAAGGCAAGTAGCTGGGAACTCTCCAAGAGAAGAGAAGCCGGATCGAGGGACAAACGGAAGACACCGGTTAGTCCATCCATCTCTCTCTTCATTCTTAATTCATAAAGGAAGAATACTAGAATAGCTGTCTCTGTTTGTTGCTAAGGCACTGTCACACCGTAGGTGGATAGGATCGTCCTGCATAGGCATTTTTCCCCACAACAAACACTACCATCTGCAGCTTGTTTTACCTTGTAAAGTGAACGGAAGCTCACAACTCACTTGTCCTCCGGTCTCGGGACCACATCCTAAACACTGTTTCAATCTATGGAGTCATACTCCTCCACCATTATATCAATCCCAACCGACTCCTGCGCTACTTCCTGAAAGGAAGATGGCTCTGTCACAACACATGCACCCACAAGTGCCATGTATCCAGTGTACCTCTTTGGTCACCTCCTCTGTTTGCACTGAGAAGAGGGTGCTCCCACATTCTCCCATGCATCATCCAACAATCTGTCAACCTCTCTAGTGCGTTTTCTTCCCTCTCTGGAAGACTCTGCCTGAGCGGATGTCTCCACTCTCTGAATCTCTACATGTGGATTCTACACATAAATCTGAGACCCCTCAACCTTAGGAGCTAAACTCTCCTCATCCGCTTGTAGCTCAAGCTCCCTCTCAAGGGATACTCGCATGGCCTTCTCATCATCGAACCTGATATCCCTACAAACCTCTGTCATCTGACTGGTCAACATGTACACCCGATACTTGTGGGGTGTATTAGTGTACCCCACAAAGATCCCCAACTTTGTTGTTGGCTCAACATTCTTTCATGCATCTTTGGTCACATGGCAATAAGCCGATGACCCAAAAATCATGAAGTGACCAAAATCTAGCCCCGTAATAATCCTCCTCTTGTGTCTTCATCTCAAGTATCCGTTGTGTTGAATGCCTCAGCCCACAAGTGTAGTCGTTGGCCCTGATCATGCAACATCGCCCTTATTTCCCCTACTATGCTCTTGTTGTTACTCTCGGCAACCCCATTCTGTTGAGGGTTATAGGGTGCTGTTAACTCTCATTTAATCCCTTTCGCTGCACAGAAGTTCTTAAACTCATTGGAGATATACTCACCACCGTTATCACTTTGTAGAGATTTAACCTTATTGCTAGAATCTTTCTCTACCAATTATTTGAACTCACAAAACTTTGTGAAAGTTTGATCATTTTTCTACATAAAAGTTACCAAGCATTTACAAGAATATTCATCAACAAATATAACATAATACTTGCGTTTGGCCATGGATGCTGTCGAGAATTGTCCACACATAACTGAATGGAATCTCTCCATAATAGACTCTGCTCAATAGTCTCTATCTCCAAAGGAAGACTTGTTGTATTTTCCCAAAGTACAACCCCTACATGTATCAACTTACTCAAGCATACCTTTGGGAAGACCGTTATAGATTTGCTGCAAAATCATTAAAGCCCCATGTTGGAAGTGACCCAAACACCTATGCCACAACTCACCGATGTCTCAACTAAACATATTTTCCGCTTTTGAACCCAAAGAAACACAATCCTCTACCTCTATCTTATAGATATTTTGAACTCGAATCCCTATCTTCTTTACCTAACCTGTGGCTATGTGTTAGAGGAACACCTTTCCTTTATAAAAGATCACATCATAGCCTTTATCCTCAAGCATCGCAACGGATACCAAGTTCTTCGTCAGTCCGGGTACATGCATAACATTCTCCAAGGTGAGTGGATACGCATGCTTCCTTTGAAAAGTAATAGTGTCCACACCAGTAACACTATACTTACCGTCATCACCCATCTCGATATGCATATTGAGATATTTCTCCTCCAGTTCACTGAATAAATATTTTCCACCAGCCATGTGGAATGAAGCTCCACTGTCTAAGTACCAGACGCTTCCCATCATTAAAGACACCATGCATGCAATGAGGGAAAGGTCCAATTCGAATTGGGAGGCCAAAGCCTCACCTGCCGCTCCTCTTAAGGACTTCTCCTTAGACTTCTTCAATGCATAATTTGTAGCAAAATGTCTCATCTTATGACAATGAAAGAATTTAACTTTCGCCATGTCCTTCTTCTTACCTCCATGATGAGAATCTGATTTGGAATGGGAAATGTAACCTTTCCCATTCCTCGCCTTAATCACTAAGGAAAAATTCTCTTCATCATCAGTCTTAGATGGAGAACCATCCTTGGTGTTGCTCTTGATCTCATCCTGAATCAAATATTACCATAGTCGTTCCCAATCTGGTAGCTTCTCCCGACCATTGAGAGTGTCCTAATAACTATGTCAACTCTTTGGGAGTCCAAGAAGAGCAAGGCTCACCATATCCTCCTCAGCAACCGTGATTCTAATACTTCCAAGTTCATCCCGACATTGAGTGAACTTGGTCAAGTACTTTGGAATCATCTTGCCTTTCACCATCTTCATTTTATGAAGTTTATCCTTTAGTGCAAACTTCCTTTGATCACTATTATTCTGATACAATTTCGCCAATGTTTTCCACATAGCATGCGAGGTTTCCTTTCCATGGAGACTCGAGACAATATGATCTCGAACTCCCTCAAGGATTATCGGCCTTGCCCTTGCCACACACTTCTTCCACTCGACCAAGTTATGTGCATCAGTAGTTGTTGGCTTAGGAATTGTTTGTTCAACAAATTCCTTCAAGCCATTGTCCTCTAACATAGCCTCCATCCTCTCCCTCTAGGCTATGAAATTCGAGCTTCCTTCCAAGGCGTACTCAAGTCTCAACCCATGGAACGCCATCTACCGATCCTGACGTATGTATTGCAAATTTTACTTTCACTTGTAACCCAGAAACTCAAAACTTCGAAATCTCCTTTAGTATATTGTTCTTAACTTCGATTCCATGTAGAAAATCTTGTAGATTCGTAAGCTAATGCAATTTTCTAAAGCAAGACACAAGAATAAACTACTCCTTACAGTGGAAGCCCATAAACCTCGAGAAAACAACAATCAATAGAAGAAGAGAATCAAAGGAATATAACACAACAAATATCCGGGAAAAGCCACAGCTCAAAACCCCACTATATTTTTTATATTAATATTGAAAATAAAGATGAAATTACAATGCTTGTTCTCTCTAGAACAATCCCAGCACTCAACAAATTCAATCTCCAACTCATAAGCAAGCTCAAGGCCAAAGCTTAGCCTCTTCACAAGCTCTCCAAGTCTCTATTGCAAAGTGTAATTCCTATGGAGGATAGCTTGTATTTAAAGGGAAACAAAGCCTCTAAAAACTACGCAATCCCTCAAGGGTCAGTTCCTGAATGCATGTATTATCAGTGAAACTCAAGAAAATCTAAAACAAAGAGTACCTTGTCCCTGCACTCTAGTCTCAACTAGGTATTTCTCAGAATCAACATCCATGAGTTTCTGATGAGTGAATACTCAATTAACTAGAGTAGCATTGGTGGAGTTCGTCAGTGAAACGACTAACAGTTAACTCACTATTAGTTCTCTCAATCAGTTTGAGAACTAATTTAACTGAACTGACTCATGAAACAGAGTCTTCTATTTTACAACCCACAATTAACTCATACTATACTCCTACAAAGTATGGAGAACATACACATGACGACATAAAGACTTCCAACTCGAATTTCCTAAGTTAAGCAAGTTTAATAAACTTAATTTAACTATTTTAAGTTGCAATGGGAATAGAATTCAAATTTAATTCAGAGTTTAATTCAAGGAAAAATTAAACTCGAATTTATTGTTGTCCTCTCTCTCTCTCTCTCTCTCTCGATATATATATATATATATATATATATATATATATATATATATATATATATATATATATATATATATATATATATATATATATATGACCGAGGGAATCACGACTCATCCTTTATTAACTTTCCAGTCAATTTTATCAAATATACATTTATAGCAATCTCAAATCCACATTTTTGAGTTACATTTATTCATATAAAAAATTATGATATTGATTAAAATCAAATTGATAAATTTTATAATGTTTAATCAATTTATTATTTAAGTTATAACATTGAAAATCTAAATTATATTAAAAACCAAATTTTAAGCTATCAAATAATAAATATAAGAATATTACAATTTGAATAGCAAATAGGATAGAATTATTTTTCAAATCTATACATCAAAATACCAGAGATGTAATGATAAATCAATCCCCACGATTGTTAATTACCTATTCAAATGTAATTAGTAATTAAATTTAGTTTTTTTTAAAACTATCAAACACATACAATTTTAATTGTTGATTTACCTATACATCAAAATACTAGAGATGTAATGATAAATCAATCCTCACGATTGTTAATTACCTATTCAAATATAATTAATAATTAATTTAGTTTTTTTTTTAACTATCAAACACATAAAATTTTAATTGTTAATTTACATATTCAAATGTAATTAGTAATTAAATTTAGTATTTTTTTTATTTTTTTTATTTTTATTTTTAACTATGGAATACATACAATTTTAAAGTGTGCATATCATTATTGATACTTACATAAATTTTAAAATATTTAGTTTTAAGGCTCCATTGAGCTTTATAGTGCAATCTAGCCTTAAAGCTTGATCAAGTTCTTAACCTAGGCTTACATAGGAGACTGTTCTAGAGTTTTCTTTAATACTCTAGCTACATTTTTAGCACTTGAAAAGCTTGATTGAGCACTTAAAAATGGTTGGTTTAATTTATCCATCTTTTTTCACCTAAATACACCTTCTTTTGCCAAAAAAAAATATAACCTAACTCCATACTTTAACCCAATAAATAAATACTTTTGATTGATTTTTATCTTAACACTACTTTCACTATCATCATTAAACCTTAAACTAGTTGTCGTTGGGAAATTTAAGAAAACATAATGGTTATTCTGGCATAGGAGGGCCAACAAGACATTGAAATTATCAATGAATTCTAAAACATAAAACCCCACGTCACTGTTGATTTTTTAATTTCTAGGCCATCGTTGATGTATGAATTATAAAAGTTATTCAAAATTTTTATTGAAGGGTCTTAAGAAAGGGGGAAAGCACCATGTCTTGTCATTAAGTGGGGGAAAACCATGGAAGAAATGAGTTCTAGTCCGTGAAATACCAAAAATCACTAATATCTTGGAACTGAACCAAGAAAAAACTTGGAAGAAATGAGATTTAATCCTTCAAAATGTTTATAGATATCATTCTTATTTACAAATTTGATTGACCCATTACCAATGGTGATCTATAGGTTATACACTCTAATATGTGTTTGTGACTTTAATAACAATTTAAAGTTACACAAATTCAAAATTGATTAATGGAATAATAGATATTTTATTTGTTCAATTTTATTTTTTCATAACTATAATTGACTATTGAAGTCATATTTTCGAGGGTTTTCTTGTGTTGATATATTGCGAGGGTTTGTTTGTGCTGGTATATTTCAATCGCAAGTTAAGTGTTGGTTATTGCAACCGGGTGTTTGGTTGTGTTTTGTAGGTGGTAATTTTTTTTGGTTTAGGTGTTATTTGGTTTTTATTTAATGGTCAACGGATTTTTGCTAAAGAAGTCTTATTCTCTGTTTTTTTCGGTGGGTCTTTTTTAAGTCTAAGTCTTTTTCCTAGTGTTATTTTGAAGAGTTGGTCTATTGGTTCCATGGTATTGCAAAATGTGGATTCAGTTGGTCATTTTTTTCTTTTGAAGGTATAGGAAAACTTTGTAGTGATAAGTAGTCTCCGAGATCTCACATGTCACCTAGAAAAAGAATGAGGTGTAGAAGGGGATGAGGTGGTTGGGCTCAGTTGGGGCAATTTCAACTCAGTTCTGCCTAATGCTCATAAGAAAATCCATGAGTTCGAGTCTAAATCAGGGGAGGAGAGGCAATCCCTTTCAGATGTTGAGTTTTTAGAATACATGTCAGCTTGGGTTCTACAGCAAGGATAATTTTAGGGGCGAATGTTCGCCCTTTGGCGAAATTAAGGGGTTTTAAATTTTTAGTGGGCGAATATTTTGTATCATAGTACATTTTTACAAATCACCTCAAATAGCCCACCTTATAAAAAGGGAGAGGGTAAAAAAGGTAAATTTAGCCCTTGAAATTAGGACTTACAACCTTCCATTCGCCCATTTTCAAGAATAGGTTTTATTTAAGTGAATCCATTCACCCATTTTCAAGAATAGGTTTTATTTAAGTGAATCCTATGGGCCAAATACCATATTTATAAAAAAGGTATGGTTAATTAATAAAAATATAAATAAATGAGAGGTATGGTAAATAAATAAAACATTTTTTATATTTACTCCATAAGTCACCTTATATACATGTAAGGGTGTAAACAAATAAAAATATAAGTAAAGTGGAGGTATGGTAAATAAATAAAAATATAAATAAACTAGACGTATCGTAAATAAATAAAACCTCTTTTTATATTTAGTCCATAACCCTCGTTCTATTTATGAAGGCTCAAGAAAGAGGTTTTATTTAAGTGAATCCTATGGGCCAAATACCATATTTGTAAAAGACGTATGGTAAATTAGTAAAATAAATAAAACGTCTTTTTATACTTACTCAAAAGGTATGGTGAATAAATAAAAATATAAATAAACTAGACGTATCGTAAATAAATAAAACCTCTTTTTATATTTAGTCCATAACCCTCGTTCTATTTATGAAGGCTCAAGAAAGAGGTTTTATTTAAGTGAATCCTATGGGCCAAATACCATATTTGTAAAAGAGGTATGGTAAATTAATAAAAATATAAATAAACCAGAGGTATGGTAAACAAATAAAACATTTTTTTATATTTAATCCATAAGTCACCTTATATTTACGAACACTCAAAAAATGGGTTATATTTAGGTGAAACCTATGGCCAAAATACTATGGGACAAATACCATGGACTAGATTGTTATTAATACCATGCAAAAAACCATTATTAACCTTAATATTAGAATTAATAAAAATAAAAATGGCACATGGTATTGACCCATGGTATTCACCAAAATGGCACATGGTATTGACCCATGGTATTCACCTGGAATGTAGCCTATTTAAATGGGGGAATTAAATCAGCATGTAGCCTATGCTAAGATTCACTAGGACTTTACAAAGTTTTATTATTTAGTGAAAGACTCGCCAAGATCTTACAAGATTTTATAATTGAGTAAAATATTCTAATAAAAATAAAAATGGCACATGGTATTGACCCATGGTATTCACCAAAATGGCACATGGTATTGACCTATGGTATTCACCTAGAATGTAGCCTATTTAAATGGGGGAATTAAACCAGCATGTAGCCTATGCTAAGATTCACTAGGACTTTACAAAGTTTTATTATTTAGTGAAAGACTAGCCAAGATCTTACAATAATTTATAATTGAGTAAAATATTCGCCATGCTTGGTGAGAGATTCACCAAAAAATTATATATGCATATTATACTATTGATAAAATCGCCTTCCATTTTTCCTATATACCATGGAGATTCGCCCATTTATTATATTTATAAATTTAGGGGGGGTTCTTAAAATTTTCCCTATTCTACAGCCTAGGCACAACCAAGGGTACGAGGAAATAATATTTAAACTCGACGGCTCTTCATTTGAAAATGAAGACCTTGCCAGGCATAATATTGAGGGTGAAACAACTCGAGGAATATAGTAAATTTTCTTCATTGGAGGATGTGAAGGGGATGGTTAGGAATGAGAAGTTCTATGTAGATAAGGCTGACTCTCATCTAGTGCATGTGGAGATCCATATTGCCTATGAATTGGGTGGTGGGGACTTGATGGATCCTCCTGGCTCTAGTGTGAGTGTTCTAGCAAATATTGTGTCTTTTGAAAATGACACATGAGCATGAATCATGGGTGGTGCAGTTTGATGATTTTCTGGTGCTTCTAGTTTTATTATATGCAAACTTCTTGTTACCCTTTTGATCTTCATATTATGGCGACATAGACTTGTAGCAGTGTTGTGTTCTACGTGATGGCTATGGCATGCTTTATTTCGAATTTGTCTATTTCCCTTATAATGTTTGTTATTTGATAGTGATTGGACGCGACATTTATGTGTTTTGTGGATGCCAATGGTGATCTTAGGCCTCTTTTTTTTGGGTACTTGTCATATCTTTTCACTATCTTTAGTGTTGGATTCGGGACATACATGACTCTTTAGTCTCTAATTGTCAAATATCATATGATATACTAGTGGGTCGTTGTTTGTTTAATAGTTGTAGCTAATAACCCTCTATGGGCAATATTGTTGGTATTTATGACTAGAATAGTTGAGCAGATAGGGAGGTGATTTATGGTCTCGATATTTACGTTTTCTGATAAGGGGAGTCTCTTGTGTTTCTGGGTGTCAACAGAAATATGATAAGATATTTTTTACCTCTATGATCAAATTTGATATCTATGTAAAACTATTTTTTGAATAATTACACCGTAAAGTGTTACCCTGTGAGAAGAAGTCTCTTTCATGCCATGTGTACCATTGTGGAACATTGATGGTGATGTTATACGATTAAAATAATCGCTACCCTCAGATTCAAGACCGGTATTGTTAGTTAGAGTTTAGTACCGTTGCAAAACTGGTATTGTTAGTTACAGTTCGGTACCGCTGCAGAGAGGATGATATGCCAGTGTTTTACTCCCTTCCTATTTTATATCCTTGTTTTGGCAATATGGTGCATATGCCCCGGGTAACTAACGATTCTTCAACAGAAGTCTCTGAGATGTTCTTGTCCTCGAAATGTTCTTGGACAGGCAAAGCTACCCTTTCCTCCTCGCCTCAGGGAAGCCTCTTACAGAAATCCACACCGTTTCCTCCTCGCCTGAGGGAAGCCTCTTACAGAAATCCACTCGAGATCGGCTAGCTCCATAGGGATTCGATTGAGTTGCAACTACCAAGTCC
This sequence comes from Pinus tabuliformis, assembly GCA_031772625.1. Taxonomy (NCBI): domain Eukaryota; kingdom Viridiplantae; phylum Streptophyta; class Pinopsida; order Pinales; family Pinaceae; genus Pinus; species Pinus tabuliformis. The sequence continues at coordinate 10,026,783 of CM062813.1, forward strand.
TTTCGAACAATTTTTCAGCCACCAAGAATCGTTGGGGTGAAATAACGTGCAGTCAACACTCTCCAAAATCACGAAAAAACAGAAGGAGATCTTGGTATTGTTTACTCTTTCTGCAATAAAATTCATTGTTTATGCATCCGATTGGAGAGATTTTATTGTTTAGATTTTTGCGTAATATTTTAGAATTCCAAAACTCGTGGTTGCTCCCATTAGATTTTAAGTTAAGTTATCGGGGTACAATCTGACTCTACATCAATGTGGAAAACTTGAGGTCAGTGTTGTTACCATGGTAATCATTTTCTTTGTTTTCTTAATCATAATAAATAATTTACATACATTTTCCTCATATTGTCCCTCAATTGTCGATTCATCCATAATGGCATCAGACTGCTCACGGAGACCCAGATTGCAAGTATGCCACGGTGATGAAATGAAATGCTTGTTGTAGTCTTGATCAAAAGAAATTTGTTCTAGTAATTATTGTTCAATTTTTTAACCACCCAAATCAAAATCAAATATCAAAGGGCTTAATTATTTTTTTATATTATTCAAATTTACAAATCAGATTATAGAGAGAGTTTGTATAAGGGCGATGACTTTTCATTTTAAACTATCAATATGTAACGAAAGCTTACATACCAACTTTAGAAAACAAATACACTTCTCACTATAAATAGAAATTTGATTTTCAAAAAATTATAAATTAAAATCATTTACCTTGAAACTCCATTAGAAGGTTAAAATTATAATGTGCTAAACTAACCATCAAAGAACTAAAAGATGATTATTAAGTGTGAATTCTGATGCTTCATTTGGTCTTTCCCTTTTTAAAAATTGAGATGAGTCTGAACTTCTATTTTGGTCGCCCACGTTGGTGCAACATCTACAACTTAAATTGAAGTCAAAGTGGGTGAAGTTCATGAAATCCCAGCGAACATTTTGGGCTTCACGAGGAATTTCAGCTGAAAAATAGTGGCTTCACGAAGAATTTCAACTGAAAAATAGTGGTTAGTGGTTTTGTCCTGGCTGGATGTCTTTTTGTTTTTAAAACTACAAATACGTTTATTTGTAATTGATGGTATTTTCATTTTAAATTTTGATAATTAACTGGAAAAATTATAAATTTGATAATAAATTTCTTTGTTAATGTGAATTACAAGTTTGGTTGTAAGTTAATTATATATAGTTTTTGGTTTTTTCCCTTTAAAATTATAGGTTCTTAAAACTATTTATTTGTGTATAAATGGAACATTTTTATATGTTTGTAGTAGCACAAAAAAGTGGAGAGGCTAATCTTTAATTTTTTTTGTTGGGTATAAATTAAATATTAACTAAATTTAAAATATATTTATTTGCAATTCTCATTAATTGATTTTTATGGCTTCTGATTTTTTTTGTTTCATATTAAATAAATTTATTATGTTTTTGTTTAAAATTAAAAATTGAACATTATTTTTTATCTTTATATGCATCAAATAAATAATTCTTTAGTAAAAATAATAAATTAAATTATAAATAATATTAAATATCAAAGATGAATAAATTCATTATATTTTTGTTTAAAAATTAAAAATTAAAAATTATTTTTTATTTTTATATGCATCACATAAATGACTCTTTAGTAAAAGCAATAAATTAAATTATATTTTTAGTATTTTACTTATTTGTAAATTTGAATTTATAAAATTGTCTATTAAAAAAATTATAATTAGATGCTTATTTTTATTTTTGTTGTAATATTTATGTTATATATATTGAATTATAATTTTTTTGAAAATGCAGTTTATGTAACTTTGGAAATTTTAGTGAATAGAATTCTTTTTAAGGATTAATTGTAAGTTTAGATTCTTTTTTTAAAGATTAATGTAACTTTGGAAATTTTAGTGAATAGAGTTCTTTTTAAGGATTAATTATAAGTTTAGATTCCTTTTTTTAAAGATTAATTTTAAGTTTAGCGTTTGAATCTATAATGTATAATCATATTTTTTTTCAAGTTTTAGGTTGTTTTTCTTATATTGAATTGTAAAATAAAGATATAAATTGAATCTTTTTATTGATATATTCTTAGCATTTTACTTATTTGTAAATTTGTATTTATACAATTTTCTATTAAAAAAATTATAATTGGATGCTTATTTTTATTTTTATTGTAATATTATGTTATATATGTTGAATTTTTTAATAAAATGTTTGAAAATATGAGTTTATGTAACTTTCGAAATTGTATGTGAATGGAATTCTTTTTCAGGATTAATTATAAGTTTAGATTCTTCTTTTTAAGGAATAGTTTTGTGTTTAGCATTTGAATCTATAATGTATAATCATAATTTTTTTAAGTTTTAAGTTGTTTTTCTTATATTGAATTGTAAAATAAAGGAGAAAAAATAAATTTTGGATTCTTATATTAAGTGGAACTCCCTTAAAAATTTAATATATATTTAATGCTTGAATCTAAAATATATGATGTCACTTTCTTTAGGTTTTAAGTTGTTTTTATTTATATTGAATTATAAAATAAAGCTTGTGAGAATATGAATTTGTTTAAAAAAACTTTGGAAAATTTAGATGAAGTGGAATATGAGTTTATGTAACTTTGGAAAATTTATGAGAATGGAAAGGATTAATTATAAGTTTAGATTCTACATTTTAAGGATTAATTATAAGTTTACTGTTTGAACATATAATGTATAATCATATTTTTTTTAAGTTTGTTGTTTCTCTTATATTGAATTGTAAAATAAAGAATACAATTTTAGATAAAGAAACTTTGGAAATTTTTTATAAAGTGGAATTCTCTTAAAAAATTAGTATCTTGGATTTTGTATTGTAAAGCTTCTTCTTATGCATCACATATCTAAACATAGTCATATAGGGGAAGTGTTTTTCATCTTCCACCTTTTTAGTATCACAAATCTAAAAAATTCAAATTCTATCATCCCTGGGTGTATATTTATTTGCAATTTTCATTAATTGATTCTTTTGGCTTTGGATTCCTTTTTGTTTCATATTAAATATTAAAGATAAATAAATTTATTATATTTTTGTTTAAAAAATAAAAACTAAACATTATTTTTTATTTTTATATGTATCAAATAAATAATTCTTTCGGTAAAAGTAATAATTTGGATTATATTCTTAGTATTTTACTTATTTGTAAATTTTTATTTATAAAATTGTCTATTAAAAAGTTATAATTGGATGCTTTTTTTCATTTTTATTGTAATATTTATGTTATATATATTGAATTATAATTTTTTTGAAAAGTTCATGTAACTTTGGAAATTTTATGTGAATGGAATTCTTTTTAAGAATTAATTATAAGTTTATATTATTTTTTAAGGATTAATTCTTTTTAAGAATTAATTATAAGTTTATATTATTTTTTTAAGGATTAATTTTAAGTTTAGCGTTTGAATCTGTAATGTATAATCATACTTTTTTTCAAGATTTAAGTTGTTTTTCTTATATTGAATTGTAAAATAAATATATAGATTGAATCTTTTTATTGATATATTCTTAGTATTTTACTTATTTGTAAATTTGTATTTATAAAATTGTCTATTAAAAAAATTATAATTGGATGCTTATTTTTATTTTTATTGTAATATTTATGATTATAAGTTTAGATTATTCTTTTTAAGGATTAATTTTAAGTTTAGCGTTTGAATCTATAATGTATAATCATAATTTTTTTAGGTTTTAAGTTGTTTTTCTTATATTGAATTGTAAAATAAAGATTGCTTTTCTTATATTGAATTATAGAATAAATATTGTTTTTCTTATATTGAATTGTAAAATAAAGGAGATAAAATAAATTTTGGAAACTTTTTATTAAGTTGAATTATGTTTGAATCTCAAATATATGATGTCACTTTCTGTAGGTTTTAATTTGGTTTTATGTATATTGAATTATAAAATAAAACTTGTGAGAATATGAATTTATATAAAAAAAAACTTTGGAAAATTTATATGAAGTGGAATATGAGTTTATGTAACTTTGGAAAATTGATGCGAATGGAATTCTTTTTAGAGATTAATTGTAAGTTCATATTCTTCTTTTTTAAGATAAAGAAACTTTGGGATTTTTTTATGAAGTGGAATTCTCTTAAAAATTTAATATCTTGGATTTCGTATTGTAAAGCTTATTCTTATACATCAGATATCTAAACATAGTCATATAAGGGAAGTGTTTTTCATCTTACACATTCTTAGTATAACCTAGTCATATAGGGGAAGTGTTTTTCATCTTACACCTTCTTAGTATCACAAATCTGACAAATTCTATTATCCCAAGGTGTCTTGGGAGTTGACCACCACCAAGTCTCACTTTGAAACTCATGAGAGTTAGTTCTAATACTAACGATGTTCATTTTCTTCTTAGTGATAGTCAACATAAAGAGATAATTCTAGTTATCGAGGATGGTGTTGATCACCTCCTTATAGTACCTTAGCTTCCTTTTACCCTCCACCTCCTTAGCATCCCACATCTTCTACTTAAAAGTGGAGGTAATAATATCTTTGATATTGTCATTGCTTCCCATGATGATCTCCTCCTTAATCCCCCAAAGGTTGAGCTAAGACTAAGCATATTGATGTCACCCGCGCTTGAGGTGCAGGTGGGGGTTTTGACTAAACTTAGAACCAACTTTTTGGAGCCTCTTGGATTTCGTATTTTAAAGCTTCTTCTTATACATCAGATATCTAAACATAGTCATACTTTCAATGGGGGACAGTCCAAATTTGATCAAGAGGATAGGGTAGGGAGTACTTCCCTTGATGTTGAGGCTATAGGTTATGACTTGCTTTTTGATCATCTCAGTCTTTCTCCACAACTCGCTAGATATACTGCACCCCCAAACTTCAGATCCGCATAAGATAACAGGGGTGACTAGAGTTTCAAAGAGGAACCTTTTTTCTACTCCAAATTTAATTATCGGCTGACTTACAATAGTTTTGAAGCTCATAATAAGCTTTTCAACTATCTCTATATATTTCCAATATGTAACTAAATTATATATCTTAATTTGTCACAAGCAATTTTTGGGAGCCTCTAGGATTTCGTATTGTAAGGCATCTTCTTATACATCATATATCTAAACATAGTCATACTTTCAATGGGGGACAGGTTGGATTCAATCAAGAGGATATGATAGGGAGTATTTCCCTCGATCTTGAGGTTATAGGTTATGAATTGCTTTTGGATCAACTCAATATTTCTCCACGACTCAATAGATATACTGCACCCCCATATGAGTTTATGTAACTTTGGAAATTTTATGTGAATGGAATTATTTTAAGGATTAATTATAAGTTTAAATTCGTTTTTTTAAAGATTAATTTCAAGTTTAGCATTTGAATCTATAATGTATAGTCATACTTTTTTTCAAGTTTTAAGTTGTTTTTCTAATATTGAATTGTAAAATAAAGATATAAATTGAATCTTTTTATTGATATATTCCTAGTATTTTACTTATTTGTAAATTTGTATTTATACAATTGTCTATTAAAAAAATTATAATTGGATTCTTATTTTTATTTTTATTGTAATATTTAAGTTATCTTATTTGTAAATTTGTGTTTATAAAATTGTCTATTAAAAAAATTATAATCGGATGCTTGTTTTTATTTTATTGTAATATTTATATTATATATATTGAATTTTTTAATAAAATGTTTGAAAATATGAGTTTATGTAACTTTGGAAATTGTATGTGAATGAAATTCTTTTTAAGGATTAATTATAAGTTTAGATTCTTCTTTTTAAGGATTAATTTTAACTTTAGCGTTTGAATCTATAATGTATAATCATAATTTTTTAAGCTTTAAGTTGTTTTTCTTATATTGAATTGTAAAATAAAGATTGTTTTTCTTATATTGAATTATAAAATAAAGATTGCTTTTCTTATATCGAATTGTAAAATAAAGGAGATAAAATAAATTTTGGAATTTTTTTATTAAGTGGAATTCCCTTAAAAATTTAACATATGTTTAATGATTGAATCTAAAATATATGATGTCATTTTCTTTACGTTTTAAGTTGTTTTTATTTATATTGAATTATAAAATAAAACTTGTGAGAATATGAATTTATATTAAGAAAAAACTTTGGAAAATTTATATGAAGTGGAATATGAGTTTATGTAACTTTGGATAATTTATCTGAATGGAATTCTTTTTAAGGATTAATTATAAGTTTAGCATTTGAATCTATAATGTATAATGATACTTTTTTTAAGTTTTTTGTTTTTCTTATGTTGAATTGTAAAATAAAGAATATGATTTTAGATGAAGAAACTTTGGAATTTTTTTATGAAGTGGAATTCTCTTAAAAATTTAATATCTTGGATTTTGTATTGTAAAGCTTCTTCTTATACATCACATATCTAAACATAGTCATATAGGGGAAGTGTTTTTCATCTTCCACCTTCTTATCATCCCAGGGTGTATATTTATTTGCAATTTTCATTATTTTAATTTTTTTGGCTTCAAATTCCTTTTTTGTTTCATATTAAATATTAAAGATAAATAAATTTATTATAAAATAAAAAATTAAACATTATTTTTTTTAATTTTCATATGCATCAAATAAATAATTTTTTAGTAATTTTGTATTGTAAAGCTTCTTCTTATACATCACATATCTAAACATAGTCATATAGGGGAAGTGTTTTTCATCTTCCACCTTCTTATCATCCCAGGGTGTATATTTATTTGCAATTTTCATTATTTGATTTTTTTGGCTTCAAATTCCTTTTTTGTTTCATATTAAATATTAAAGATAAATAAATTTATTATAAAATTAATAATTAAACATTATATTTTTTTATTTTCATATGCATCTAATAAATAATTTTTTAGTAAAAGTAATAAATTGAATTATATTCTTAGTATTTTACTTATTTGTATTTATAAAATTGTCTATTAAAAAAATTATAATTGGATGCTTAATTTTATTTTTATTGTAATATTTATGTTATATATATTGAATTTTTTAATAAAATGTTTGAAAATATGAGCTTATGTAACTTTGGATATTGTATGTGAATGAAATTCTTCTGAAGGATTAATTATAAGTTTAGATTCTTCTATTGAAGGATTAATTTTAAGTTTAAATATTAAAGATAAATAAATTTATTATAAAATTAAAAATTAAACATTATTATTTTTTTTTATATGCATCAAATAAATAATTTTTTAGTAAAAGTAATAAATTGAATTATATTCTTAGTATTTTACTTATTTGTATTTATAAAATTGTCTATTAAAAAATTATAATTGGATGCTTATTTTAATTTTTATTGTAATATTTATGTTATATATATTGAATTTTTTAATAAAATGTTTCAAAATATGAGCTTATGTAACTTTGGAAATTGTATGTGAATGAAATTCTTTTGAAGGATTAATTATAAGTTTAGATTCTTCCTTTTGAAGGATTAATTTTAAGTTTAGCATTTGAATCTATAATGTGTAATCATAATTTTTTTAAGTTTTTGTTTTTCTTATATTGAATTGTAAAATAAAGATTGTTTTTCTTATATTGAATTATAAAATAAAGATTGTTTTTCTTATATTGAATTGTAAAATAAAGGAGATAAAATAAAATTTGGAATTTTTTTATTAAGTGGAATTCCCTTAAAAATTTAATATATGTTTAATGTTTGTATCTAAAATGTATGATGTTAGTTTCTTTAGGTTTTAAGTTGTTTTTATTTATATTGAATTATAAAATAAAACTTGTGAGAATATGAATTTATATAAAAAACTTTGGAAAATTTATATGAAGTGCAATATGAGTTTATGTAACTTTGGAAAATTTATGTGAATGGAATTCTTTTTAAGGATTAATTGTAATTTTAGATTCTTCTTTTTAAGGATTAATTATAAGTTTAGTGTTTGAATCTATAATTGATAATCATACTTTTTTTAAGTTTGTTGTTTTTCTTATATTGAATCGTAAAATAAAGAATACGATTTAAGATAAAGAAACTTTGGAATTTTTTTATGAAGTGGAATTCTCTTAAAAAATTAATATCTTGGATTTCATATTGTAAAGCTTCTTCTTATACATCAAATATCTAAACATAGTCATATAGTGGAACATAGTCATATAGGGGAAGTGTTTTTCATCTTCCACCTTTCGTATCACAAATCTGACAAATTCTATTATCCCTGGGTGTCTTGGGAGGGAGTAGACCACCACCAGGTCTCACTCTGAAACTCAGGAGAGTTAGTTCTAATCCTAACAATGTTCATTTTCTTCTTAGTGCTAGTCAACATAAAGAGATAATTCTAGTTATTGAGGGTGGGGTTGATCACCTCCTTATAGTACCTTAGCTTCCTTTTACCCTCTAGCTCCTTAGCATCCCACATCTTCTCCTTAAAAATGGAGGTAATAGTATCTTTGATACTGTCATTGCTTCCGATGATGATCTCCTTCTTAATTCCCCAAAGGTTGAGCTAAGACCAAGCATCCTGATGCCACCCACGCTTGAGGCGCAAGTGGAGGTTTTGATTAAACTTAGAAGAAATTTTTTGGAGCCTCTTGGATTTGATATTGTAAAGCTTCTTCGTATACATTAGATATCTAAACATAGTCATACTTTCAGTGGGAGACAATCCAAATTCGATCATGAGGATAGGATAGGGAGTATTTCCCTTGATCTTGAGGTTATAGGTTATGAATTTCTTTTTTATCATCTCAATGTTTCTCCACGACTCGTTAGATATACTGCACCCCCAAACTTCACATCCATATAAGATAACAGGGGTGACCAAATTTTCAAAGAGGAACCTTTTTTTTACTCCAAAATTAAATATTGGTTGACTTACAATTGTTTTCAAGCTCATAATAAGCTTTCCAACTATATCTAGATATTCCCAATATGTAGTTAAATTACATATCTTAATTTGTCACAAGCAATTTTTGGGAGCCTCTTGGATTTTGTATTGTAAAGCTTATTCTTATACATCATATATCTAAACTTAGCCATACTTTCAATGGGGGACAGGTCAGATTCAATTAGGAAGATAGGATAGGGAGCATTTCCCTTGATCTTGAGGTTATAAGTTATGAATTTCTTTTGGATCAACTCAATATTTCTCCACGACTCAATAGATATACTGCACCCCAAAACTTCACATCCATATAGGATAACAGGGGTGACCAGAGTTCCAAAGAGGAACCCATTTTTACTCCAAATGTAAAGATCGACTGAGTTACAATTGTTTTCAAGCTCATAATAAGCTTTCCAACTATCTCTATATATTCCCAATATGTAACTAAATTACATTTCTTAATTTGTCACAAGCAATTTCTGGGAGCCTCTTGGATTTCGTATTGTAAAGCTTCTTCTTATACATCATATTCTAAACATAGTCATACTTTCAATGGGGGACAGGTCATATTCAATAAAGAGGAGAGGATAGGGAGTATTTCCCTTGATCTTGAGGTTATAGGTTATGAATTGCTTTTGGATCAACTCAATATTTCTCCACAACTCAATAGAGATACTGCACCCCCAAACTTCACATCCGTATAAGATAACAAATATGACCAGAGTTTCAAAGAGGAACCTTTTTTTACTCCAAATGTAAAGATCGATTAAGTTACAATTATTTTCAAGCTCATAATAAGCTTTCCAACTATCTCTCTATATTCCCAATATGTAACTAAATTACATTTCTTAATTTGTCACACAATAATATAACTACTCTATATTAACATGCTTTGTCCTCATTTCTTTATATTTTTTTCTCTTATTATAAATATCATTGGTGATTTATTTTGACAAAACATAGGTTATTCACAACTTTTATATTTACGTCATAAGGCATTACCCCGTGAGAAGAAGTCCCTTCCATGCCACCTGTACCATTGTGGGACGTTGATTGTGGTGTTAGACGATTAAAATAATGACTACCATCTGATTCAAGACCGGTATTGTCAGTTATAGTTTCATACCATTGTCGAGAGGATGATATGCCAGTCTCAATTGTTTTACTCCTGCCCTAGTCTCAATTGTTTTACTCCTGTCCTATTTCATCTCCTTGTTTTGGCAGTCTGAAGGTTGAAGGTCCTGTGAGGCCGAATTCACTTAGGAATTCCAAAATGACGCCTTTTATCTATCGTAGCTCCATTATTCAAGGTTAGCTTATTCATTTTAACAGTCTTCAATTTCACATTTATTATGTTTTGCTTAAAATCAGATGGAAGGGCCATAATTTTCAGCCCTCTATGGAAATCCATTATAATTATTTTCTTCATGGTGCATCTTTTATTCTATTCTCATCGTTGCATTATTAAGGAGTTTGATTATAGCCAATGAATCTATTATCACTGTTATTATTATTTTATTTTAAAATCAATTTTCAAGTTATTAATTTCGTAAGTTTTAGCCATGCATTCATGGGTTTGGTTATGCCTGTCATCCTATGTTGTGTGGGAAGGAGGAGTTATGCCTCAACTCCAAGTCTTAATTGTAATATTTATGTTTTTTTTCCCGTAAGAAAAGTCATAATTTTATTAATGAAAACAAATTCACATTTTGTATACGTTGAGTTACATTTCATCTGCAAGTCAAATGACCTCAGGGGTTCGATAAAAACGTTTAATGTAAATATGGGGAGAAAATCATGTTTTCATCCCCTTTTTCTTCTCAACCTTACACCACTCCCCTTGAGATGGCATCGTGGATACAAGTTGAAGTGGATTTTCAATGCCTGGTAAGGGATTTTCCTTGTCAGAATCAGAGGTGTCTGATGTGTGTAGTCTTTTGGTTCCACTGTTTTCCATTGTATTTGGCATCTTTTCCGGTTGTGATTTCATTTCCGGTTGTGATTCCATAGGTCCTTATGGATATGTCTCCTAGATTTCTTCTTCTTTGTCTGTTTCATTGTTCTCATTTGGTATGGGCTCTTCCACTACAAACTCCTCTTTAGGATATGGTGGGGGAAATTGCCAACCCTTGTGTTTTTTCCCCATTTTCTTCTTTCTTCGGATGTCTTTTTTGACTTCAGGACATGTATTTTGTAGATGTCCTATTTGCCAACATGTTCTGCACCTAAATTATGTGTTTTCGTAGTCTAGTGTCTGTCTCTAGCTTTGTTGTTTACGCTTTAGCTGTGTGTAGTCTGGTAAGCCTTTACTAAGATCTACTTCCACACAGATGCATGCGAATGTAAAAATTATTTCCTCCACTCTTTGTGTGTCCATTTTAATATATCTTCCAATGGTGTTGCCTATACCGGAAAGGACTTGATGCTCTCATAAGTGCAATGGGGTGTTGGGCAGACGGACCCAATCTGGTATCTTGGAAACAACCATTGTATTGGCATCGAATTCCGGAAGCCATGGTGTGATGAAAAGGCCCGTAGATACCCAAAATCATGGTCCCTCCTCTAGCACAATGTCTCTTCTCTCTGTTGAATGGAATTTGACAATGAGAATGTTGGCATTATGGCACAGGTTTGGTGCTATGGCACAGGTGTTGTCCTTGATGGCAACTCTCTCTGGTGAAAGATCTCAATTCAGGCTCTCAGAGTGAAGGAAAAATATATATACGCATGTTCACCATGACGAAGATGCATATGCATGCGGGTTAGTCGTTCAAAAGTCGCGTATACGTATACACGCACTTTCATGCAAGGAAAAGCGCGTACATGTGGGAGGACTTATTTTTGCTCCATGGTATTTAGTCCTTGGTATTTTGAACCTATGGTTTTGGGCCATGGTATCTCGTCAGAAGTGTTGATCCCAAGTATTGGGTCCATGGTATTGATTTGTTATGGTTTTGGACCATGGTATTGTGAAAGGGCTAAGACTATAAAAGAGGAAGGAGATCATTTGGCAAAGGATCATATGAATTATTGAATATATGATAATGTGCTAGATCTGGAATACTGGTGATTGGGTTATGGTGCAGATCTGGATCTGAGTGAAGGAAGAACCTGAGCGCAAGGAGAAGGATAAGTTCTATTGATGGGTCAAAATCTTAAGGCTTGAATAATAGTATCTTTGTATGATTTTGATGGCGCATGCTTGATCTATAAATCTGGTAATCTGGGTTAACTAATGTCTGAATATTTGAAAGAGTGAATTATCCTTTATAGATCTGTACGCAGGTTCAGTGAATCGAAGGCGCGTATACACGCTGGTTTTGTGAGTAAAAACAGCGTATACGCAGGTTGGTCCAAACACAGAAGCGTATGCACGCAGGTTTCTAGTTATTGAAGTAGCGTACGTCTCTTGAATTGTGTTCTAGCTGCTTCTGTTTATTGCTGCAGTGTTCTGGGTTCAGAATTTGGTGTGTGGTTACTGTTACTGTGTTCTGGGTACAGCTGTCAGAGAAGTGTCGATTTGATTCAGTTTTAATTGGTGAAAAGGAGATTGTTTGATGCAGAAATTCTTGATGATTGATTGATGTTCATGGATCGAGTCTGAAAATTTATGAAACGTGGTCCCTGGAAGAAAAGAGAAGGTTGTAGCCTTCTGCAGGTAGTAGCCTGCGTACTAGTATCTTGGCTAGTGCAAGAGCTAAGGGGGTTGTAGCTCCCTTCTAGGAGAAGCTGATGAATGAGAGAGGGTTGTAGCTCTCTGCAGGTTACAGCCTGCATATTAGTAAAGGACTGCACCAGTACAAAAACATTGTAAAAAGAAGTTTCTTATTAAAAGAAGATAGAGACGAATTGTAGCAGGTGGTTTTCACCCACCTTGGATTTCCACCTTATATCTTGTGTTCTTGTGTGTGATTTTCTTCTGCGCTATTTCATTGTTTCTGGTTACTGTTTATTTGATTCTGTTACACAGATTAATGATCAACATTTGTAAGATAAATTAAATTATAAGTCTGCATGGTATACGCTGGTTTCTTTATCTGTAGTTGCGTATATACGCGGTTTTCACTATCTGAAGTAGCGTATATGATCTGGGTGTGAAAAAGAAAATATTTGACTTGATAATACTGATTCACACCCCCCCCCCCCCCTCTCAGTATCATTTCCAAGAAACCCATTGGAATAGAGGTGGATCTCATAGTGTAGAGTCTGGTTTGTGAATATCCAATGGAAAAGTTCAAAAGGTTTTGGCCAGAAATAGTCGAATCGACAAATGATGGCATGTGACTCAAAATTATTAGATGCCTCATTGGTTTCTGGTATATCTATATTTAGTTCTCGTATATAATTCAGCTGCTCCACAACGTATGGACTCGGTTCTCTTCCAGCTTGCTTTGGGACCGATGTAGGATTTTTTCCCCTTGTAAGATGTTCTTGAAGGATATTCCTCCATTTTTGTGCTTTTGTTGTGGATCTATGTTGTTTTTGTTTTTGTGTTTGTCCCAATGCCTCCTTCTGTTTGTTTTGTTGAACTGAAAATTGCTGCACCACCTTGTAGCCTCAGGTTGACTATTATAGTAGATTCTGACCTAATGTTGTAGTCCAAAATGGATCTAAGATCCTATAGGGTTCTGCCCCCATATAATAGATATTGTAGTCCAACCCACTAGCTAATTTGTTGGGCGATGATATTCTTCAGGTTCATAACACAGTCTGTTGCAAGGACCCAAATCAAGGAAGACTTCCCCGATGGGGTTTTAATAAAAATTTGAAAGCAATTAGAAGTTACCAAGGAAGGGGGTTCTGTTGTCCTCTGGGTCATGCAATACCATGCAGCTCCCATGTCTCCATAAAGCATTGTAGTCTGTGGGTACTCCTCCAGCGTCTTGATAGCCTTGACAAAATTGGTCGACCCTTGCGAGGAGGTGAACACTTCTTCGATTCTAGCAAACTGCAGAACCTTCTTAGGCATGCGAGCAGCCACAATCCCGGCACCTCAGGGGGTGGGCACCATTTTGGCTATTCCGGAGCCACATTTACCAGTGACCTTGACAAGTACGATGTGGGGTTTCCTGATCTTGTTACCCCAATAACCCATCCTCATGGGAATAACTGAAAACTTGGCCAAAATAATGGCTGTAGAAATTCCCACTGTAGATCAACAGATTATGCAATATACTAAAGCAAAATACAAGACCTACTTCTACAACAAACTTTGCGGAAGCTTAATTGAATATGAGCAAGATCAATGAGAACACATATAACTGAGAATGAGAAATCAATCACACATAACATAGAAGAAATAACCCGGGGAAAGCCTTAGCCTAAAACCCCAATCTCTGTATTATCATACAAGTGGAAATATGCTCAAGTTATAAAAAGAATCAATTCTCAAGCTATCCTGCTCTCTCTGCAATCAAACAATACAACTCACAGACTATGTAGACACTAGATATGCATTCCCAGAGGCCTCCTATTTCCTTGGGCAATTTTTCTTGGGGTCCAATGATTCTACATGCATTAATTGACCTCATCACACTCACTAAACTAAAGAAGTAATTGCGCAATCTCCAAGGAATGAGTTCCTTCTGCATGCAAGAGATATTCACAATGGAATATTGTTGCAACTAATAGTACATTGTCCCTCCATCTAATCTCAACTGGGTCTCTGTCTGAACTAACGTGAATGAGTTATTTATGAGAGAATATTCAGTTATCTGAAGTGTAGCAGTTACATGCATGCATGCATTAACTAACTGAACTCACAATTAATTCAAAAAACCGTTTGAATTAATCTAACTGGACTTGACTCAGTTAACTGAGCCAACTAATTACAACTCATCCTTATCTCTTTAACTGATGGATAAATTCCTCAATTAATGGAGAAACTGTTGCATGTCCCCACATAGACTTCATGTTTAATTTTCTACAACTAATTAACTCAAGATGAATTAATTAATTATTTTACAAACAACTAATAAGATCAAATTCGAATTTTTACTTCTCTATTTTAGTTTAGAGACTAACTAAAATAGGAAGGTATCTTGAAATGCTATTTATAGCAGTACTAAATTTATCACTTCTATATTTAGCATTTGTTATTGGTATTTTCAAAACTCTGTCTCAATAAGAAAGGGATTATCAGTAACCCCAATTCTGTCTTTATGGAACTCGAACTTTCATTTTGACAATGCCTTAGTCGAAATATCTGCATTCTGTTCCTTAGTAGAAACATACAACAACAACATGAACCTCTTGACCACACAGTCTCGAAGATGGTGATACCAAATATCAATGTGGTTGGACCTATCATGAAAAACTGGAGTCTCAGAGAGTTTGATACAACTTTGATTATCGCAGTAGATCATAGTTGGATCCATCCTCTGACCAAACAATCCCACTGGAATCTTCCGCATCCAAATGGCCTCACATGCAGCCTGAATGGAAGCCATGTATTCAACCTCTACTAAGCTAAGTGCAATTGTCCTATGTTTCCTACTATACCAAGAAACTGCAGCTTAACCAAGGTTGAAGATTCCTCCAGAAGTGCTCTTCCAGTATGATGGACTCCTTGCCCAATCCACATCTGTGAAGCCCTGAAGCTTCACTCCCTCTGTCTATTTTTACCCCAATCTGAACTAAGATGTGCCTCTGAGGTATCTCATCACATGCTTTGATGCCTTCCAAAATAGCTTGGTAGGCTGAACCATAGCTTGACTCAGCTGGTTCACCACAAAGCATAAGTCGGGTCATGTGTTCACCAGATACATAAGTGAACCCACCAGCTGCTGATAAATAGTAGCAGCTACTACCCCACTTGAAGTAGCATCCTCCTTCCTCTAGTTCCGAGCTAAAGGAGTCTGCATGGGGTTGCACTTCTCCATATGAAAGTGCCTGAGTGTCTCATTGGCATACTTGCCTTGAGACACAAGTACTTCACCATCTTTCTGCCACAACTCCATGCCTGGAAAGTAGTGCATAAGACCCATGTCTTTCATTTCAAACTCTCTTGCAAGGTCCTCCTTGCAAGACTGTATCAACTGATCATCACCTATCAAAATCAGATCATCAACATAAATAACAATGACCAATGGCTTACCTTATACCATGATGTGGTAAAGGTTCACATCTGCTTCACCCTTGGTGAAGCCCAACCCGGTGAAATAGCTGTCGATCCTGGTGTACCAAGCACGAGGTTCTTGCTTCAACCCATCCAAAGCCATCTTGAGTCAGCACACATGTGACTCATGATTGAAGGTCTCAAAACCCTCTGGCTACTCAATGTACACCTCCTCCTCGATATTCCCATTGAGGAATTTTGTCTTCTCATCCATCTGGTGGATCTTCCAACCCATCTGAGCTGATAGTGCCAACATCGATCTGATAGATGAGTACCTTTCTATAGGAGCAAAGGTCTCATCGTAGTCGATCCCCTCGACCTGTGAGAAACCTCTGGTAACAAACCTTGGCTTATGTTTCTCAACACTACCATCAACTACTTGCTTTACCTTGTAAAGCCATATGGAACTCACCATTGAGTTACCTTGAGGTCTTGGGACAACATCTCACACACTATTCCAAATGATAGAGTCGTACTCCTCTACCACTGCATCAACCCAGACTGGTTGTTGCACTGCTTCCTCGAATGAAGAAGGTTCGGTATCTACACACTCCCCAACTAAGGCCATGTACCCAGTGTACTGCTCGAGCGACCTCCTCTATCTGCACTGAGAAGATGGTTATACCACATTCTCCCGTGCATCGAGCATCAACCTGTCAGCTTCCCTTGAGCGCTTCTGCCCATCTCTGGAAGTCCCAGCATAGGTGGATGTCTCCACTCCCCGATCCTCTGCATGCGACTGCTCCGCATCAATCTGAGGCTCCTCCTCATTAGGATCTGAAAGTTCATCCTTTGCATGCAACATGAGCTCCCTCTCAAGTGATAATCACATGGCTTTTTGCTCGTCGAACTTCAGATCCATGCGTACCCCTGTCCTCTTACTGGTAGGCAGGTACACCCGATAGTTGTGGGGTGTATCCATGTACCCCACAAGTATTCCCAACTCAGCTGTTAGATCCAGCTTCTTCCGGGCATCTTTGGTCACATGACAGTAAACTGATGATCCAAAGATTTAGAAGTGACTCACATCTGGTCGCTTCCTAGAAAAGGCCTCCATAGGTGTCTTCATTCCCAATATACGGTGTGGGCTTCTGTTTTGCAAGTATACTGCTGTATTGCATGCCTCAGCCCACAAATGCAGTGGTAGGCTTTGGTCATGCAACATCGCTCGAGCTGCTCCCACAATCAATCTATTCTTCCTTTCGGCCACCCCATTCTGTTGTGGGTTATGGGGTGCCATCAATTCTCGTTTAATTCCTTTTGTAGCGCAAAAGTCTTTAAACTGTTGGGAGACATACTCTCCACCATTGTCACTACGCAAGGCTTTTATTTTCTTTCCAGATTCTTTATCTGCCAAGGCTTTAAACTCACAAAACCTCAAGAATGTCTAATCATTCTTTTGCATAAAGTAGATCCAACATATACAAGAAAAATCATCAATAAAAATAGCGTAGTACCTTTGTTTAGTGGTGGAGGCTGTAGAGAATGGTCCACAAACATCTGAGTGAACTCGCTCTAGGATTGCTGCATCTCTACTGTCTCGATCTGGAAAGAAAGATTTCGCATACTTACCCAAGGTACAACCTTTGCATGTATTTGTCTGCTCCATTTATCCGTTGGGTAGTCCGGCTGAAATCTGTTGCATGATCTTTAGGGCTTCATGGAGCAAGTGTCCCAGTATTCTATGCCATAGCTCGCCAACATCTTGGCTCTACACCATCTCAGATTTGGAACAAAATGTAGCACAGTCATCTACCTCCAGCTTGTAAAGATTCTTTACGCGAATCCCAATTCGCTTGGTCTGTCTAGTACGGATATGCCTCATGAATACCTTTATCTTCTAGCATAGCGATAGACACAAGATTATTCTTCAAACCTGGTACATACTTTACATCAGTCAGGGTGAGCGAAGCTCCATGCTTCCTCTGAAACACAACCGTACCTTCACCTGAAACATGGTACTTTCCATCATCGCCCATCTCGATCTGCATCTAGAGATCCTTCTCCTCCAAGGTACTGAAAAGATTCTTGTCACCTGACATGTGGAATGAAGCTCCACTGTCCAACTACCACACACATCCCACCATGGATGAAACCATGCATGCAATAAGAGAGAAATCCAGTTCAAACTGTGAGGCCAGTGCCTCACCATTAGATCCCTTCGAGGATCCCTTCTTGGATTTCTTCTATGGACAATTTGTAGCATAATGGCCCACTTCATGAAAATGAAAGCATCACACTTTCGATTTGTCAAACTTCTTCTCACCATGGGAAGAACTAGATTTGGGATGGGATGCCTTCCCTTTCCCTTTCCTCACCTTACTTGCTAAGGCTAGATTTTCCTCATCATCTTGCTTCGATGAGGATCCATCTCTGGTGCTTCTTCTTATTTCCTCCTGCATCAAATCCGACCAAATTCGTTCCCAATCGGGCAGTTTTTCTCTTCCATTAACCGACTCTTGGTAGCTATGCCAGCTCTTAGGAAGACCAAGGAGTGCAAGACTCACCATGTCATCATCAACGATCATGATTCCTACACTTCCAAGCTCATCCCTGCAGGTGGTGAGCTTGTTCAGATATGTGGAGATCATGTCGCCCTTTTCACACTTGATTTTCTGAAGCTTGTCTTTTAGCGCTAGCTTCCTCTGATCAATGTTGTTCTGATATAGATCTTTCAATGTTTTCCACATCAAAAATGGTGTCTCCTTCCCATGGAGGCTCAAGACAATGTGGTCTTGAACTCCCTCCAGGAGAATTCTCCTTGCTCTAGCCACACATTTCTTCCATTCCGCCAATTCTGTAGCATCAGTCGGCTTGGGGACTTCTTGATCAATGAAGTCCTTTAAACCATTATCCTTTGATACTACTTCTATGTGATCCTTCCAGGTTATATAATTTGAGCTGCCATCAAGGGCTTATTCGAGTCTTAAACTATTAAATTCCATTGGTGAAATTGAGATGTGATAAGAACTCAATTTGTATATTCAGGAACTTGAAGCTTCGAACTTCTCCCTTCATGTATACTGTTCTTTGCTTTGATCAACTTTGCTTTGATACCATGTAGAAATTCCCATTGTAGGTCAACATATTATGCAATATACTAAAGCAAAATACAAGATCTACTTCTACAACAAACTTTGCGAAAGCTTAATTGAATATGAGCAAGATCAATGAGAACACATATAACTAAGAATGAGAAATCAATCACACATAACATAGAAGAAATAACCCGGGGAAGTTGCAGCCTAAAACCCCAATCTCTGTATTATCATATAAGTGGAAATATGTTCAACTTACAAAAAGAATCAACTCTCAAGCTATCCTTCTCTCTCTGCAATCAAACAAAACAGCTCATGGATTGAGTAGACACTAGATATGCCTTCCCTCAGCCCTCCAAGCCTCCTATTTCCTTGTGTGGCTTTTCTTGGGGTCTAATGATGTCACATGTGTGAATTGGCCTCATCACACTCACTAAACTGAAGAAGTAACTGTGCAATCTCCAAGAAATGAATTCCTTCTGCATGCAAGATATATTCACATTGGAATATTCCTGCAATTGATAGTACATTGTCCCTCCATCTGATCTCAACTGGGTCTCTATCTGAACTGACATGCATAAGCTATTTATGAGAGAATATTCAGTTATTTGAAGTGCAGCAGTTACATGCATGCATGCATTAGCTAACTGAACTCACAATTAATTCAACAAACTATTTGAATTAATCTAACTGGACTTGACTCAGTTAACTGAGCCAACTAATTACAACTCAATATTATAACTCACTGATGGATAAATTCCTCAATTAATGGAGAAAATGTTGCATGTCCCCACATAGACTTCATGTTTGATTTTCTACAACTAACTAACTCAAGATGAATTAATTAATTATTTTACAAACAACTGCTAAGATCAAATTCGAATTTTTACTTCTCTATTTTAGTTCAAGGATTAACTAAAATAGGAAGGTATCCCGAAATGCTATTTATAGTAGTACTAAATTTAGCACTTCTATATTTAGCATTTCTTGTCGCTATTTTCAACAATGGCTCTGCGGTTGGCCTGGCCACCTCTTTGCTGCGCTTAACACGGAGCCCGATGTGGCCATTGCCATCACCCATGACAACAAAGGCCTTGAATCGAGTGTTCTTCCCGGCCTTTGTCTACTTTTGTCCAGATATGATCTTCATGACCTCATCCTTCAACTAGGGTCCCACCATGGTCTCCACGATCTGGTGCTCCTAAATGGCCAACGAGAAGAGATAGATTGGCTCGAGGGAACGAATTTTTCCTTCTTTTACCAGGAAGCTGAGCTTTATCACGGGTACCCACTTTCCTTCTTCATCTCTCGTAATATTTATGTTATATATATTGAATTATACTTTTTTTGAAAATACGAGTTTATGTAACTTTGGAAATTTTATGAGTATGGAATTCTTTTTAAGGATTAATTTTAAGTTTAGATTCTTTTTTTTAAGGATTAATTTTAAGTTTAGCGTTTGAATCTATAATGTATAATCATACTTTTTTTCAAGTTTTAAGTTGTTTTTCTTATATTGAATTGTAAAATAAAGATATAAATTGAATCTTTTTATTGATATATTCTTAGTATTTTACTTATTTGTAAATTTGTATTTATAAAATTGTCTATTAAAAAATTATAATTGGATGCTTATTTTTATTTTTATTGTAATAGTTATGTTATATATATTGAATCTTTTAATAAAATGTTTGAAAATATGAATTTATGTAACTTTGGAAATTGTATGTGAATGAAATTCTTTTTAAGGAGTAATTATAAGTTTAGATTCTTCTTTTTAAGGATTAATTTTAAGTTTGGCATTTGAATCTACAATGTATAATCATAATTTTTTTAAGTTTTAAGTTGTTTTTCTTATATTGAATTGTAAAATAAAGCAATAAAAGAAATTTTGGAATTTTTTATTAAGTGGAATTCCCTTAAAAATTTAATATATGTTTAATGTTTGAATCTAAAATATATGATGTCACTTTCTTTAGGTTTTAAGTTGTTTTTATTTATATTGAATTATAAAATAAAACTTATGAGAATATGAATTTATATAAAAAAACATTGGAAAATTTATATGAAGTGGAATATGAGTTTATGTAACTTTGGAAAATTTATGTAAATGGAATTCTTTTTAAGGATTAATTATAAGTTCAGATTCTTCTTTCTAAGGATTAATTATAAGTTTAGTGTTTGAACCTATAATGTATAATCATACTTTTTGTAAGTTTGTTGTTTTTCTTATATTGAATTGTAAAATAAAGAATACGATTTTAGATAAAGAAACTTTGGAATTTTTTTATGAAGTGGAATTCTCTTAAAAATTTAATATCTTGGATTTCATATTGTAAAGCTTCTTATTATACATTAGATATCTAAACATAGTCATATAGGGGAAGTGTTTTTCATCTTCCACCTTCCTAGTATCACAAGTCTGACAAATTCTATCATCCCAGGGCACCTTGGGAGTAGACCAGCACCGAGTCTCACTCTGAAACTCATGAGAGTTGGTTTTAATCCTAACAATGTTCATTTTCTTCTTAGTGCTAGTCAACATAAAGAGATAGTTCTAGTTATCGAGGGTGGGGTTGATCACCTCTTTATAGTACCTTAGCTTTCTTTTACCCTCCAGCTCCTTAGCATCCCACATCTTCTCCTTAAAAATGGAGGTAATAGTATCTTTGATATTGTCATTGATTCCCATGATGATCTCCTCCTTAATGCCCCAAAGGTTGAGCTAAGACTAAGCATCCTGATTCCACCCACGCTTGAGGTGCAGGTGGGGGTTTTGACTAAACTTAGAAGCAATTTGTCGGAGCCTCTTGGATTTCGTATTGTAGAGCTTCTTATACATCAGATATCTAAACATAATCATACTTTCAATGGGGGACAGTCCAAATTCGATCAAGAGGATAGGATAGGGAGTATTTCCCTTGATCTTGATATTGGCAAATATTTTAGGCACACTGTGTATAAATGGAGACGTGTATAAATGGAAATGCCTCTAGAAATTACTCACAAAGAAATTTGATCTAGAACCATTACCATATAAGGTGAAGGGTTCAGTTTGGTTGAGGCGATGAAAGAAAAAGGTACCATATGAGGGTGAAGGGTTCAGTCTAGCTGAGACTATGAAAGACAAAGGAGGTTTAGTCTGGGATGCAATTATCAATAAAAATAAACTCTTAGAATTGTCAATGAAAATAAACTCTTAGATTGAGAAATTGGGAAGGAAGTTGCACATGTATCTTTTTTGAGTAGATTGTTTGATTGTATTACTTTTAACATTAACATTTATTTTTCACTCAAATTGGGCTATAGTTAGATCATGTAACATATCGCATCTTTTTTCATCTATGCTCTTCTTCCATATGTGCTACCCACTTACGATGTTTCATTTGCAACATTTGGTGCAAATGCTAGTATAAAATATTAATTCACCCAAAAAATAGATATTTAAATTCTAAATTCAAACCATTAAAATTGGCTAATGGAGTAATAGATATTTAATTTCTAAATCCAAACCCCTACAAATACTAGATATTTAATTTCTAAATCCAAACCCCTACAAATACTATTGATCCATATATTTACAAATACTCTCATTTTAAGATCCATATATTTCAAAAAATAGTAAGCACCAAAAAAAATAGATATTTAAATTGTAAATTCAAACCATTAAAATTGGCTAATGGAGTGATAGATATTTAATTTCTAAATCCAAACCCCTACAAATACTCTTGTTTAAAGATCCATATATTTACAAATACCCTGGTTTAAAGATCCATATATTTTTAGAAAATCATAACTACGAAAAAAAATTAAATTCTAAATTCAAACCATTAAAATTGGCTAATAAAGTTATAGATATTTAATTTCTAAATCCAAACCCCACAAATACCATACCCTTATTTAAAGATCCATATATTTAAAAAAATCGTAACCACCGGAACTTACCTTAATTGGACACTCTTTCTCTCTTCACAAGATGGAGTGCAGTTCCGTGGTTGATCTGCTAAACATATTTTGTTTCTGGCGGCCTTCTTGAGCATGGACACATTTTGCTATGATAAGGCTTATTCTATTCCGGTTCCATATGGGATATATGTTATTATTTTTTGGGTTATGATAATATATATTTCGTGCTCAGCTTTTGCTTTAAGGAGCTACATAGACCAAATAAAAACAGTATAGAATGAGATAATGACTACAAAGACATAGCATAGACTTTGATGCAACATGATGTTAACGAAAAACATCAATATGTACTTTCTTTATTATATAATGAAAGCCTTTTTCCTTCCTGAAAAAAACACTTGCCATAATTATCATAATGTGAACATAAATTGGGCGGCCATGGAGTTACAATTGCCTTTGGCGCTGAACGGAGCCTGGGACGGTGAATTCCTGTATAGTTTTCTGATTTTCGGTGGAAAATTGTTATTAATTTTATAAGCGTTTCTTATTAGTCGTGCTGCTTTGAATTTATTAATTTCCCCTGTGCTTGGCACATCTCTAATTTTCGCTGTAAATTTAATTAAAACAACAACAAAAAAACAGATTTTGAAATTATAACGACAAAGCATCTATATTGTCTCACGTCCTCCTCAACAAACCTCCCGAAGTTACTGTTGTATGTACTTGTATGATGTAAAATGGTGTGTTCCAAGGACAAATCCTACTCACACGGATACTTAAATTCAAGGGGATGTGTTCCACAGAGAAATCCTGTGGCTAAATCCTATTGAATTCAGCATTTAAAAAGAAATTCCATCCTAGGTTAGGGATTTATCTTAACAATTCCATCAGCATTTACTAAGCTCGCACAATAAGTTCATTGAATACTAAGCTCGCACAATAAGTTCATTGAAAGCAATCTTATCACTCCTAGAATATATGGTCTCCCTAAGATTCATAAGGAAGGAGCTCCCCTTAGGCCCATAGTCAACACCATTGGGGGTCCTACCTATCTTCTGGCGAAGTTCCTTGCCTTGAAGCTTAAACCCTTAGTTGGTCGTACAGGGTCCTTCGTTAAAGACTCTGCTTCTTTTATTGAAGAGCTCAAAGACATTAGGCTAGACTCTGGGGACATTTTGGTTAGTTTTGATGTGGTTTCCCTGTACACTTGCATCTCTATAAATGAGGCCATGGATGTAATCTACCATCTAACCAATCTTGATACCGCTCAGTTGGTTGAGATCTGCCTCACTTCAACCTCTTTCTGTTTTCAAGGGGAGTTCTTTGAGCAAACCTGTGGGGTTGCCATGGGCTCACCCCTTTCCCCTGTTGTTGCGAATCTTTTTATGGAGGATTTTGAATCCAAGGCTCTTAATGCTCCCTGCCTCCTGCCGAAGCTTTGGAAAAGATATGCAGATCACACTAATGTCCTCTGGTCTCATGGCCAAGAGGAGTTAGACCTCTTCTTTGATCATCTCAATAGTCAATCCTTGGCCATTATGTTCACTAAGGAGTAGGAAGTCGAGGGTTGCCTCCCTTTCCTTGATGGTTCCCTCTCCCATCGAGTGTTTCGTAAAAAAACTCATAGGGAGCAATATCTTCATGCTAGTTGCCACCATTTCCCGGCTCAGAAGTTGGGGGTTCTCAACACCCTTGCTACTCGTGCCTTAAGGATCTCTGATGAAAAGAGCTTCGAGGAGGAGAAATCCCATCTCCTTAATGTTTTTGTTGAGAATGGTTATAGTAGGCACTTGGGTCAGAAGGCTTTCCTCAAAGCAACTAAGAATTCTGTAGCTAAAAGAGATAAGAAGGAGAGGATTCCCGGTGTCCATCTTCCGTTTGTTCAGGGGACTACGGACAAGATTGCGAGGATTCTTAAGAAGCATAATGTCCCCTTGACCTTTAGACCTCTCAATACCATTCGTAAGTCCCTCGAATCTGTGAAGGATCCCATCGACCCCAAGGACATGAAAGGGGTTTATATTATTCCTTGTTCTTGTGGGACCCCCTATATTGGTGAGACTGGTTGCTCCATTAATCAAATGATTAGTGAGCACACAACGAACCTTAAGCATAGGAGAGCTAAGTCTTCTACTTTAGCAGAACATGTTGAGAAAACCAATCATCATGTCTGCATCGAGGAGGCTAGTGTGATTGCTAGAGTGTCCCAATTCCATCACCGAAAATTTAGGGAAGCGCTTGAGATTGAAAAATAGGCCGAAAATCTCAATAGAGAGGATGGCTCGAGGATCAGTAGTCGCTAGGTCCCAACCCTCTCCTCCTAGTCATGGTTTTCCTGCCTTCCCTTCCCTTTGTTTTGTTTTTTTGCTGTCTTTTATGATTTTTTCCCCTGGTTTCTTGTTTCTTGGGGCTTTTGTTCCTTGAAGTTCTTGTAGTAGCTCTTATTTATGCTAATATCTTAAAGAGAATACGCTTGAAATTAATCTTTGTGTATTTTAACCCTTAAATAAACTTTTAATTTTAAATATTAACATTTTCTTTCTAACCCTTAAATTACTCTAATATTTATATATTTAACTAACTTTTATAGATGCTATTGAATTAAAATTAAATTATTTTTAATTAATTTATCTTAATATATTTTTAGAATTATAGGCGTATACACTGTCCCTTTATCTTACATTTTATTAAAATTATATAACTCACTATTTATATATTACCCTAATATTTATAACTTTTATAACTAACTACTCTAATATTTAGATTTAATAAGTTTGATTACTTACTATTAATTTAGATTAATTTATTTTATAATATATATATATATATATTTATA
Source organism: Pinus tabuliformis (assembly GCA_031772625.1). Taxonomy (NCBI): domain Eukaryota; kingdom Viridiplantae; phylum Streptophyta; class Pinopsida; order Pinales; family Pinaceae; genus Pinus; species Pinus tabuliformis. The sequence continues at coordinate 10,052,518 of CM062813.1, forward strand.
ATATCATTAATTTACTCTATTATCATAACCTTATATTACCCTATTAGTTATATATATTTGTTGAACTTCTATAAATAACTATTATTTAATATTAATTTAGTTTATAATTAATTTAATATTTATTTATATATTAGTATATGGAACAACCCCTTTGACTTTTGTTTGAATCTAGATATTTAGGTATATTTATATATTTAATAATTTTTATAACTAACTAACTATTAATGTATATTAATTTTGGTTATAATTTATTTTTAATATATATTTATAATTATAAGTGGATAAAAATGGTCCATTTACTTTTGTTCTAATAAGAATTTAACTAACCAATGTTACTTTTTTAATTAAATAATGGTTATACCCCTATTCCTGTCCTAACTAACCAGTCAAATCTAGCCGTTGTCAATATAGCCGTTATACAGCCGTTGGAGTCTCTGCTCTATCTATTTAACATGCAAAGCCTGATCTGCTCATTCAACTTGTCCTGACGATGAACCACACTAGTTGGTTCGAAACGCGTCGACAAATGAAATATCTTGTGATTTATGCCGAAAAATCTCTCATAAAGTTAATATGGATCACAGAAGCCTCAATTCAACAACTAAAAAAAAATAGAATTTCAAATCAGTTATATATATATATATATATATATATATATATATATATATATATATATATATATATATATATATATATATATTTAAAATCTATTATATTTATTAAAAAATTTCTAAATGGAGTGAGAATCATAGAGGATGGCATTCTCGAGGGAATGGGTTGGCGTTCATGTTAGGCACATCGTCTCATGTGGGTGGGTTGGCCTCCCTACCCTCCCATAACACTTTGAGTATGGGAGAGAGTAAATTCCGACGTGTGAGGTTTCATGTCATCTTGGGTCTCAAGGGTGGTGGCAAGCATCCAAACATTACGGAGGGTGGTGAGGGTGTGCGTTGGATGTTATGCATATGTGTGTGTATTGGTGTCTGTGGTGTGGGCATTGTGGGAAGAAGTGGAAGTTGCAGAAGTTCCCCTATCCAGGCGAGGGGACGACACCACCATTAGCATTTCCTCCCCTGATTTCAGGTGTGCGTCGTTATTAATTGCTGAATTGGGCTTCATCACTGTGAGTGTGCAAGGAAAGCGGGGTATGGTTGTCTGTTTAAGGTGGTATTTCTGTTGTTTCAGTTTCATCTTGCACGGTTTTAGTCCGGGTCGAGTGGGAACTAGTTTTTTCTAGAACGAGATAGTAGTAGTGGTCCTCTTCGGTCTATTTACAAGCTTCTATGTTGTTGGGTGAAGTCATTGGAATGACAATATTGGGCTCTTGTTATAGGGGCTCTCAGGTGGCCACTTCAGGGAGGTGCATATTTTGGGATCATGGTGGGTGGTTGTTTTGGTACTGTGTGTTCTTGGCACCGTGGGGTGTGGAGGATCAGCTGAGGCTAGTTGTGTCTCCTTTTGTGCAGGAAGCTTGGGCTGTATCAAGCGAGTGGTCCTTTGTTCATTCCAGTGGTGTCAGGGAGCCAGTCACGTGCCTTGTTCCTCTCGCCAAGTGCAACCCAATTCGAGCAATTCTGGGAAAGACATGTCCAGGTCTAGGCTCGAGATGGTGAGTGGCAGTGGTGGCCTGGTTCAGGGTGGACAAAGTGGTTGTAGGTTGAGTCGTATGACATCAGGGGGTAGAGGAGGTGGGCAGTCGGGGCTCTCTAGGTACGTAGGGCATGTTGCTTGGGGTGGTAGGCACGAGGGCTCAACGTTGGGTCGAGGTGACAACACTTCTTCTATCGAGCAATGAAGGGGCTCGGCTCGCCGTGCTATTTCTAGGCGTCATGTATTGGCGCATCATGGTGGTAATGGACAACGAAATTTTTTTTGTGTTGATCAATGTCAGGGCTTGATTCAGTCAATTATAGAGGTCTAGGGACTTTGGAGTGGGTTCAACAAGAGAATCATACTGAATTGATAGCAACTTTGAACAAAATGCATTATTTCCAGTGCCATGTCCGGGAGCATGTAGTGGGTCTGGCAAGGCTATAATTTGTTATCGAAGAAGGTTGAGAAGCTGGAGGCCTAGATGGCCCATTTCGAGGAGCATGTCCAATACTCCTTTCGTCCTTTGCCACCTCCTGGAACAACCCTGGACAACCCAAACTCCATCACTTCTAACAACTAACATGGATACAAATGTTTTATATGTTTTGTTTGTTTACTCGTGCCTATGACCTCTTAATTTGTGGACTATGTCTTTTTATATTTTTCTATTTCACTATCATCTACTTTCAATAGTAGTCAACAAACCTCGCTGAAATAACACTACGTGCATTTTTGTTATGATATACCTCTTTTGAAACCATGAATAAAAGATAAACTTGAAAAAACTATATTTATTAAAATTAATTAATAACCTACTTAAATTAAAAACAATTATTTATATATATATATATATATAATATAAAAATATTAACTATTCTCTTATATTCATTTGAGGTGATATAAAACGTGAATCTCATTATTTCAATAATACTTCATACTATGGCGATTACTGATTAAAGTACCTTAATAAACTAAAATTAAAAATAATAATTAATATTATGTTTTACATAATAATAATGTTCGTTCTCATAATTCTTTAAGTAATGTACGGCAATAAATTAGAAAGAAAACACATTTTAATATATTAAATTTGAACAATAAAAAGATTTCACATATGGAAAATGAGACAACGTAATAGCTAATCTTGGTTAAGGTTTATGATTGATTAGAGATATATGAAGTATGAATGTTACCATACAGTATAATAAATTATAATAAATTAGAAAGAAAATATATTTTAATATATTAAATTTGAACAATAAAAGGATGTCGCTTATGGAAAATGAGGCAACTCGTCCAAAAATTTTCATATAATAACTAATATCGAATATAGATGGTTAAGATTTATGTTTGATTAAGTATGGATGTTAACATACAACATTGTTTGGTTAATGATTATATAGGAAAACAGAGCACTTAATTAATTGTTTTAAATTTATTATGAGTTTTATGAGAATCGCAATAATGATAAATCACATGTAAAGATATGCTATTTAAAAATGTAAATGTTTTTTGATAGATATATTAGAGGAAAACATCAGATTAATAATTTTATAGATTTTTTTATTATTATTACAAAATGTGGCCTTAATTATAATTAATAATTTTCTATGCGATATAGCATTTTTTTCCGAAGAAAAGGGAAAATAATAAAAAATAGACCTAACAAAAACACATATTTTATTTTAATAAAAATGTTAAGTGAATTTACATTATAAAAATTCATAAATTACAAAATTAAATTAATTAATTAATTGTTTTGCATTTTTTTTACTCATCGATATATAATAATATTTTTTTATATTATTATTCTATTTACAATATTAAAAGGTAGATATTTTTTGAGTATCCTGAAAACCATTTCTAATTGGTGTAAAAGTTTTTTTTCTAACCCAATCCTCAACCACATATGAATGCTTACCTTCAGTTTTATATTGTAGATAATCTAGAAAGAGAGAAATCAAAGAATATTTAAAAACTCCTCTGTGCTTGCTAATCGTATTTGGCACTTTACCCTAACTCGCATCAAAGAAACCATCCTTTCTCTCCCCCATACCTCCTATAAGAAGAAGTCCTAAGGAGTTCAATGCTAGCTCTTCCAACGCTGGCATCTCATCCCCTCCAGCCTTCACCTCCCCTCCCCCCTCTCTCATGCTAGCACTACAATTTGGCCCCCTTTCCTCCCTGATTTTCTCAAGCTCAACTTGGTAGAGCATCAAAAGAGAAGCCAAGCCAATTTTCTTTGGAGTTATTATCAGATATCACAATGGTTATCCATTCTATATTTATTCTACATCGATGGGTATAAATACAGATAATGTAGCTGACCTCATGAGACTTGTCACTAGATTGTAAGTTGCACAGAGTCGAGGATACTCCAAAATGTTTGTTGAGGGTGACTCTCAAATCATGATCAACATGATAAAAAAAAATATAGAATGACACTCATGTTCATAAAGTACCCAAGTTTTGGCATCTAGAAGCTCTCATCAACAGGCCTTAGTCATGATGGCCCACGTGGAAGTCACCGTCCCCTCCCATGTTCAATGCATAGGTAGCAATATAAAATATATATTAGGAAATCATGGATTTCTTGACTCTCTAGAAATGATGTCATCCACCTAGAATCTCATGCTAGTTCTCCATATAATGATGAATGTCAGGAGTTGATCATGAAAAATGTTGTTGTCTCATATAAGGTGATTTTAATGCAAAGTGGAGGGGGTCGACAGGTTGTCACAACCCCTACTAGCCATGTGGCCAATGGACATGATAACATGCCTCAATAACAAAACAAATGATAGACATACTCAGAACACTTTGTCTCAAGTGAGTTTTATTTCAAATCCTCAATCCCAAGACCATGCACCACAGAAATTTTGAAGAGTTATTATCTTGCCATGATGGTCTTGTCCTCGCATGTGAGATATACATAGTTAACAACTTTATAAATTCAACTATCTTATTGGAATGATTTTATTTGTTTGCTACTATGGAAGAGACACTCCTTTGGATTATAGCTCCTTCCACTTCTTTTGGAAATCATCATTGGGTGCTATAGTTGTCCCACCCTTGTGAAATCCATCTAGGACCTCTCACTTTTACTCGTATTTCTCTCAACAACTTCAATCCTATTAAAATTCTTAAATTTTAGCATTACACAGACACTTTTCATTTGACTCCATAGCTTCCTAGCCAAGACCATTTGCTTTGTTTTCTTATCCTATCAACTTTGCATGTATAGGAGAATGCAAGTCTCATGTAGAAGGCAGTTCCATGCTAGTTACTACTCCTTGTGGAAGCTAGACTCCTATAGAATCTTCTAGTTTGAAGGTTTATGATATGTCAATGTTAATTAGTTATTGCCACTGATTCCAAAATTGAAGCACTCTCCTCATTGGTTTTCTCCTTATCGGCTTTTAGTATCTAGCTTTGTCTACTCACAAATATTTTTCTCACCCTTCACCCATACAAATAGCTTTGTATTCCTCCCTTTCTCCTTAGGTAGTGGTTTGTCGCCCCTTATGGCTAGTCTCCTTGGTAGGCTCTCCAACTGACCATGTCAATTCCCATGCTCCCTTTTTCTTCTTGCAACTGGATGAAGGCTTACTCTATTATTTATTTTTTTTCCTTCTAACTCATTCATATCATCCTACATCATCTCCTCCTTATGTACCACTCTCCCTTGAGTCCAACGCTCACTTTCCTGTCTTCTTACTCATCCCTATGAGTATACACAACTGGTTTTTTTGGGGCCCATCAATGAGCACACATATGGCGAGGCGATGCCTATTGTCAGGAAAAAGCCTCTTAGGGACATACATGTGTGCATCACATGATTCATGAATCATTCACCATATTTTGTAACCTTACCTCGAGACTCATCCAAGATGAGCTAGGTCGCATGGAATAGGATGGGGCCTCCCAATGGAAGTATCTGTCAGATACAAAAAAGTTTTGGAGGATGTGGATAACTAGGTGTTTGATATTAGGCATACTTGAGGTCAGTTTAATTAGTACATGTAGATAATTGATTTGTGTTGGCATGTGAAGTTCCTCCTATGAAAAATTCAGATGGATTGTTCTTATCATAGGGTTGGCATCCTACACCCTCTAGAGCACCTTCATCATTAGTTGAGGGACATAGATCAATGCTTGGGTCGTATTGAGTAGGATCTATGCATTTCTCCACTTGTAGGCAACACCTATGACAACATTGGAGATCTGATTGACTTTGTTGCTACTAACTCTAACCCCTCGACATAGATTTTCTATGATCACGCCTATTTTCTATGCCGCATCCTATTTTGTTTTGGGATTATATAGTTCTCTCTATAGGCTAATTTGACATTTTTTCTAATACATACACTTTTTTATTTTTTATTTTTACAAATCATGATTTCCTGTACTTCTTTGCGAAGAGTGCAGTTTTTGCTATGGTCTTGTCTCCCTACTGAACTATTGACTAGCTTCTCTCACATATCCATGTAAATCTAAATTTTGAAAACAATACCATATTTACCCAAAAAAAATAATATATCTAAAAAATAAAATTAAGTATGTTCTAGCCGTCCAAATTGCAAATATAAATTAAGTTAAAAAAATATATATCTTAACCATTTAATCCCAAAAATAAATGATGATCATTTTCTTATATATGTATATATAATTTAAAATGGTTATAAGATACCAAAGAAATTATGTGTACCAAACCTGGATATTGAGATGGTTTTAAATCCATCTATAAAAGTTTATCAAAATGTCCAAAGAATTCCAATGATTAATAATGTATGCATACCTTGGTATCATATAACTAAGAGTTACAAAACATTCAAATTGAAAAGATGGTTGAGTTGCATCAAACAGCGTGTTCTATTATATACATTTGGATTATTATGAAATAGAGATGAATGTACCAAACATGTTTTACCTTCGAACAAAATTTTCTACTAAAGTAAAAATAATCTAAGGTCTAGTGAACAATTAGGTATATATGTGATAATTTGGAAAAAAAGTTCTTACAAGTTTTCCAACGTAGCGTTTTGTTTCTTTTCACATTGTACCACAAATATATGATTATGGAAATATTAAAAATAAAATAATATTATGAATGCAATTATATTATTGTAAGAGTATTTTTTTATCTCAAAAATGACTATTAGAATTCGGTGAATAAGAATTTATGTGAGGTTATAATTCACAATATTTGGTTATTTGGAAAACATAGTATTGGAATACCCATGTTAAAACATTCTTTTAAGAAAACATATGGAGTAGATAGAAGAAAACATATGGAGTAAATAGAAAAAATGGGTCTTCACAGTATGACCTAATAAGGTACCTAATTGAAAACTCCCATAAGTAGAGAAAAGTAAAAAATATTATAGGAAAAACAAATCCCCAAGAGGGAGAGATATGTTAGTGTTCAAAGATGGGATGATGGAACTATTGATCCTACAATTGGAAAGAATATGATACCGATGGTCGTTAAAAGTTCTAATCCAAAAGAACCAAAATTGTGAAGGTGAAAGGAATTAAATCTTCAAGAGCTTGTTTGAGCTCCAAAGCAAAAGATGTCGTAGAAGCATAAGAAAGGCATACATTGACAAAGACCTAATAAATTCTTATGATAAGCGTTGATAAAGTAATATAGCAATGGATTAAAGAAAATAAACCACCATCAACTAGTAAATGAACGGTGAGGTCTATAGACCCTTAAAGGACAAGAAGTATGGAAAACCCACAAACTTACCATTGAGGAAAAATAAACAACATAGAACGTACCACACCCCCCCCCCCCCCAATTTGTTCTTCCCATAAAATATGATAAAAGCGTAGTACAAGACAATAATAAAATGTAAATAACAAAATAGTATCAAGGAACTCAACAACAAGACAATAAGATAGCATAATCAAGTCAATCAAGTAACTAGACAATAAAGAATCAACTATGAGTAGGCTTTGTTGTCATGAACCCTCTCCCCTTTCCCCAAAACATAACTAAATTAGACACAACAATCAATACAAAAATAGATGAATGTTGTATGCTTACACAACTAATGATACACAATGATATGAAGTACGTGAGCATGTTTTAAAATGAAGCCACAACCATCCATTAATCCATCAATGGTCAATGGTAATGGTTGGTATTGGTCCGTAATTTAGGATTTTATATAGTTTTTAAAACAATCTAAATGCACTTTTATGAGGTTTTTATTCCTAGTTAAACTCTTCTTATTCATAAAATCAATTTGATGTTCTTTAGGCTCTAAGCCAGATGCACTAATAGTAGTGGAATCAACAACACTATCATGTTCAATAACATTATAAACCATTTCATCAATTTCTACATCATAATGAAAAAAGGGGTTTCTCTTTTAACAATATAGTCTAAACTCCTTATCCAACAAATGATATATTCCCAAAATGAAAAAGATCAAATGTAAGGTGTGAGGTGGTAGTTATAGCATAGCCAAGGAATGATTTGTATGTTCGTACTTCAAGCACAATAGGAATATAAATTCCTTGTCTATCTTTCTCAAGTCCTCCTTGATTATATCTTATTTTGTTTAATAGTTCAAATCCAATACGGGTAGTGTGAATTTCAAAGTTGCATGAAATAAATGTGATGATGGATAACCATCAACATCAAGCTTTTTGGATCGAGACTCACTCTAGAACATAGTATAGGGGAGATGTGAGTAATGTAAGTTAGTAATGTAATGTAAGTAAGTTTGTCAAAACATTTTAAATGCGAGGCCAAATATATATCTATAGGGGAAATATGTGGAATGTAATTAATTAATGTATGTAAGTATGTAAATAAGATGTAAAATGTAAAATATAAAATACAAAATGTAAAATTTGGTTAATGTAAAATGAAAGGGGGAGATAGTGGTAGATTTGGAGGCTGGAGAGAGAGAAAGAGTATGATGAGAGGGGGAGAAAAAGAGAGGTGGGAGAAAAAAGGAGAGAGAGGAAGGAAGAGATAGAGAGAAGGAGAGAGGAAGAGGGAGAGAGAGTGAAGGAGGAAGAAAGACATAAATAGAAATGTGGAGAGAGGGTGAGGGAGAGAGGAGAGCAGGTTGGAAGAGAAAGAGGAGAGAGAGGGAGAGTAGGGGAGGAGAGATAGAGAGAAGGGAAAGAAAGAGGGGGGAGAGGAAAAGGGAGGGGAAGAGAGAGATATGGAGAGAGAGTGTAATTTTTGAGAGGTGAGATAGAAAGACAAAGAAGGAGAGATGGTGGGATTAGAGATATAGATGGAAGGGGGAGAGAGGGAAGAAAAGAGAGGCAAAGAGAGGAAGGATGAAGAGATAGATAGATATGGATATATATATCATGTGTGCTTGTGGGTGAGATAGAGAGACAAAGAATGAGAGACAAAAGGAGATATAGACAAATATGGCAAGGGCGAGAGAGGTGGAAAAATAGATAGAGAGAGAGGGAGGAAGAGGCGGAGAGAGAGAGAGAGAGAGAGAGAGAGAGAGAGAGAGAGAGAGAGAGAGAGATGGAGGGGGGAGATTCAATGTTCCACTGAAATAATTACATTGATTTCAGTGTAGATGTTGATTCCTCGTCCTATTTTATTGATTACACTAGATGCATTGCTTTCAATGTAGTTGTTAATTTCTAATATTATTTGATTGGTTACACTAGATTTCTTTTATTGTAGAGGTCGATTTTTAATCCTATTTTAATTCTTGCACGAGATACATTTATTTTAGTATACATGTTGATTTCTAATCCTATTTGATCACTTGCCCTAGATGCATTGATTTTAGTGTACATGTTGATTTCTAATACTATTTGATTGCTTGCACTAGATGCATTTGTTTCAGTGTACATGTTCATTTCTAGTTTGATGTAGCTAGATGTATGATGTACATTAATTTCAAAGTAATTAGATTAGTAGTGTGCATTAATTTTAGTGTATATACAAAAAATAATACCGATGACATTCATTTAGGGAAGAGAGAAAGAGAAGGAGAGAGAGGGAGGCAATGGGAAGAAAGAGAGTGAGGGATACAAAGTTAGATAGATATGGACAAAGGGTGTGTATTTTTGGGGGTTGAGATAAAGAGAAAAACAGATTTTGAGGAAGATAGAAATATAGATAGAGTGGGATGGGAGAGGGAAGAAGAGAGAGACAAAGAGAGGGAGGAGGCATAGATAAAAAGAGATGGAGAGTGAGAGCATGTGTGTTTGGTGAATGAGATAGGGAGATAAAGAAAGAGAGATAGAGGGAGATATAGATATCTATGGTGAGGCAGAGGGAGGTAAGAAGAGATACAAAGGGAAGAAAAGGGCGGAGGGAGAGGCGGAGAGAGAGAGAGATGAGGGAGAGAGGGAGGGGGAACTACAATGTTGTTCACTCAAATAGATGCATTGATTTTGGTGTAATATTGATTCCTGTAACTATTTGATTGATTACATTAGATGCATTGATTTCAGTATTGCTGATTTATAATATTGTTTTATTTTTTTCACTAGATGCATTGATTTCAGTGTAGATGTTGATTTATAATCCTATTTGATTGCTTGCATTAAATGTATTGATTTCAGTTTGCATGTTTATTTCTAATCCTATTTGATTTCTTCCACTACACGCATTGGTTTCAGTATATATGATGATTTCTATTCCTATTTGAATGCTTACATTAGATGCATTGATCTCAATATAGATGTATTTTTTGTTTGTTTGATGTAGCTAGATGTATGATTGATGCAGGAGCATCCAAGCACTCATAATTACAAGAGGAATCCAAAGCAGAGCAAGGAGAGGATGTGGACCATCTAGCAAAGCAGGGGACAATTCTATTAAAAACAGAGTAAATGATGGAATGGATAAGAGTCTCGAGGAGACTTAATGAATGTAATCTACCACATATGTATGCATATAGCAAGTTTAGGGGTTTGTTAGAGGAAATCATGGAGGGATCTAATCGGATCCTTCCAGTGATCCAATCCAATGTGTTCTATATATATTTCATAAGACAGAGAGCAATAGAGAGGGGTGATAAATAGATATTCATGTAAACCCGAGTGGGTAGAATCTAATCAAGAGAGGACTCATTCTAAGGCTAAAATGCCTTAGATCTGTAACCATATTGTGTATAATGAAAGTGTGCTTTGTGTTGAATTGATGTGCTGCATATATTTCCCAAATAGTCTGAATGTTATGTGTTGCGAGACTATTGATTGACCATCGGTCACTGAAGGATTGATGGTGATCTAATGATATTAATTATATGAGTGTTCTGTGTGTTCACAGTGTGTAGACAGAGTCGGCAGAGAACTGTGTTTAATGCAGAAATCCATCAAACTGAAGTGGAATCAATTCCAAGAGGAAATGAAGAAGTGATGCATAGGAATCGTTAAATCTGGGAGATCAACGACTAGGATCAAATCGAAACCAGAATGTTGCATCACTATCATCCAAAGGGAGGAATGAACCTTGGCCAAAAGAAAGAGCGATATGCGATTTGGTAGCTGAACCTGAAACCTTATCAAACATAACCGATAACCTTATCGGGTCCGTAAGGCATATCAGATTGGCGCATTCAAGTGGAAGAGGTCTGGTTGGAGGAAGTGCCAATTGTCGATGGCCCGATACTCTGATGGTTGATTAGCGATATGACGATATGCCGATAGTGATAAAGCACCAATCGGAGATCGAAACGATCACTTATCGGAGGTCGGAGGAGTGGCGCAGTGAAACGCGATTAAAGAGACGGACCCGCCAATATTTATAGAGGTGGGCTTCTGATATTTTAAATCCAGCTTATGTGTTCGGCCGCGTTATTTCCTATGTATTGCGTTAAAGTAATGTGTTCTCGGGTTTTCAAAGGAAAACCAAATAAATGTGTGGTCCATGGGTTTAAAGGCTTATGGCCTAAGCAAATGAATAAATGCTTCCGATAAGTAATGGGCTCATAACCCATAGATCCCAGGATCGATATTATAAAGAAAAGTGGTTTTGGCCTTACCCCAATATCTCTTATCATCAAGTGGTATCAGAGCAAGGAAAGGATTTCCTTCGAGAAGGGAGAAGAGTGCAAGTAGAAGGAGAAGGAGGTACAGTTGTGGTGAAGACCAGAGATTTTATGGTCTTAATGTTGTGCAAAGAGCGACAATGGAAGGTGAGAAGACTTGCAACAACCTAGAGCAAGGAGTGCTCAATTGGTTCCAGAGAAGAGAACCAGAAGGATGCCAAAAGACTAACTGAGGAGGGCTTGCTGAGGTATCGTGTAGCAGAGGAAGATTGTTACTGCAGAGGTTGGTTGCAGAGCTAACAGAAGACCATAAAGGAAATTCCACAGAGATGTGGGTAGAATTGCTAAGGACAAGGAGAAGCATATGACCAGGAGGTCATAAATTTTTGTGCCTCAAGAGTCTGATGTAGGAGCATCTGAGCACTCATAATTATAAGAGGAATACAAAGCGGAGCAAGGAGAGGATATGGACCATCGAGAAAAACAAGGGACAATTATGTTAAAAACAGAGTAAATGATGGAATGGATAAGAGTCTTGAGGAGACTTATTAAATGTAATCTGCCACATATGTATGCATATAGCGAGTTTAGGGGTTTGTTAGAGGAAATCATGGAGAGATCTGATCGGATCCTTCTAGTGATCCGATGCAATGTGTTCTATATAGATATCGTAAGACAGAGAGTAATAGAGAGGGGTGATAAATAGAGATTTATGTAAACCCAAGTGGGCTGAATATAATCGAGAGAGGATTTTTTCTAAGGATGAAATGCTTTAGATCTGTAACTATACTGTGTATAATCAAAGTGTGCTTTGTGTTGAATTGATGTGCTACGTATATTTCCCAAATAGTTTGAATGTTATGTGTTGCGAGACTGTTGATTGACCATCGATCACTGAAGGATCGATGGCAATCTGACGATATTAATTATATGAGTGTTCTGTGTGTTCACAGTGTGTAGACAGAGTTGGCAGAGAACTGTGTTTAATGCAGAAATCCATCAAACAAAAGCAGAATCAAGTCTAAGAGGAAATGAAGAAGTGATGCATAGGAACCATTAGATCTGGGAAATAAATGACCGGGATCAAATCGGAACCAAAATGTCACATTGCTATCATCCAAAGGGAGGAATGAACCTTGGCCCAAAGAAAGAGTGATATGCGATTTGGTAGCTGGACCCGAAACCTTATCAAACGTAACCGATAACCTTATTGGGTGCATAAGGCATATTGGATCGGTGCATTCAAGTGGAAGATGTTTCGCTGGAGGAAGTGTCGATTATTGATGGCCCAATACTCTGATGGTCGATTAACGATATGACGATACGTCAATAGCGACAAAGCGCCAATTGGTGATCAGAGATCGAAGCGATCGCTTATCGGAGGTTGGAGGAGTGGCGCATCAAAACGCGATTAAAGAGACGGACCCACTGATATTTATAGAGGTGAGCTTATGATATTTGAAATCTGGCTTATTTGTTTGGCCCCGTTATTTCCTATGTATTGCGTTAAAGTAATGTGTTCTCGGGTTTTCAAAGGAAAACCGAATAAATGTGTGGTCCATGGTTTTAAAGGCTTAAACCCTCAAATACGCTTCCGATAGGGTCTGTGAGCCATAACCCATAACCCTTAGGATCAAAATTTTTAAATGAAAGGGGAAATTGGCTATACCCCAAAATCACCTTTCATCAATGATGTACACTAATTTCAAAGTAATTGGATTAATAGTCTGCATTAATTTTAGTGTAAGTATATATTTCTGTATCAATGATATGCATTGATATTTGTGTTACATTAATTCAACCATAAATAAAATGTTTTCTTCGTAAAACGGTAAATTATTTGTAACTGACTATATTATTATTATTCATGGTTTCCATCATTCAACAATGTTAGTCACTTTGAATTCAAACGAGGTAATGAAGAAAAATTACCATTCAAAATTATTTGGGGTTTGGCACTACATAAGTCATAATGAATGACTTTGGAGAAAGCAACTATTAATATTAGAGAGCAAGAGAAACAGGGCATGACATTTACTACAATAGATCGAATTAAATATTTGAATGGTCTACAATTTCAACCACCATTTTAGTTGTTATTTACCTGGATGATATCACTGTCTATTCTGGAAAGAGAGGTAGTCATTTGAAAAATCTCAAGTAGATCTTTGGATGATGTAAAAAATATGGAATCTCGCTTAATCCAAAAAAGTCTTATTTTTCCTTAAGCGAAGGAAAGCTTTTAGGGTTTATCATATCGAAAAAAATTATTTATATTGATCCAGAAAGGATTAACGAAATTGAAAAAATCCTCTTACCCCATAGTAAGAAATCCATGTAGTGCTTCTTTGGTCAGATCAATTTTGTAAATAGATTTGTCCCTCACTTTTTAGAGATAGTTTTACCTTTATAGTCTATGATTAATAAAAATTCAGTTTTCAAGTGGGGTCATAACGAAAGAGAAGCATTTGATTTAATCAATCAAGCTATTATTAATGCTCCCTCCTTGGCAACTCCAAATTTTTCCAATTAATTTTATTTTATATACATTTGCATCAGAAACATCATATGATACCATTTTGACACAGCTCAACGATCAGGAGATTGAAGCACCAATTTCGTTCTTTAGTCCAAATCTACAAAGTGCTGAGTTAAATTACTCTACTATGTAAAAATAGGCTTTTATTGTCTTTAAGTTAATAAAGCACTTTAGATAATTTCTCCTCAAAACTCACACCAAAATCATAGTTCCCTTCCCAATAGTAAGGAAATTACTGGTGCAAAGAGAAGTAGGAGAAAAAAGGGCTAACTAGGTAACCGCACTACAAGAATATGATGTAGAAATTAGACCTGGTAAAATTGTTACAAGTCAAGGTTTTTGTAGAATGTTAGTTGGAGCATACAACTTACGAGAAGAAGAAGATTTAGGTGAGGACATACAAATATTAAAGGTAAGCCCCAACGATACTAAGTTTCAATATGATGATATCATCTTTTATTTGGAAAATGGATATGCCCCTAAGCAGCTCAGTTACAAGAGAAAAATAGCTTTGAGATTATAAGAAAAGAAATAAAAACTTTCCAATGATGTTTTATTTAGAAAGAATTATGATTTTGTCTTACTAAGGTGCCTTGAAAAACTGAGGCATAAAAGGTTTTAGAGGAACTCCATGATGGACTAGCTAGTGGACATTTTGGCAATAGCGCATAAAACCCTACATGCTGGCTATTATTTGAAAACCTTGTTCAAAGATGCACATGAATATGTAAGGAAGTGCAAAACTTTTCAAACAACTACTGGAAGACAAAGGAAACGCACATTGCCATTACATCCCATTAGCATTGAACAACCATTTGAACAATGGGGATTGGACATAATAGGTTAGATCATTCCTCACTCTTCAAAGAAACATAGATACATCCTTAGAGCAACCGATTACTTCACTAAGTGGGTGGAAGAATTCCACTAAAGGTAGCCAATTCTAAAAACATTATCCAATTCGTTGATAAATTTATTATTACCATATTTGGCCTACCAACTCCCTGATGTTTTACAATGCATCTTATTTCACACGAAATACTATGACATAATTTTCTCTCAAAAGAGGTTTTAAACATAAATATTCTACTAACTATTATCCTCAGGGAAATGGTTTATTCGGATCAACCAATAAAAACCTCATAAGGATCATTAAACAAACTATTGATCAGAGTCAAATAAACTAGCATAAATCTTTAACATTTTCTCTATGGGAAGATTGGATAACATAGAAGGCCTCAATAGGCACTTCTCCATTTAATCTGGTATATGGGAAAGAAGTTTTCCTTCCCATAAATATAATTTTTCCCTCTCTGGCCCTAGTTAAATTTATTGAATAAACTCCTTCTTCTTCTTTGTAATCAAGGCAATCACAAATCCTCAAGCTCGAAGAAGAAAGAGAGAAAGCTAAAATCATACATGCCCATCATCAACAGTTAGTGAAATATTCCTTTGATGCAACTTTTGTAAGTCCTAAATTGTTTCAATTAGGATACCTTGTTTTGAAGTGGGATAAATCACATGAGGAAAAAGGTAAACATACCAAACTCCAAAGAATATGGCTTGGACCATTTAATATTGTAGAACAAATAAGCCCATCAACGTTTCTATTGCAATATTTATCAGGCAAGAGAGATTCTCTTCCTGTGAATGGGAATATTTTAAAGAAATATTTTTCATAGGAGATAACCTCTTCTATCCCTTGTACACTATTTACTTTACTTTTCCTAGGAAAATAAAATTTAAATAGTATTTACTTTTGGCTTTACAATAAAAAAATCTCTCTTCAAATATTTTTATTTTTCACTCTTATAAGTAGATATTGTTAAGGAAATAATTATAACATTTGAAAATTAACTAGGTTCTATCTCTCTGAAATCTTCTTGTTTCCACCAAAATTATTTATTCTTTGTGAAACTACAACTTTATAAAGTGTTGGAAATAATACTTGGCGGGGGGGGGTGGTGAATCAGTATTATCAGATGAATAATTTAATTTCCCAAACAGATTTGTATATGCCACTTCAGCTAAGTGAACTAGCATGTATACACGACTTTACTTAAAGCAACCAGTGTATATGCAGAGAACTTTTGATTTATCCAATTTATCATGCATTGAACTTTGACCAGTGTATCAGAGATTTATTAGACAGTGCAGTAAAAGAAAAATAAAGCATCACACTTAAGCAACAGACATGAAAACCAATGTATAAGGTGGAAACCCAATGTGGGTGAAAACCACCTGTCGTTGTCATCTCTGTCTTCTTTTAAAAATAAAAAAATATGCTTACAATTTTGTACTAGTGCAGACTTATACCAGTATGCATGCTTCTCTCGTTCTCCAGCTTCTACTGGAAGGGATCTACAACCCCCTAACTCTTGTACTAGCTGATATGGTTACTAGTACGTAGGCTGCGACCTACAAAAGACTACAACCTTCTTTCTTCCTCCAAGGATCACGTTTCATAAATTTTTAGACTGGATCCATCAACAACATTATAATTGCAATTCAATCATCAAATACATCTGCATCAACCAATCACTGGAACTCAAACATCACTTTTTGAATCACCCATAACTGAATCAATCAATCACTTTGAAAGTCAATTTGAACAGTCAGAATACTGCCACCAGAATACAGTGACCATAACCCAGAATTCTGTAACAACAAACAAAAACAACTAAAACATACTTTATGAGGTATATGCTACTTCCATGTGTTGAACCTTCATGTATACATGCTTTTATCAAAGCCAACCAACGTACACATATGCAAATATTAATTCATAATTATGCAGTTACTCCATACTTAAGTTACACCCAGATCATAATATTTACAGAACAACACATGTGTCAGTATTCAGATCTAGAATATACATGATCAAACCACATAATGGTAATTCATCTCAAGCCTTAAGATCTCAATCCATCATTAGATATTATCCTTCACCAACCGCTGAGGTTCATCCTTGCTTCAGATCAATCACAATACCATAAGCCAATAACCTGCATACTAGAACTCACACATCATCAGATATTCAATACTTGCACACCTAGCCTAATGATCTTCTCCTCCTTTTAAAGTTTTAGGCCTTTCTCAATACCATGGACCAAAACCACTTAGGACGAATACCTTGGACCAAATACTTAGGGTCAATACCTGGGACCAGTTACCTTAGACCAATACCATGGATCAAAATACCATGGACCAAATACCTTAGACCAAAAGCTTAGTTTTCCAAGATATACGTGTTTGTCCTTTTGTGAAAGTGCATGTGTAGGTATACGCTACTTGTGTTCAGTGAACATGCGTGTATACGCACCTTGGTCAAGGTGAACCTGTGTATACCTCTCTTTCTTCATTCTTTGTAATCTGATCTGTAATTCTTTGTTGTTAACCTGTTGTACTGTGTTCTTTCATCTGAGTGGGTTGCCATCAACGACAACACCTATATCATAATGCCAACATAAAGATAATTTTGCTCTATTGTCAATCAAGAAAAGTATCTTTAACAAAGTAAAGACTCTTTGCAGATAGGCATCTTTAACTCTATAATTGTCATCTAAGCTCTTGAGGTGTGAGCGATTCTCCCCATCCAGTAAAATTTTCTCTTTTTAGAGTCTAATTCTAAAATATAGTAAAACTTAAAACATAAGAGGTCTCATCAAGAGCCGACTTACCATGTTTATAGCGAAATAATAGACTAACATTACCAATACTACATATCAAAATAGGGTAATGACTTCAGATTATTTTAATCAAAAGACAATGGGTCGATCATCACGAGCACACTTGTTCAGTTGAATCACAACCAGTGAATGGAATTGTCACCATTTGGCCACCAAACCAAGACAGTGACTTTTAAGCAATAAAAAAGAAAAAAATCCTAAAAAAAAAGGTTTAAAAAACAAAAATAAGAGAATAAGTATATGATTCTGAATTTATCTCTAGAAATTGCACTCTTATCTGGATGGGATACTAAATCATTGATGGTTAAAAGGTAACATTGTCGAGGCTATAGATGCCTGTGGGCAGCTGAGGCTCTACCTATGACAATTAGTACATCTAAAATCCAATGTGTAAGAGCCCCCTACTTTATATTTAAAACAAATTAAAGACTGATATAGACAAAGGGATTTTTCATTTTGAAGAGGATATCAAATGAATTGTAATTAGGTGAGTTTGTTTTCTTATTTGGAGAAATGTTACTTATCTTAAATTTCATGCAATTCCAACTTTGTTACTAGGAATTATCGCTTTATCACAAATCATTGGACATTAAATAACAAAGGTTAATTAAAAATCGAAATCCGTGAATTGTGATAAAAGGGACTGCCGTAATAGACCTATGGTATCATTGAACTTTTCATTAAATAAGGCTTAAAGAATTTCTTATGAAATAAAGTACTTATCGTAATCACATACCGACATTCATCAAATCACAAAACAAGCAAACCTTAATGATATGTGATTTGCGATATTGCGATACGATAAGAAAAACGCTCACTGCATCGCAACTTTTACTCAAACACCAAACATGCGAACCATGAAAAAGTTTCGAAATGCGATGTGATCCAAACCCAATGGAATTATGAAAATTGTTATGTCTTAGATCAAGTTCGATATATAGTAAAAAACTACTTTATGGAATAATTATTTATTTAAACCAAATGAATGCAAAAGGGTAAAAAGTATGTCTCTCACATCGCATATCGTAAAACACTAAATCATGTAGAAATGGTACATAACCAATATTGCGATTTGTGATATTGCGATAATTACCATTAACTGCAATTGCATCATCGACATTGCACACTTTAACGCATAAACTTGAAGTATCACTAACAAATTTTTGATGTGATGGTTTAAATGAGTCATAAAAGAAATCACGGAAATGCCTTAATGCATAGTTAATGCGTTTTAATGGAATTTATGTTTAAAACGACTTGAGTAGATTTGATATCTTTCAACTGTATTATCAAAATAAAAGCTTCTTCCTTGTCATCTTTCAAAATTAACTGTCTCATTGTATTTTCACTGTCATTTCCACTCTGTGTGTTTATTCGATAATCTCCATTTCTCAATTTCAGGGAATCTCCGAAGGAAAAAATGCTTGAAAAGATGGTGAAGAAAGGAAAAGTTACTATGTATGAGAATTCAGATATGCACCCACTCTTCTCTGATACCACCTACAATAATTTAGATGGAAAGACTACATAATGGGAAGCCAGGTATAACTTACTAGAAGGAGAGAAACCTAGACCACTGGAAACTAAGGCGACAACTGATGCTGAAGAATCATATGAGGCTTCCTACTTTGAGGCAGCATATTCATTTCTACACAAAATAGCTACAAGGCCCAAGATATTACCATACACAGATATGGTGACATGGATAATTGACAATGTGGATATCTCAGATAGCACTTTAAGAAATTCAAGACATGAAGTTATGGGATCTTTCACTCCTGACAACTTGTGCCAGATGTACCATCTACTAGAGCCACAAAATCTCTATGATAAAGGTTTTATTGAACGTTTTCGCATAGAAAATGAGGAACCAATGGAAGTTATGAAGAACTGGAGGTTTGGCTCTAGCAAATTCAAACGGCAAAAATCCGGTATGTACCCAATTTCACCCCTCTCGGCTCCACACAATTTCACAGTTGTGATGATGTGCGAACTATTTGGGAAGGATGATACTACCAGATTTTCTATAGAGTGGGTTCCATTCATTGATTCAGTTGTTAATGCAACGATTATGAATTAGAGTCTTGTTTTGTCACATAATTTAGCTATGGCTATTAGGGACTATAAACAAAAGACAATTATGTACACATGAACTATTCCCCCTTTTTACATGAGTACTTATGTAATGGATGCCATATGTTTTTGCTCACAATTTACAAACATGGGTTGGAAGTGGAATATAAAAAACCCTATCCCCATCCATTTGTATCATAAAATTTTGTTGGAATCACAGTTCAGTTCCCATTTTTACAAAATTTGCCATGGTATTATGTTACCCATTTATCAAACAATTTTTAATAAAACAACCCCCAAGCTTTCCAAATAGGCAAAGATAGACTTCTTTCCAGTCGCAATTTGGTTTCGAGAAGAAACATTTACTTATATCAGATTTTTTGGGAGCATTTCATCGCCACATGTCCTTCCATGTTATGTTCCAGACAAACTACTGGCAAGAGATATTGCTTACCAGATTGTAGGGGATGGTTTAACCAAAGCCCTAGAGGAAATGAATAAGTCCATTTGGCCAAACATTCCATGGCAATGTGGCACTTTCGCACTATGTGATTTTGGGCACGCAGTGAAAGAAATAAATAATATTACATATCTAAAACTAGCCATAGTTCTAGGTCGACAGTTTGACCCAATCAATGTTGCCAAAGATTTCACTACCATAGTTAACGTCAAGAAGTTTACTCATGAGCAGGATCTGTTTGATGGCCTCTTCCACGGAGTTGAATCATTTATACTGGTCTTACATTTAGCATCGGTAAAATTAATCCCAGAAGACATCAACTATTTTCATGTATTAAGAAATCAAATATTGTTAAAGGTCCCATTAGACTTGTTACAAATTGAACATATAAGAGAACCTACTCCTAACGTGAGCCTGGAGGAAAATTTTGAGCATAATTCTGATGAATAATCACAAGAGAAATCAACTCAGGGGTCAGAACATTCAGAGCAACAATCCCATAATGAAGAAGAAATTCCTAATAAGACTCCTTAGAAAAATAAAGAAGAAAATATTGAGGAAACGACCAAAAAAGCGCCGAGAAACATACAAAGGTTCACTCCACATCAGCACAAACAAAAAATATTATAGTTATCGATCTAGATAAGGAATGGGAGAAATTCAATCAAAATATCCAAACAGGGGCATGTCTTGAGGGGACACCTGGATTCCGAACCCCAAAATAGACACAATATGAAACCAATCCATATATGACAGAACAAGGAGTTAGAAACACTCAAGATATTGAGGTCATCCCGACTTTTCCCACTTCTGAAATTGTCTTAAAAATTGAAGAAATACCTTCGCTAAACATATTTTACAACCCTACATGCAAGGCTGTGGTAAAAAGACAAAGAAAGAAGAGGAAGTTAGACACAACAACGGTTGCAACTCTTTATATTGAATGAATCGAAGTTGTATGGAAAGACACTCCTATTGATCGATCCGATAACCTTATAAATTTATCACAGTTTGCAGGTGCCTATGCCACGAAAACCATTGATAAAGCAGTAGAAGTCTGACTTCTTCTTAAAGAAAAATAACATAGAATACAACTGCTGGAACATCAATTGGAACAAGAAAAACAGAGTACCAATCGAGAAGTGGAACTGTAGGTAGCACAACTTCAAATGGATTTTGAGCAAATGAGGTTACAACGCCATGCAAGCATGTCAGAGAAACACTCACAGATTTTCCAAATGCAGGCTATGGTAGACAGATTCAAAGATAGCCCTCAAACAGATGAGTTCATTAAAGAGGAACTCAATCTAAATTCTTTGTTCACACTGTTAGTGTCGGTCTTGAGCCCTCCATCAGTGATCAATAACTCTTTGCATATGCATTTATAGGTGTCTCATCAGTGTCAGTTTTGCATCCCACTAGGCATGCCATAACACTGAATGGAGGAGCTGGTCTTTGTTCCCTTCTTGGCTTTGCTGGATCAGGTCATACAACAATGTAATTGAGTCATGCTTGTTCTTATTTTTTGTCTTGAGATCCCATGGTCTTAGGTCTAGGGTTTTGAGTCAAAATCATTTCAAGGTAATGAGTCATGGTCAGTAAGTGCCCAGCAAGCCGGAAGGAATTTTGTACATATGTTTCATTATCATTTTCTTCAGCTACAGCTCACTTTATGCCTTGGATTTAAAAAACCCTGTTTTTAAGTCCAAGGCCATGAGGAATTTGTAAAAATAAAGAAATTTCCAAAAATTTGTAAAAGTGCCGGCAACAACCCTGGTTCCTTCACTACAGTGCAAAAAGAACGGAGTCAAACGCATCAAAAGAGCTCATTTCAGGACAAAAAGACTCTAAACAGTGTTAAAAAGAAAAGCAAGTTGAAAACATTAGAAAGTGGGTTCTAAAGTTAAATTTTTTTTAAAATGACCCTATAAAAGCTAACTTCCCTCTTTAGTCACTCTTATTGTGCAATTGAAAGTGAAAATTTTGTGCTAGAGGCAAAGAAGGCGATTTCGTGGCAATTTTCTGCAAATCCAGCGCTTGGGAAGGTGCGCGACCATTCCACAGGTGTGCGCGACCACCTGGGTGGTGCGCGACCATTCCACGAGCATTTCCCTGTGTAAATTTACACAGGCGCGACCATTCCAGTGGTGCGCGACCATTCCAGGGTGGTGCGCGACCATTTGGTCTGCCTGCACAAAAACTCACCCAAACAGTTAAATTTCTCCAAATCCGCTCAAATTTGTCAAGGTATGTCTCCTCCACGTGGTTTGTGATGGTGTTATGATTGCAAAGGAGGATTATGGTCATAATTTCATGCAAGAAATCAATAGAAGATAGGTTGAATGATGGTTGTTTTGCAAGCATATGTTATGACAGTTTGTTTGTTTTTCAAGGCAATTTTCTTTCCTTATGTCCCTCCTTTCATTTTCCCATGTTAATCACATATGTTAATATGCCATATTTATGGATCTCATTTGCAAATTAACCATACAAACCCTACCCCTAAATCCTATCAAACCCTAGTTCTTTCTAACCATACAAATCCTACCTTTTCCCCATGCTACATGATTAAAACCCTACACTCTCTACACAACAAATTTGGATATGTTAATACACAGCAAAGTAAAAAACATTGTAAAAAAAAAAAACAAAAAGAAAGTGATGACAAGGCATGCACACAAGAATTGTAAAAACAGTGAAAATGCCATTTGCATAGCCTTATAAAAAATAAAGAAAAATGTCATCTTGCTATGTATATGTCAAAGGTTGCAAGCTATGTTAAAGTCATGACAAAAATCCATTAAATGTACAGCTGCATAGCTATCAAAAAAGACCAGTTTTGCTGTGATTAGGGTTTTGCATTAACATGGTATTCTTCCCCATCCTTAAGACTCTGTTTTTCCCTATATATTCCCCATATGAAAACCTAATTCAAATTGCATTTCCCTTCATACAAAGCTCCTTATGCAATTGAATTTCCATCCCCAATGTCAAAGCATACAGTGAAACCCTAATTCCCAATGACAAATGCAAAAATGAAACTACCCCTGTTTAAATGAACTGTTGTTATGAAAATTGATTGGCAGTGATTATTAAAAAGGTTTCATTGTTTCCCTAACCCCAATTCCCTATATCCCCTCATCTCCCTAACTCACATGACATCATTCCCTCCATCATGAAGATTTTCATTGTCCTTTCCCTTGATGCTTAAAAAACACAGTTTCCCTAAATAAAGTATTGATTTGCAAATGGTGAGAGATGGAATGACATGTTTAGCATTATGTGATGTTTTCCTTCAAAATTCCCTGTTGATTATATATATTTTCCCTTTCCTTATGTTAAATTCCCTCCCCTAACATTTCCCTCATGATGTTTCCCCTTGAAAACAGCATACTTCATAGCATTTTGCAGGCAGGGCAGCAGTCATCTTGACTTATTTATTCCACCTTGCTCAACAACACCATGTCAACCACTGAAACTAATGAGCAAGGTGATGACCGGTCTTCTTCTACAGAGGTTGAGACACAGCAGAGGCCTCGTAAGGGTGGCAAAGGTGGTCATCATAGAGGTTACATGTTTGCAAGGCAAAAATGAAAATTCTCCAAAGGAAGCTGTCAGAGGCCCAGAAGAAGAAGAAAAGGACAAATCCACTCCGCATCTTGGCTGAGGCATCCCTCACTCATCATGGTACTGATCAGCCTTGATCTAGCATCAAAATCTGAAAATTTTGAGAATTTTGGAGCATTTTGCAAATTTTTGGTAAAATTACAGGTTTTTGCCCGTGGAATGGTCTCACCCCGGGTGAGACCATTCTGGAGGATTGCTCGGAATTTTGAAAACTTGGCATTTTTGGAAAGGGCATGCAAAGAGAAAAATTACCAATACTTGGGAGAAGCCTGATTTTGAGATTTGAGCCTCCAAAAGCTCAAAATACATCAAAAAAATGACTTTCTGCCCACTTTTTGAGTTGCAGAAAGTGACCTTGGGAGAAATGGTTTTTGAGGGGGCAAAACAACTCCAAATTCAGAAATTCCACTTGGGATGGAAAGTAGACAGACCAAGCTTTCCAATGAGCCATCTTGTACCTGATTTGGATCAGTGGAACCCACTCAAAAGTAGCTGTAAAGGGGCGGGACCATTTGAACAGGGGGCGCGACCATTCGAGCCAGCTTTGCCAGAATTGACCTTTTTTGTCAAAAAACACTGTTTTGACTATGGTTGACCATTTTTACTTGTAGATGATGGATAAATGTAATATTTTCATGGAACTTTGATAGATTTTATCTCTCTTTACCCTTCTAGAAGCTTCCATGATGTAAAAAGTGAAAAATTAATGCATGGATGAGTTAGCTAAGTAATAGAGGCAAGTTGTTTGGCTGCCTATTTTCTAGTTCTTAGTTTAGAATTAGTTCAAACTGCCCCTAGGAAGCTGAGCTCGACCCCTAGAGGTGGGGAAAGGAGTTAGATGGTCTAGATGGTCTATATTATGCTCTCTCCTTCTCATTTTCATGGTTGGACTCTTGTGGGAGAAGTATTATTGCATATTGTACATCTATCTCTGCAATTTAAGGAAAAGGAAGGCCAGGGTTTTGCAGACATCATTGTGGATTCTTGTGGATTGTTGTGTTGATGGTGTGTTCTCTACATTTTATTGTAAGTGTGTTTATGTATTCCACATCTCTCTTTTGCTTCTAATTGGACAGATGAAGTGGTAAAGTTTGAATTCATGCTTTGACATGCTCAGCTTTTTAGTTTGTTCAATATTTATGTTTTCTACTGTCTAGAGAGGATTCAAATTGGTTGTTTGCCCTCTTTAGCTCCTCCTCTATCATTCCTGATCATCCACCTCAGATTAAGGCATCAGCACTCACTCCTACCTTTCCCCTAAGATCACCCTGCAAAAACTGTGCTCATTCCCCACACCCTGAATTGCACTTCCACCAATTGCCACCAAAAAACCCAAAAATCATTAAATCAACTCCCCTTATCTATTTACTAGCCTAAAATATTTATTGTTAATTGGTCAGCCTAATCATATTGAAAGATCTATCAAATCTGACCCGAGAGAGCCTTCTCATACCTCGTAGGGCTAGCTACGAGGTGAAATGGTTTGATGTAGCCTTGAGAGTTTGTCTATCTCAGCCTAGGTGAATTCCAAGCGCTAACACACACAACAACAAGAGATGTTCTACCGAAATATCTCACAGACCAATCCCTACTGTGAAAAGAGTAATAAATTGACTAACCAAGTGATTGATCTAAGATTTGAATATGAAGAAATCTATAAAAAGATTTTAGAATTTATTGCCTGGCAGGAATCTGATGAGGGAAGAAAAGTTGATCTGCCAAAGATAGAAGAATCCCATAAATACATTCTATTTGCAGATTGGGACACACAGTTAAAACGAGTAGAAAGGGAAATGACAATAGCAACAGGTACAACAAACAACATAATTGAGGCCATCAATGAAAATATTCACAGTGCCAACCTTGTTAAAGAATGCATACAAGGAGCTCTCCCAGAAATCAGATAGCTAGAACAATAGTAGATAGAAACAACCCAAATCAGAGAGGAAGCAATCAAACAACTATCCAAACTTGATTGAGAGGCATACAGGAAGTATTTGGTAAAACCACATAGCCAATGGATGACTCTACGATGCCTAACTAGTTCTGCACAAAAAATGGTGCCACCTCTCTCAGATGTCATATTCGTAGGACAGTTAAAACCTACAATTGTCCAGCCACCCCAGGTGAAACCAATGATGGATATTTGCAACTTCAAGGACCAAGTAGTCGACTAAGACAATTCAAATTGAAGAAATTTATCATCAGTTTATTTTTCTATTTTAGTTTATATCTTTATTACTTCGAGGAAGGTTGTTTGAAACCTCCTCAGCTATTTATGTAATAATCTATTTTTGAAACATGTATTATAGTATTTAAACATCTCTCATGTGTTTAGACAGAGATCGAGGATTTTATCAGAAAACACTTTGTAATAGATTTCACTTTTGTAATTTTGCAGTTTCTTTGATGAGATAATTGGAACGAGATCTGAATTTTCTTTAAGATTGAAGTATAATCTACTCAAATTGCACTCATGTACTCTTATGGCATATCAAATTGAAAAGAGGCAGAACAACATTGCTAATTCCACGAGTAGGACCTTTTATATTTGGTACTGTTATCTTTATGATTAAGTTTTATTTATGAATTGGCAATAATCTTTCTTTATTTCGACTATGTATGAAAATCTGAGTTATAGTTTTACATTATTGTTGTATTGTATGATGTTTCAACTTTGATTCCTTATTGAATACATGAACAATTACGATATGCGATAAATTTTTCTCAAATTGTTTTGTCTAACTATTTATCCAAAACAATTATTATTCACAATTTCATTTCTTTTAGAAGTTGAATAATCTTCATTACAAGTTCCTTTAGGATATCTTTTTAGATTTCATATCTTAAATTATTCTCAGGCATATATATAGTAGGATAAATAATAGAATTAGTAGATGCATGTGTTTATTATTTATATTAGATCATTTTTAGGTAAATCATTCTTCATTATATCTTATATCAACCCAACCCCATTATCATATCAATTCATTATGTGAAATTGGTCCCATTATCCCTAGTTGAAGCCACCACACCAAACGGAAAAGGAGCTACTTTGAAGGTCTGGACTGGGTGGTTATCCCCTATATTGCTGCAACGTAATTTTGGGGCTTCAACAAGGCTGCACAATGTGCAATATCTAAGGGTCGGAGAAGGAAGATTGCACATTTGAGGGAGATAATGAGACAACCGTTAAGGCTTACTCACTAAAAATGCACTATGCATAGTTCTAGGAGATAGGAAGGCACAATATTGCAAAGTTGCGGAACTCAGTGAGAGAGTGAGGAAGGCTTTCTCACTGTGATTGCAAAATGCATAATTTAAGGAGGCCAGTGACTTAGTATTGTGTAGTTGAGAAATTAAACAAGGAAAATAGGAAGGAATTACTCAATTTTATTGCATAGTGCACAAATATAGGAGTGCAATGACTATGAAGTTGGGAAACTCAGTGAGACAGAGAGGCTAGATAGCTAACTAAAATTGTATAGTGAGCAAAAGAGACTAGTTGGAGAGGAAAATTGTGGGGCTTTTGAAGGGAGGAGGCTAACTGAGCATTGTGACTACACAATGTGCAGTCCTTGGAGGTAGTGATTGCACAATGTACAACTCCAAGAGGTAGGATAGGCTGATGAGGCCTGAGATAGCATAATGTGAAATTTAGGGAGGCAGACGAGAGAGAGGTTGATCGGGGATGGATCATGTTCATAAAAAAACTAAGTGTGTGACCAAAGAGCCAAGATATCGAACCAAAACATGACTTGAACATGATCACACACTCATATACGATATACCACTCTACAATGAAGCATTCACCACCCAAAATCTACATGACCCCATTGAAACGACGGTAGAAAAACACTTAATTCCAAGTGCAACACATAAGATACACTTTGCGACACAAGTGGTGACACTAATGAAACATTTCTCATGTCTTATGGAATGGGTATAATGCATGTCTCTATGATAGATAAACTATATTAATGCAAGGTAATTCATAAAAAAATTCCTTAAAGAATGCACAAATGACTCACTTTAACTAGATGTGACACTTCCATAACCAAAAGACAACACTCACAATAGTAACAAAAAGTGAAAACGATACTTGCAAAGGCTAAATAAAGTGAAAGTGACACATGTCAAGACCTGAGCAATTTGCAAAACATCAACTTACCATTAAGTCACTATAATTCATAAGGGATGACAAATCATAAGATCATAAGTAGGCTTAAAATTAAAGTGTAGGAAAAATTTTGGAAGTTGTTGTCACAGTGAGAACATACTCTAAGAAATATTCAAGTCCCTTTGATGAGTTGTGGGCACGTGCATTTTGGAATAAACAATGATATAAGTAAAATATGACACTGGATTAGATGAGAAGTCTCTAGCATTTCTAGCTTGAGTCAAGAAGTTTAAGAAAGGAAAGTTTCGGAAGTCCAAGAAGAAATAGAGGTCCAAGGTTCAATGCTTTAAGTGCAATGAATATGGAAACTATAAGAGGGACCATCCAAGCCAACAAAACAACAAGAGAAAGGAAGGAAGTGAGGGTCACATAGTTGCAATAATGGGAGAACCTCAGAAGAAGTTGAAGAAAGAATAAGTAAAGCGTATTTACCATTAAAGAAGGCATCTTGGTTATTAGGTTCTTAATATTTCCTTTAGAATAGAATGTATTGTTGTTTACTAAAATCATAGAGCGAAGCAAGTGATAGTAGCATATGTAAAGTCTACTTGGCTAAGTTGCTTTGCAGGGATCTGTCGTGGCGGAAAAAGTCGTTTGTGCGGACACAACTGACCTCCCTAGGAGTCTAAACTCTCTAGCGACAAACAAGACAAAATGGAGTGATCTTTCTCTAAATATACCTTTTAAAACATGAAAACTACAAGTGTTTAGGCTTACCTTATTCCAAAACGCCGTTGTTGTAGTCCGTCCTTGCCGATTCGGATGAGCTCCTCCTTCACATCAATTCCTGCAACCACAAACAATCAAACAATTACCAAGCACTTGCATTTCATATAATAAAACATATATTCAACATGCAGACCAAGGAACACATGAAATAACTCATTAACACAAGCTATTGAGAAAAATAAACTAGTTTGTATTAATAACGAAACAAAGAAACTCTTACAACCTGGCCTTGGTGTTGTGCAAGTTCCTCCCAGGGTCCATCAAGGGTTTTCCTCTACCTTGACAAAGCTCACCCACTTCCAAGTAGAATCAAGCAAAGACAATCTCTCCTCACAAGGATCTAAATGGGAGTCCTAATTCCTGCAGCATTTACCCAAAGAAAATGTATAGCTCCAACCTCTCCTCCCTCTGGCTCAATGTCTTTATTTATAGTGCTGTAAAGAGGTTATTCAGGTCCACCATCAATGGGATAATCCCCCTCTTTGGGTGGGATAGCTCCCTTATTGATGGGATAAGTTCCTCCTTAATAGGGATACATGAACCAACTGGAGGCGCATCCACTTCATCAAACCGACCTCTAGAAAGTTCTAGAAGTAACCACAAGTAACTTTTTTAAGATGAAACTCGCGCATTTTGCCTTTTATAGAAGGACGCACCTGTCCCTTAACATACAGAGCGTCCAAGGACACAACGTTTGTGAACATTGTGAGCGTCCCCGCAGGTAAGGCTAGAGAGAACCTGCGACCCCAGAGATAAACACATTGTTTACAAGACTTTCTCTCTTCTTTGAGTTTGAGATGGATAGCAGAGGCAAAAGACTTGCCTAAGAGGGTAGCATGACTATTGATTTGAGCCATACTAACTGTAAGTAGTCATGGTGACATTTTTTAGTGTAACAGATTGCCCCCTAAAGTGCGAAGCCTGGAATAGATTAGGGTTTTGTAATTCTAGGAAGGGTGAAGCACTTTATCATTTCAAGGATTGTCTTGTGGATGACCTGGTTGGAACCTGCAATTTTCAACACAAAATACATGTATAAGATTATATCATCACTGAGGTAGGCATTCCCATACTCAGATTCAAAACTTTAACTAATGGACTAACTATTCTGATACAGGAATGATCTTGCAGTACATCATTTTTTATAGACTTTTGTAGACACAGTATGGACGCAGCCATCTGTTTATGATTAGTCTACATAGATAATGAATACAAAACTCCTCCCAGCCTGGATGGTAGAAACTAGATCCAGGGTCTTCACTTCTACTTCCCGAATTGGTACGATTCTAGCCATGTGATTAAATGATTTGATGTCGAACATGTTAGAAACCACTTGATTACCAGTCGATGATGTAAATTGTTAACAAGCGTGAGAGAGACCACCAGTAATGTCAATGGTTCTCAAAGTACCAAGCACAACTCGTGAAATGTGAATAGATGTTTTGATGTCGAACACTTCACGGAATCCTTTGATCGAAAGTCAATGATGTAAACTGACGTCAAAGGCGAGAAACCTGCCATTGATGCATGCAGACTTCAAGGTACTGTCGATTCCTAAGTCATCTTTCTAGATAATGTGTCGATGTCGATAGAAAGCGACCCGTTGCAGGCAAGCCCGCAACACGAAATCATTGTTCAAGTTGAAAAAATGTTGCTGTAAGGACTGACTCAGGGATGGTCAAATGGATGACAAGTATTTTGCAGATGAAAGTTTTGCTTGCAGACCTCTTGAACACATAATGACACGACAGATGGCTTGGTGACGAATAACTCAAAGTTAATCCCCGGAACCCGGTTAAAGACTTTCAAAGTGGTTTGGTCAACTGTGAGGTAAAAGATTTCCCAACCCAGGTGAATGAAAAAGTGCCGTGTTCAAGAGTGGTAATAAAGTTTCTTTTGAGACAAAAGGTAACAAACAGGTTCATTCTTCTCTCTTTTCCCCCACCATTTCTGGCAAGTACCTCTTTATTTTTAACAAGCTTGAGGAGGATAACATATGCTTGATTATAAGCTCATCCTTCGGACGAGTCCAACCTAGTTTAAATTCGAACCCTAGGAAGGAGTGGTTCGTTCCTGTTTGTAATTGAACAGGTCCTTTACTGTAAAAGTTTAACGAGCCCAGTATAGGAGAAACTCGGCGTTTTTCATTTTTAGAGAGTCTGAAAAAACAAAAGGAGACTCCACGTTGAACTTTTTCGTATATTTGTGTCCCTCAAGCCCGAAAAAGTATAAAATAATACCTGGGGGAACCGCTTGATCTTGCGACCAAGGAGTACTTTCATAATAGTGTCGTTGACCTGAAAAGTAAAAAGCGATCAAGGACACGTCGTTTTATTTCCTTATCGAGTTTGAAACGACAAAAACCCGGCAATCTTTTCCTGATTTTGCGGTCAGAAAAGAGCTAAAAGGGGACCGTCTTTTAATTCCGTTTTAACGAGTGTAAAAGAAACGCTCGGCGATCTTTTCATGTTTTAGGAGTCAGAAAAGGGCTTAAAAGATGACTCTGATATTTTTATTTGTGAAAAATGACAATTTCCCTCGAAATCCCTTTGTCCTGTACAAAAGCAACACATTACTCATACCTGTTTAAAATAGGCAAAAATACATCGAAAAATATCTTTTCATGGTAAAAAATGAACTAATTCATCCAAAAAACCTATAAAAAGACCTTTTACCATGTCATTTTTACCGTTTGATTGTTGAGGTTGAAAAAGGAGCTTTTGACAAGAAACTTCCCGTGGTCGCTGCGGAAAATCTGACCGTCGGAATCGAACGCCGTCTTATCCAGGTATTTTACACATCCTACTCTACATTTCTATCCGTTTAGAATCAATTTTTAGGTATTAGTTTCATTTTTTGGGGGGGTTTTGGTTTTGGAATGCGCCTCTCGGCGGATGCGGGTGCCCTTCGGGTGACCCGCGTCCCCCGACTTTTTCTCATACGGGAAAATGGTCGGAAGACGCGGCCCGCCTTCAGGCCAGCCGCGTCCGGGCGCCCTGTGCTACAAAGCCGGGGTGCGTCTTCCGAGAAGTGCGCATTTCAAAACCCCAACTCCCTCAAAAAACTACCAAAAATTCCCAAATCAATTTCTAATTGCTATTTCTGATGTGCAGGGCATTAACCATGTTAGATTGGAGAGAAAGAGAGCATGTAGAGGACGATGAAGCTGCAATAAATCATCAACCTTCCCTGGATGCCCTAAGAGCATGCAGATTATACAAATATTGGACCATACCGGGCATGAGGGGCCAGGTAAGATTCTTGGAATGGCTGGTTGAGCGATGGAACGTTCAAGAACAATGCTTTTACATAGGAGGGCACCAGCTCGAGATAGAGCCCTCGGATGTATACTTTCTCACTGGCTTGCCGAACAGAGGTGAGCAACTCAGTCTTGCGGGGACTAGGCTGGGTGGCCAATCCCTTGATAGTCTCCGCGACGAGTGGTGCACACCTGGGGCTCACCATTCAAAAGGCATAGAGATAAAACACATCACTCTGCCTGAACTCAAAGTCATAGCGTTCACGGTTACCAGAATTTGCGGCGCGGCCGCTTTACACATTGCTTCCGGATCCCAAATGCGGATGGCAATTGACTGTTACCAAGGCACCATTTTCAACTGGTGTGAAGCTGTGTCGACTCATATGAAGAGCCAACTGACCAAGGCAAAGAACGGACGACTAAAGACTTTTGGATATGGGCCTCTAGTCGTGAGCTTTGCCTTGGAGAGAGTTCCAATGCTGATCCCTCAGCAACTCACTGTTGATATCTTGGGTCCTCGGGAGCCAAAGCTGATACGATGGGTTGCGGTGATGGCCCGGCATCCTGACGAGGGTGCGACAGTGGTTCGATTCTCAGATAGTTACTTTCACTAGTTAGAGGACCAGGTTTTTTCGATACAGGACTTTCCGTATGCCGGAGTGGATTTTAGAGGTGATCCGGACATGGTTCTTCCACCGGGAGAACAATGGGATGACAGAGGTACTTTTATTTTCACAAGTTCTCTAATTATGTATTTTTTTATTTTTCATATATATCGTCTCAAAACTAACAGTAAAATTTTCAAAATGCAGATGTTGGTCCACAGCGTCCAGCCAACCTCCGGCCTTTTGATAGACTACATCCAGCTGCACCGGTACCGGCCCCATAGGACACGGCTGCAGAAGTACTAGCTGAGTTGGAGCATGATCTAGAGCGTCTCACGGCAGATATACCTGAGACTACTATGGATGACATTCCTACCCGGCTTCAGCGCTTCGTAGTCGCGGTCCCTGGACCGTTTAGGAGATTTTTGCGTAAGGTAGCCCGCGCAGTGGTGTCATACAGAGAGCACCACCAGTGATTGACTAGTCACTTTTGTAGTCACATGTGACATTTTGACTTTTTGTACTATCATTTTGCCGATCATAAGGTGTTTTCAACCTATGATCGAAGACGATGTATATATTTTTTGACACACTTCTATCTATATATATCACTATTACCGGCTTATCTTGTTTAACATATGTGATGAAATGTTTTTTAAATTTACTTGCATGATTATCGTAAATGTCTGTCCAACATTCGAGAAGCAATTGCATCTGCTAATGTATTCAAAGACCTTGGAATATGTTGATATTCAATGTAATCAAATTCACGTTCCAAGAGACGCACTCTCAAAAACAACCTTAATAACACAGGATTCCTAATGGCATAAACTCTATTAACCTGTAATACAACAAGTTCAAAATCTAACCTCACTATCAAACGTCGAATTCCAAATGAAATAGATTCGGATAATAATTCAATCACTGCACTGTATTCTGCAATGTTGTTCGTTGTTTGACCGAGGCTTACCCCATGCATAGAAACTAACTCGTCAGAGGGCGAATAGATAACCCAAGCTGCGGAAGAGATGTTCCGTGTACTACGACAAGCACCATCAGCAAATCCAATGTATGTTTGGAGAGGCGTCGACATCTGCAATATCAAGAGTAAAACCAAGATAAGCCATAATAACGACGAAAAACCACACTCTCTAAGCTAAGCACACTGACTAAACTAACACACTTGCTAGCTAGAAAGAAAATCTAACCTATCTAAAAATTTCTCCATACCCATCATTTAAGCATAATACCTCTTTAGGTAAAGTCCATTTCTGGGTTTACCCAAAGAGTCCCCATCAAAGTCAACTAGCTCATAAGCCCCTTTTGCTAGCTTTCGCTTTACAATGTAGGGCCCATGCCACATGGGAACGAATTTTCCAGCACCTAGCTTATCGTTAGCTTGATCATATAATAGTACTAGGTCTCCTTCCGAAAAACTTCGAGGGGTTACATTTTTATCATACTGAGCTTTCATTCGTTTCGCGTGAGTCTCGATTGCCAATGTAGCGTCACGTCGAGTCTCATCTAATTTAGCCAAGTGCAATAAACGTTTCTCCTCTTCGGAAGTAGCTGGAAGTAATTCGACAGCCATTTGAAGTGATGGGATTTCGCATTCAATGGGTAACACAACTTCTAAGCCATAAACTAGCTGGAAAGGAGTGAACCCTGTTGAATTTTTCACTGAGGTTCGGTATGCCCATAGCGCTGAAAATAACATGTTGTGCCAATTTGACCGATGAACACCAATGGTTCGTCGGATCATGATTACTAGAACTTTGTTGATAGACTCAACCAAACCGTTGGCTTGCGGATAATAAGGAGTAGAGCTATCGTGGCGCAAACCAAGCTGGCTTGTAAGCTCAGTCATCATGACGTTTCGAAAATGGCTCCCATGGTCAGTAATGATGGCTTGTGGGACACCAAACCTAGTTATGATATGATTGAATACGAAAACTGCAGCTATTTTGCCGCTTGCGTCGAATGTAGGCATCGCCTCGGCCCACTTAGTAAAATAATCAACCGCAAGGATGATATACGCATGCCCCCCGGCCGAGTGAGGGTTACAAGTAATAAAGTCGATACCCCATTTGGC
The DNA here is from genome assembly GCA_031772625.1 of Pinus tabuliformis. Lineage (NCBI taxonomy): Eukaryota > Viridiplantae > Streptophyta > Pinopsida > Pinales > Pinaceae > Pinus > Pinus tabuliformis. The sequence continues at coordinate 10,087,359 of CM062813.1, forward strand.
GAATGGACCAACGACAATTATAGGGTGGAGAGGAGCAGGTGGAGCGCGCATCTTGCGATCAAACACTTGACAGTTGTGGCACTTCCTGACTGCAATGATACAATCCTTAAACATATACGGCCAGAAATAGCCAGCGCGCAACACCCAATGATTCAACTTTGGAAGATTCGGAATCTTCTCGTGTAACGTACCCGACTGAGTGTAACGCTTAAATTAAAAGTAACGCTTAAATTAAAATCAATCTAGTAATTTTTATTTTTCTAGGGCTCTGAAACACCAACATAGCTTAGGCTAGGGTCTTGGAGTAGGTGAGTACTTAACTCTCCAAGACTACAAAACCAAACAGATAGTTTATCTTGAGTAGATTAAATCCAATTGTTTCAGTTACACTCTGGGAAAGCTCCTCGTAAAGGAGAAGCACGAGCTCGTGTCCGAACCAGTGAGGGGATCATTCCCCCCTCGTTGGGAACGACGCCAGACAGTACGTATTACAAACGGTAAACCTCGGATTAACCATTGTCGAGGAGCCAGGGGTCACTTATCGGTAAACCTTGGATTATTGTCAAGGAGTCGGTAAGGGGATTGAGCTTGTTACTCTGCCCTTGCGTGCTGTCGGAGTTTAGACTGTTCCCCCAGGTGTAATTGTTGTGATTGGTAACTTTAGTGACCATAATCTTTAGGGTTCTACCGAGGTGACGGTGGAGGGAAGGTCCCACCGTACCTGGAGCAGACGTCGGTTATACTCACTTGGATTTTCCGGGGGGTTCACTTCACTTCGAGACAGTTAAAGTGGAGGAACTTGTGCCGGTCTATTCATTAAGCAGGTTGCCGGGGTAACTGTTCCACCCGCCATTTCTGTACTGAATCCTGCGAGGTTGGGCCTAATCACCAACTAGCGCTTTTGGTCCGGAAGACTACTGTTTGTGTTTGGTTTGACGCTCTAGATTCTTTAGGCGTGTGCTTCAAATTTGTTTGCTTCTTTAGAAGACTTTAGGTGGTTTGATTTGAAATTTTTACTTTGTTTTCGTGTGTTGTAGTTAAAAATCTTTAATTGTGGCGGAATTACCGAGACAGTCCCGTCGACTTCGGGGCTAGTCTCCTGAGATTGTTACCGGAATAGATTTGTTAAGAAAACTCCGTAAATCGTGGGGTGAATCTTCTGAAGACATTCCGGGTCAGTACGAAGGGTTAAAGGTCCTTGTAACTCCTCCTAGTGACAGTAGAGTAGGTTCACCTGAAGAAGGAGAATCTTCCTTGGTAGTCCATCCAGATTACCAAAGTTTAGAAACAGGTTACAATCTCGAAACTGTCACAGTTTCCGAGCTTGCTGGTAGTTTTTCATCTGCCAGTGAAACAGGCGAAGAACCTGAAATTTCCGAACCTGTTACTCCAACTTCTAGTGTCCCTGATTCACCAAGAATAGAAAGAATTATCACCGAAAATCTACCTTCTGGTTTGATTGCTATAGAAGAACTTGCTCCAGAAGAAGATATAGGTGTCTCTCACCTTGAAGGTCAACTTACTATTGATCTAAGGGAGCGTGAATCCATCTTTTATAGTCCTCCTAGAAGTACTTCTTGTTACCTTGCGTTAACCAATTTTTTAGACAACTCAGTAGGTTTTTCTACACCTCGTACTCCTTTTCCACCTGGAGGTATTTATACTCCTGTAAATATGTCTGGTCAGTCGTCCGTGTTTACTCAAAGTTCTGAATCTTTTTTACACGGCGGTCCTTCTGTTCCCACTGGGTATCAGTCACTTTCTGGTACTTTTGCGGGGGCATCTCCTCAACCCATTGATCATGGGTTATTTGCTGGAAACAGTGGTAATATACCATTGGGTGTAGGAGACATTTACATGATGTCAGGTTCAGTTCCCATTTCCCAACCTCAAGGTGGCCAATTACCGCCTGGGGGGCAACCGCAGTTAACGCCTGGGGGGCAACCTCAAGGTACACAAATCGTGTCTGGGGGGCAACCTCAAAGTCAGTATGTACCTATGGTGCAATACGTGCCTCAAGGTCAACCTCAGCCTCAATATGTACCCCAAGGTCAACCTCAGTATCAATATCAACCTCAAGGATGGCAACCCCAAGGATGGCAACCTCAAGGGTATCAACCCCAAGGTTATCAACCTCAAGGGTACCAACCTCAAGGTCAAGGTCAACCCCAGTATCAGTATTTACCTCAAGGTTATCAACCTCAAGGTCAATACTCAAGTCAAGGTTATCAACCGCCTCAAGGTCAGTCATGTGTTCCGAGTATGGGAACTGCACCTTATAATTATCAATCCTACCCTCAATCTGGTTATGGATCTCAGTATCCTCAACCTGTTACGGGTCAGTACCCTGGAATGTTAGTGTGGGATCCATCACAGGGTCAACAGGTGTTGCATCCAAGTGTACAGATGATTCCTCAAGCTGGACAACCCGTAGTTTCTGGTCCAACCCAGCAACCGCAACCTGTCCAGCCAAATGTTCAAACTTCTGTAGCTTCGGTAGTTACTCAGCCGTCAATTGCACCTAGTACTCCATCTCAAACGGCTGCTGCAACTACCGCTACATCTACCATACTTACTTCTGGAGTATCGACGGCTCCAGTTTCTACTGTCCCTGTTACCACACCTCAGACATCTTTACCGTTGTCTGGATCTACGATTCAAACCACGGTCCAGATGCCTGTGGGTCAGCCTGGTATAAGTACGGTTGTCACTACTCAACCTCAATTTGTTCAACCTCCGTACCAGGGACAGTACCAACCTTCTTAAGTCAAAAGGTGATGGAAGTGAAACCAGTGGTGTGTTGACTCGACTCGAAACCACTACAAAAATGCACCTAGGATGATTTACCCACTACTTTTCTTTTTCGATGAATTGCTTAACTAAAAAGTTGAGAGAATGCAATCTTTATAAAAGCAACTTCTTAATTGAAGACAATCAAAGAAACAATTCGTTTGTCTTTTCCAAGCATAAAAACATGACCGCTCTTTACATGCACGAAAAAAAAAAACTCTTTTCCTCTTTCAAAAACAAAAAGCTACTTGAAACAAGACTTTTAAAGAAGATGTTTTTGTATTTTTCTTTTAATAAAGCAAATAAATCTAATATAACCAAAAATCAATCTTAACAACTATTAAAATCTACGAAAATTCACTCATAAGCAAACTAAAAGTTAAATTTACTCTAAGCAATCTTAACGAGGCCAAAACCAACAATGATTATTCTAAGGTGTTTTACTTGATCACAATCAAATCAAGGACTAGCTTATTGCAGAACCAAAAACTAGTCAAAACAAAACTCTAATCTTTTTGTTCTTTTGTAAAATGGAAATCAACACTTTATAAACAAGTAATTCGAAATTTGACCCAAAACAACTTAAATGGCAAGCTGCTCACACAAGGAGACTTTACGACAGGCCCGACTTCTAAGAAGGCTGACTAACCAGAGAGATCTAAGGCTGGACAACTTTCTACCGTCAAAGTCACTACAGGACCTATCCAAAAATCAAACCCTAGGCCTAAACTTCGTTGAAATCCACTAAAACACTCAAAGCTCACAAAACAAGTTCAGGTGAAAATTTTTGACAGGGTACTAAAGGATCTGGGCAGAAAACACTAAGAAAAATCAAAATCTAAAAGCAATTAAAGCAAAAAATGGAATTTTCATAAATTTTACAGGAAGACGCAGGCAACCCGTTATAACAGGTGCGGGCCCGCTCTGTGCAAACGGCAACAGCGCGTCCAAAGACGCACTGTGCAGTACTCAGAGGGTGCGTCCTTCTGGAAAAGTTAAGAAAAACCAAATCTAACTAAATCTAAAGCTAAGCCACCCAAATACTAATTCTCACAGTCAAAAACCAGAAAATAAAAATGATTTTCTCAGAGCAAAGTTCACACAAAGGAAAAGACTTTCTCATTAATGGATTCCCCAGTGGAGTCGCCAATTTGTCGTGGTGGAAAAAGTTGTTTGTGCGGACACAACTAACCTCCCTAGGAGTCTAAACTCTCTAGCGACAAACAAGACAAAATGGAGTGATCTTTCTCTAAATATACCTTTTAAAACATGAAAACTACAAGTGTTTAGGCTTACCTTATTCCAAAACGCCGTTGTTGTAGTCCGTCCTTGCCGATCCGGATGAGCTCCTCCTTCACATCAATTCCTGCAACCACAAGCAATCAAACAATTACCAAGCACTTTCATTTCATATAATAAAACATATATTCAACATGCAGACCAAGGAACACATGAAATAACTCATTAACACAAGCTATTGAGAAAAATAAACCAGTTTGTATTAATAACGAAACAAAGAAACTCTTACAACCTGGCCTTGGTGTTGTGCAAGTTCCTCCCAGGGTCCATCAAGGGTTTTCCTCTACTTTGACAAAGCTCACCCACTTCCAAGTAGAATCAGGCAAAGACAATCTCTCCTCACAAGGTTCTAAATGGGAGTCCTAATTCCTGTAGCATTTACCCAAAGAAAATGTATAGCTCCAACCTCTCCTCCCTCTGGCTCAATGTCTTTATTTATAGTGCTGTAAAGAGGTTATTCAGGTCCACCATCAATGGGATAATCCCCCTCTTTGGGTGGGATAGCTCCCTTATTGATGGGATAAGTTCCTCCTTAATAGGGATACATGAACCAACTGGAGGCGCATCCACTTCATCAAACCGACCTCTAGAAAGTTCTAGAAGTAACCACAAGTAACTTTTTTAAGATGAAACTCGCGCATTTTGCCTTTTACAGAAGGACGCACCTGTCCCTTAACATACAGAGCGTCCAAGGACGCAACTTTTGTGAACATTGTGAGCGTCCCCGCAGGTAAGGCTAGAGAGAACCTGCGACCCCAGAGATAAACACATTTTTTACAAGACTTTCTCTCTTCTTTGAGTTTGAGATGGATAGCAGAGGCAAAAGACTTGCCTAAGAGGGTAGCCTGCCTATTGATTTGAGCTATACTAACTGTAAGTAGTCATGGTGACATTTTTTAGTGTAACAGGATCATCTAGTCTTTAAGAAGATAGATAGACCATTTTTGATATTGCTCATCTAGGAATTATCTAAAATTATGTTAGAGGTAGTCATCTTGCTAAGGTGGACCATCATGATCATGTAACAACCATCATTTTGGAGGTTCTTGGTAGAAGAATTATAATAAGTTTAGTATACATTCCATGTAACATGGAAACAATACTCTGAAGGGATGAAGGAATGTAATGGGTCAGATTGTAGGAAATGTATATATATATATATATATATATATATATATATATATATATATATATATATATATATATATATATATATATATATATATATATATATATATAGATATATTATGAAATAAGAAGTATAGGAAAACACATTGAAAGTGACTCTTAGATAACATTCATATGGGACGAATCTTGTGAAATGCTTTGTATGCTTATAAGAAGATAATTTCACTTACTAAAGGATATATAAAGAATTAATACTTTCTTTAGACTAGAATAATGATAAAAATTCAAGATAATATTTGGAAGTAAAGGTTGTAACTTGGTAATTGAGTGCGGTCCTTGGGCACTTTAATGCATGAAGGAAGATTCAAGTGGAGGTGGAACATAAGGATGTTGATGTCTGGATGAGAAGGTCATTTGGATGAGGTAAGTATGATTTAATTTTTGTTGGATATCTTGTTAACATGTTATTTTGCAACCTGGAAGGATGTTATAGGAATAAATGATGCCATCTGAGGAAATTTTAGTTGTATGAATGAAAATGTATGAAGAATATTGAGGAAAGCTCAATATTGGTACGTAGAAATTATTTAGTCAAGATGTGCCCATCCTGGGATTGAAAGGTAGAGGTTAAAGGAGATAACCTGAAGGTCAAAGGAGATCACTTTCATGAAGAAGCAATGATCAATCTTGAAGATTGGGAAGGTTCACTATAATTCCTTCATTTATGATTTCGAGGATGGAAGTGATGATCAAATTTCCTAGATCTTGTCATAACATTGAAGAGTGAATCTTACTCCATGCTACCTCGAAAGGAAGCTGGCTCAATACAATGATATGTAGAGAAAAGAGGGAACTAGACAACTACACAGAATTTCTAGTTGATACACTTAAGAAGACAAAATATAAGGCTTCTGGTGTTGACTTTCTGAATAGAAAGGAGGTCTAGAATATCCTTTTTATTTGAGAGGGAGTAAAGGGTCTTGTTGAAAAGGAGCAAGGAACTATTCCTTAATAAAGAAGTAATAATGATATCATCTCTAGTTGAGATGGAGTGATGTTGTAGATCACATGTGCATTCTCTTCTTGAGGTAATGAAGAGAGAATGTTTGAGGATTGGATAAGCATCTATGGTTTCCTTAAGGATAAAGAATCCAAGAAAGGAAAGGTACTAACACTATTTGAGGATAGGAAAATTATCCATGTTAAGAGTGGTAAAAGAGGAAAAATATTAGATATCAGTCTTTTAGATTAATCACATTGATAGGATTTGGTCGACGTTTCGAACCAACTAATGTGGTTCATCCTTAGGACAAGATGAGAAATAAATTGATCTGAAGGAATAAATAGCATGGATACATCAATGCCCAGAGTTGGTCATTGAAAATTAGCTGATGGTTAATTTGTTACTAAGGAAAACTTGTTTAATATCAAGTTAAAAACTAGTTGCTATGTGATAATTAAATATTTTATTTCAATATTATAAATAAATTATTTAATAATGTCAAGTTCTATAATAATAATTTTATCTAAAAATAATTAATTTTTATAATATAATCTGTTAGTGTTTGACTTATTCAAGATAAATTTGATATTATCTCAAATTAAAACATTATTTATTTCTATAATAAGAATATTATCTGTTAAATAGTTTAATATTTAGTTAGGAACTAGCTGTTATGTAATAATGAATAAATATTTTGTTTCGATATTAGAAATTGATTTTTTAATAATATTAATTTTTATAATCATGTTATCTAAAAATAATTAATTTATATAATGTAATCTATTAGGGTTTGACTAATCCAAGATAAATTAGGTTTAGGACTAATTCGGATTAATGTATTTAGCTTTCATTATAAGTTAATATTATTAATTTCTATTAATATGACCATAATTTGTTAGAGGAAAACTTATCTTGTTTATATAGGAGGATGGATGAGATAATTTTAAAGGTTTACAAGATGAATATTAAAAATTCAGGATAAGTTAGGTCAACCATTTAGATCAGAAAATTAATACAGAAACAAAGGGGGATAAACCATAAAGACGAAAAGGGAGAATCAGAAAAATGAATAGAGGAAAGGAGAGGGATGGATGGAAGAGTCAAGAGGAGAGAGATGAAATCTAGCTTTTACTTAATTTCCAACCATCATCCCTATTAAGGTTTTTGGCATGCCTCTCAATTTCAATCACTTCCCTGAGTTTCCTATGGTGGAAATCATCAACCATAGCAATGACTTTGGATTCTTCAATGCAGACATGGTGTTTCAATTTCTCTGCATGTTCGGCAAGGGTTGATGTGTGGGATAAATTATGTCCAATGTTAGCAACATATTCGATGATTCTCTACTTAATAGACCTTCCTGTTTCCCCAATGTAGGGGATACCACAGGAACAAGGGATAAGGTAGACTCCTTTCATGTCTCTAGGGTCAATAGGGTCCTTTATGGATCTAAGGGAATTTTTAATGGTTTTGATAGGTTTGAAAGAGGAAGAGACATTCATCTTCTTAAGAACATGGGCAATCATGTTGATGGTTCGTTGGATATACGAGAGATGAACCTTAGAGATAGGATCAACTCGGGTGGTTTTAACTCTTGGCGCTTTGCTGGATTTGTGAAAGGCCTTGAGGCTCTTGGGTCTGTTATACCAATTATTTTTAAAAAATTGAAGAAGATGAGAATTCCCTTGATCAAGGTGGCTATCATCAGATATTCTTAGAGTCTAGGATTGGGTCTTTGTTGTCTCATTGGAATCATATTCTAGAAGAAGAGAAGAATTTTTCAGGTTTTCTCCTTCGAGGGGTTTTGTCGTAGCTAATAGCCTAATTTTTGTGTCCTTTCTTGTTACTGTTACCTTCATGATATTTGTTTGATGAAACGATCTAACTAAAGAACATAAGAAGATCAACAAAGTTCACAAAAAAGTATTGAGGTTAATGAAAATTGTCTAATAAGTTGCCACTTTGAATTTTCTATCAGGACCATGGATGAAAATAGGTTGTTTTGAGGTTCTAGGCACTTTTTGGTCTTTTTGGGCTATCTATCTATAGTTATCTGGCCCAATTTGTCTATTTGTAATGTATTTCTATTTCTATTTTTTGGCCAAGAAATATGGTAGGATTGTTGCCAATAGTGTTTTGTGTTCAGGATCCTCATGATGTAAATATAACATGAATTAATAAAAACATTTGACTTAAAAAAAAAGAAAAAAAACAAGAACAAAAACAAAAACAAAAACAAAAATAAAACAAAAACAAAAACAAAACAAAAAAACAAAAAAGCAAAAAAACACTATTACATTGTCACTTTTCATTCTAAATTTTTATTTCATCATTTTTCATTGTTCAAATTATTAACAGTCTCTATCATCTCTACAAATTTGGATAACTCAGAAAATTTAAAACTAAAATGACCTTATTAATCTTACACATATTTAGCATATTCAAAATTATCAGAATAATTAGATCTTCCATGCCTGCAAAGGACTAAAACCAGGCTATATCCATTGTAACCCCATATCTATAAAGTACTGAGAGGGATCAAATCTATGGAGGTGAAATCATTTCCTAAAGTTTGTGTAATGTCCCCAATTCTGTGAGCATGAGAATATTGTTCATGTTTTTCTAACTATCTTCTTTAGACTAGCAAGAGCAGAAATTACTAGGAGTTTTTCCTAATTGTCTCATATATTATTATTATTGTTATTATTAAGGGGAAAATCAATATTATTATTAGGGTAGGAAAAGATACTTAGAGGAGAAATTGCTTCATCAATAAAATTGTAATAAAGTGACCTCTAGAAGCTTGGATAAATGTTGGAAGAAGTTATAAATAGAGTAGGATGCCCACTCCTCATTCATTTTATCTTTTGATTTCTTATTGTTATTGAAAAATCTCAAGCAAGTTTCAGACTAAGGATTTTGAGTGCGATCCTAACACTAGTTTCGATAGATATTATTTTCACCCTAGCTAGATCCTAGCTAGAGCGGTGGATCTTATTGCCACCCTAGCTAGACCCTAGCTAGTATTTGTTGAATTTCGGTCGACACCTTTGACGCCCTAGTTGGATTTCTATGAACTGTTCATATTTCATTGAGTAAATTTTATTACAGGTGAATTAGATAAATTCGTTGTTGATTTGTAGGAGGATCCTTTTTCTCCAACGAGGTCAAGTTCTCGTAGAGATCGTTATTCTTTAGGGAGGTTGTTTGCTATTTTTTTTGCAGACTCACTAACGGCCTAGTTGTCATTTAGATTATTTGTTAAGAGGCGTAATTTTTTTAGGCATCACTATCATTATCAAGGATACAAATTTCGTATGCTTTTTGTAGAGCGTCAATATTGATAAAGGTAGAATTCTATTCGAAGTGACAAATTGATACTACTAGGAGTCAGAGATTATTAATTTTTCCAAGGGCTAAATTATATCTTTCAAGCTTGAGGCCAAAATGTAGAGTTGTAGGGAGGTTAAATAGACCCATATCAAGGAGATAAATTGCAATTCCAGAGATCAAATTTTGTGGTAATTCCCTCGGTGTAAGAGATCAACATACTAGAGATTATTTCTGCCCCTTTCGTTTATATCAGGAAGATATTTAAGGAGGTATTAATCTTTGAAGACCTTATCATAATGAATTGAAAATTATATTGTTCAAAGGAGGAGTACTTCAGCTAGGGAGGCACACGTTATTGGAGTTTATTATTGTATTTACTAAAGATCTATCTCTAACAAAGAATGAAAAGGAAAAAACACATAGAGAATCAACTCAAACAATGCTATGGAGCAAACTTCCATTCTCATCATTGAAAATGAGTTAAATAAACTACATATGAGAAAAGGAAACAAACAACAACAAAAGGCTTGACAAAGTTCCAACTAAACTCAATTAAAGTCAAGTGAATCAAAACTTAATATGACACCTAGTAGATAATGAGATTAATTCTCTTATTGCCACCTCCAAATCTCAAATGTTACAAGTATTGACACTTACAATGCCTAATTTATCTCTTTGAGGTTGAAATAGATTTTTACCCAATAGACTTGTAAAAATATCAATAAGTTGATCTCATGAGCCACAAAAATAAAGTAAGATATCTCCATTTCTGACAAGCTCACGAGTAAAGTGAAAATGTGTGTCAATATGCTTACTCTTTTTGTGAAAGACATGACTTTTTGATAAAGAAATTGTAGAGTTGTTATCACAGAAAAAAGGATTTGGCTCCTTCTGAACATTTGAAAGATCCTTCAATAGTCTTCTCAGCCACACTACTTAACAAGTTTCTGAAGTTACAACTACATACTCTTCCTCTGCACAAGATATGGAAATGATGGGTTGTTTCTTGGATTCCCATGTGATTAGATTGGTTCGTAGGTGAAAATAGCACACTTAAGTGCTTTTTCGATAATGTAAACTCCCTACATAATCTCTGTCAGTATAGCCTGAAAGTGAGAAACCTTCACAGTGTGTGTAGAAAAATCCATAGCCAATTGTTACTGAAACACATCTTATTATCTATTTTACAACCTTCCAATGGGAAATATTAGTTGAATCCATAAAGCTGGAAAAAAAACTAGCAACAAACATGATGTCAACTCTAGTTGTAATGAGATACAAGAGAATACCAACTAGAATTTTATATAATGTGGAATCAACTGGTGGTCCTACATCTTGTTTTCTCAACTTAGTTCCTGGAGCAATTGGAGTATCAAATGGTTTGCAGTTGATCATTTTTAAAATTTGAAGGATGTTAGTGGCATACTTTTGTTTATGAACGAAAATTCCGTTATAAGATTGTTGAATTTCAATGCCTAAGAAGTACTTCATGAACCCTAGGTCAGTCATATCGAACTCTATTTTCATGGCAACTTTGAATTCTTCTAACATCATATGACCTATATAAAGAAGATCATCAACATAAATGAAAACAATGAGAATGTTACCTTCATGAGTTTCAGTATACAAAGTTGGATCATGGTTGCTTATGCAAAGTCCACTTTTAGAGGTAAGTGTTGATTCGACTGTACGAAGATCAGGGAGCTTGTGTTAAGATGTACAAGACTTTATCTAAGTTGTACACCTTATTCTCTTGTACTAGAACTCAAAAACTAGGGTTTTGATCCAAATAAACTTCTTTTTGCAATATACCATTTAAGAAAGAATATGTTACATGAAGTTGAAAAGATTTCCATTTGTGTTGATTTTTTGTGGCCATAATAGTTATGATTGTGTATAACCTTGCTATTGGAGTAAAGATTTCAACATAGTCAACACAAAAATGTTGTGAGAACCCTTTGGAAAGCGACCTTGCCTTATGTTTATGAATTTTTCCTCTTTCATTTAGTTAGGTATTGTACACCCACTTTACACTAATGTTGGTTTTCTCTCTCGGGAGATCAACCAATTCCCAAGTCTTATTTTTCTCTATGGAAGTGATTTCTTGATTCATTGCATCAACCCAATGTTTCTCTTTTACTACCTCTTCAAAATGGGTCGGTTAATAGGAGAAAGGAAAATAGATTTTGCTCATCAAAGTAATTCTCCCAATCATATACTTCTCTGATGATTCTAGTTTTATGATTATTTTTTGAAGATGATGAATCACTGTTGGATTCACTGATAGAGGAGGTACCATTTTTAGAGTGGTACGACTCTTCCTGAACTTGAAATCTTGGCAATTGTGGTGGATGAACAGGTTGATTTAAAGTTTCATCAATTTGATGAGACCACGGTTAATTTTCAAAAAATTTAACATCTCTGCTCAAAAAAAATTTCTTGGTGACTGGACTATAGAGTTTATAGGCTTTTGGTTGTTCATTATAGCCTACAAAAACACATCTTTCACTTCTATCATCAAGCTTCTTTCATATCTTCTGAGTTATTTGCAAATGCTGAAGAGCCAAAAATTTGAAAGTGAGAGATATTCAGCTTCGTACCATCCCAAGCTTCTTGAGGTATTGTATCTTTAATATTGGCTTTTAGAAATATGTTGAGAACGTATAGTGTAGTAGAAACTACATCAGCCCAATAGTCACTGGACAACTTCTTTTCACAAATCATACATCTTTCCATATTCATGATTGACTGGTTTTTCCTTTCTACCACTCCATTATGTTGTGGAGTGTATTTGGTTGTGTTTAGCATGATGATGCCTTATTGTTGACAAAATCATTTGAAATCATTGGAACTTTACTCTCCGCATTTTTCTGACTTGAGTATTTTCAAAGGCTTTCCACTTTTCTTTTATGTCTTTTCTTTGAACTCTTTGAATCTTGAGAAAGTATCTGATTTATTTTTGAGAAAATAAACCCATATTTTCCTATTATAATCATTAATTAAGGTCAAAAAATATATACTTCCACTAATAGGCTGTGTTTACATTGGGCCACATATATCTGTATGGACTAGCTCTAAAGGGTATTTTTCTCTAGTGGAAGATGCGCGAAAGCTATCTCTTTTGTGCTTTGATAGAATACAAATTTCACAATTGCAATGTTTTTCATTTACAACATGGATACCAAAGACCATAAAATGTTTGTGTAGAAGAGTTAGACTCTTGAAGGGAATATTCCCATAGCTCAAATTCCATAATTGTGACTCATCTATTCTTGACACATTGTGTGCAAAAACATTTGAGATATTTCGACTTCTAAGAGTCAAGGGAAACATTCTATTCTTGTTTTTTTCAACCTTTGATACCAGGCTTCTATTGTGGTGTTTTTCATAGATATAACATGTGGTCGTTTGAAACATGGCATCATAACCATGTTCCATCAATAGACCCACACTAATGAGGTTATGCTTTACATGTGGAACATATTAAACTTCAAGCATATGTTTCTGCTAATTTTGTTTAGTGAGGACAAGAATAATACCTTTCCCTTCATCTTTTATACATGAACAATCTCCAAGAGTATTTTCAAATATTATGGAAACGTCAATCCAAGAAAGTAGATTTTTGTCACCTGTCATATGGTTGCTAAAACCATTGTCCAATAACCAAAGGTCCTTGCTGTGACTATCTTCAGAAAAATGGCAAGAAAGAAACATGCTTTGAGGGGATTCTCCTTCATTGTTGGAGAGATGGACACTACCTCTTTGTTGATATGACTGTTTGTTTCTATATTCCTGTTCATAATGCCAACATTTCTTGCAATAATAATATTGGACATTAGATTTTCTCCATTTTCTACTTCTCTATGTTTGGTTTTGTGAAGGCATTGAATATTATGCTACATGATGATGTTCTGATTTGCTTTTTCCTATAGATCTATCTTTGTCTCTTCCTCAGTTGCTACTACCTCTATATCCTCTTCCTCCGCATCTTCCAAGAGATACTTGTGCTTTAAAATCTTTCTCCAAGGAGTCTTCTCCCAAGTTAAATCGTGTCTGATGTGACAAAAGTGATCGAGTCAACTGTTATAGTGAGAGATTTGTAAGATCCTTGGATTCAAGAATGGTTGTACAACCATGTCATATTTCTTTGGAAAGCTTCAGAGGACTTTTTCACTGATATTCTGATCTAAAATTGTTTCACCAATAAGTTTGATCTGATTGAAAATGCCCATGACTCTAGTCATGAAATAATCAACATTCTCTGTGTTAGTCATCTTTAGGGTTTCGAATTCAGCTCACAATGTCTACAATTTAACAATATTTGTTCCATCATTATTTGTGATACGCAACTTTCAAAATATCATAGGCTTGTTTTTTTGTTGATGAGTTGGTTATCTTATCGAAGATAGAGTCATCAATTGAATTATGTATCCCACCTTTGCCTTTGTGTGTTTTATTTCTTAGTTCAATAGTTGGATTCTTCTCGTTATTGATCATGGATGCACATGCTTCTTGGGATGGCTCTACATAGATGTTTTGAAGTGTATCCCAACACTCTTAGGCTTACAAAAATGTCTTTATCTATAAAGACCAAAAATCATAGTTTTTTCCAAGCAAAATAGGTGTTTGTGATAAATAGCTGGAGAAAGCCAATTTCTTTTAAAATGTGAGCACACACCTATTAAGTCAATAACCTTTTGACAAGGCTCCTTAAATAAAACCCTTCTGATTTTTTTAAACATCTTTCGGAATTCAAGCAACACCTCCTTTTTGTAAATCCCTTCTCTTCCATAGAACATAATAGAGGCTCCTTTTCAAAAAAATGACCATTTTCCTTAAAAATGCCCTTGTTTTAAATAAGGTCACTCTTAAAAAAAATAAAAAAATAAAACTTTTTATGAGTCTCTTTTGTTTGAAATAAAAAGAAATAGAATGAACCTTTTTATATAAAGTGTGCCTTGTTTTTTTTAACGAAAAAAACATGGAAGTTGACCTGTAGTTGTCCACCAACACGTCGTTTTTGTTTTTGAGTGTCATTTCACTCCACACGAGCAAACAAGACTTCAAACGAGCTTTGAAAAGAAGTTAAGGCGTGTTAGTTGGAAGGGATTCGACTTGTCGTTTCACCTTGTGACAAAGAGGCTTGGATGTGAGTGAAAAATTTCAAAATTTGTAAGTTTGCCTATTTCATCGCATGCCTTTCTCTGCAAGGTCACAATGATCCTGAAAATCTCTTTGAGAGATGGTCACTCGGTTTACCTTTAAAAAAATAATTCTTGTAGCATGGATACTCTTGCGCTTTGGTTCCCACTTCGCTTTTGGCCTCGAGTTCCTCTCGTTCTAGACTAGTTTTTTTGTTCATAGATAATTTAATGTTGCTCTCTTTACATTTTTATGCAATTTCGCATTTTGATATCATAACAAAGAATGTAGAGATGTAAATAAATAGAGAATGAACTCAAAAAAGTTATGGAGGGAATTGCTTTTCTCATCATTCAAACTTAATTAAATAAACTATATAAAAGAAAAAGGAAATAAATAACAATAAATCACTAAAGAAAGTTCCAACTAAATTCAAGTGAATCAAAACTAATTATAACACCTAAGAAATAGTGAAATTAATTCTCTCAACAAACTCTAGTCCAAACCGATCAGATCCACCACAGCAAGAACCTTCTTTTTGTCTCTTAATTTGCAGAAGATTTTCCAGCATCCTTGAGGGCTGAATCGATTTTATGATTGGGTTAAATTTATGAAGATTCATTAGTTATACTACGTTGTAGTTTGTTGTTTATATGAGTCAATATGGTAGGTTAAATTCAAATTCATTGGTGGGTCGACTTGGTAAAGGATAATCACTCATATTGGCTTGTGGCTTGCCATCATTTCTCCTCCGTATCAATCTCATCAATAGGGCAAGTTCATCAAATTTCTAGACCAAACTAGGCAACGATGGATGTGTCTTATTCTTAGGCAACTTCTCTCGGAGAATTTCTCTTGAAGCATATGGATGAGTTGCTAAAGCAAGATTGTAGTATCAGTCGTAAGTTTATTTTCCCTTCGAGCACCCTTGAGCGAGTTTCAGGTTTAATATTGCAGATCTGCCTCCAAAGGTCAATAAAGATCAGTTTTCCCTCAGACATCCAATCTTATTATTGTTATGAAATGTTTGACGAAATCTCTATTATTTATCCAATCTTTTTATTCTTTTGACGAAATCTCTATTATTCGAAGTGTTTTCTCAAGGTATTCTTTTAAGTGTTTTGAAAAAAAGTTTTGCATTAGATCTGTGTGTAGAAAGTTGAAAAAGAAAAAATTTAAAATTGTGTGAAAAAAATTAATTTGGTACATTATAATTTTGCATTTAAAAAAAGATTTGTATTTCTAAAAATTTGATCTCTTTCAAAAGTTAATACAAACTTAATACAATCCAGATTAAAATAAATCTAAACTAGTTATAAATGAAAAAGCAACCACCAAGATCATAAAGAGTGAAAAGTGATAAGTGGTAAGCCTAGCATCTGATGAGCAATGATCTTCCTTTGATAATTCTATAGTTGACCGACTTCCACCTCAGGGCTCTATTTGAACTCCTATAAGCCTTGGATAATATCATTCTTCATAGCTGACTTCAACAATGCATAATAATATTTTTGGAAGGCTTGATATCTTTTGTCATTTGCTTAAATAAGTGTAGCTTCTTCAAAAATCATGAGGATTTCAAATAGGAAGCCTCTCAAGTCGGCGAGGAATTTTTCTCCTCCAAACCGCAAATTTCGTTGTTCAAGGTAACATTTTTCTAAATAGAACCAATCCTCAACTTCCTTCCTTGAATCATTAGGAAGCTCTGCCTTCGTCTGAAATTTTTGGGAGTTATGGAAAATATCCGAACAAATCCTCAACTTCCTTCCTTGAATCATTAGGAAGCTCTGTTTTCGTCTGAAATTATTTGGGAGTTATGGAAAATATCCGATTTGTGTCCCAAACTATCAACCTTACTAATTTCCTCAACTATAATAGTATTAAGAAAATAAGAATAACTAATTCTTAAGTGTTGCAATTTGAGTTTACAATATAAAAACAATATACTACAAATGAACCCAGTCAACACAATCAGAATCGTCGTAGTGTACAGACACCAGAAGAATTAAAAAATAAACGGCTACACATACTTTGAAACTTACGAGCTAACAAGTTAATGTGTACATGTGCCACATGCAAGCAATAAGTTAACTGCAGCTAATCTGGGTGCATGTACACCAACACAGCTAGTCTAAGTTCATGTACACCAACAAAGGTCACAATGATCCTGAAAATCTCTGTGAGAGTTGGTCACTAAGTTTACCTTAAAAAAAAATTCTTGTAACATGGATACTCTTGCGCTTTGGTTCTCAAGGTATTCTTTTAAGTGTTTTGACAAAAAGTTTTGCATTAGATCTGTGTGTAGAAAGTTGAAAAAGAGAAAATATAAAATTTTGTGAAAAAAATTAATTTGGTACATTATAATTTTGCATTTAAAAAAAAAATTGTATTTCTAGAAATTTGATCTCTTTCAAAACATAATGCAAACTTAATACAACCCAGATTAAAATAAATCTAAACTAGTTATAAATGAAAAAGCTACCACCAAGATCATAAAGAGTGAAAAGTGGTAAGCCTAGCATCTCATGAGCAATGATCTTCCTTTGATAATTCTATAGTTGACCGACTTCCACCACAGGGCTCTATTTGAACTCCTATAAGCCTTGGATAATATCATTCTTCATAGCTGACTTCAACAATGCATAATAATATTTTTGGAAGGCTTGATATCTTTTGTCATTTGCTTAAATAGGCGTAGCTTCTTCAAAAATCATGAGGATTTCAAATAGGAAGCCTCTCAAGTCGGCGAGGAATTTTTCTCCTCCAAACCGCAAATTTCCTTGTTCAAGGTAACATTTTTCTAAATAGAACCAATCCTCAACTTCCTTCCTTGAATCATTAGGAAGCTCTGCCTTCGTCTGAAATTTTTTGGGAGTTATGGAAAATATCCGAACAAATCCTCAACTTCCTTCCTTGAATCATTAGGAAGCTCTGTTTTCGTCTGAAATTATTTGGGAGTTATGGAAAATTTCCGAACAAATCCTCAACTTCCTTCTTTGAATCTGCCTTCGTCTGAAATTATTTGGGAGTTATGGAAAATTTCCGAACAAATCCTCAACTTCCTTCTTTGAATCTGCCTTCGTCTGAAATTTTTTGGGAGTTATGGAAAATATCCGATTTGTGTCCCAAACTATCAACCTTACTAATTTCCTCAACTATAATAGTATTAAGAAAATAAGAATAACTAATTCTTAAGTGTTGCAATTTGAGTTTACAATATAAAAACAATATACTACAAATGAACCCAGTCAACACAATCAGAATCGTCGTAGTGTACAGACACAAGAAGAATTCAAAAATAAACGGCTACACATACTTTGAAACTTACGATCTAATGTTGGTATTTCCTCTCGAGCTACCCTTGTTCCACTATATTTAATAAGAATTGCTGTAGTGTATTGACACAGGACAGCCACACATACTTTGAAATTCACGACCTAATGATTGGTATTTCGGCTGTACTTACCCTTCTTCCACTAAATTTAGAGAAGACAGGGAAGGAATCTAACTTTGTCCATATATGCGCCACTAAAACACCAGGCCAACCATATTGCCCACGATGTTTTACAATCACGTCCAACTGAAATGTTTAGCTGAGTTCATGCGATCATACAGAAAATCGTGCAGAACGATGATGGAAGGTGCTGTTTCAATTGTTAGAAACTGCTATTAGAAACAGCAAAAGGCTCATTGCTTTTTAACGTTAAAGCAGTTTCTAATCTTAATGTGACCCGATCTAATCTTAAAGCATTTAGATTTTATCCTAAAGCAGTTTCTAATCTAAAGCATTAGATCTTAAGCGTTGAATTGGTATATGATGGACGTACCAGATTAGAGTTAAATAATATATAAAGGATTGGGTTCTCTCTCTCCCACACAAGAGTGGTATTCTTCTCCATCAAGAAACACATAAAGGAAGTGTGGGCAAGAGGAGAGAAACCGAATTCTGAGAAGAAGAGTAGCAGCTGTCAGGAGACAGAAGACATAAGATGGCAGCCATTACATCTTCCGCTGTTAATCAAGGTATGTCATCTTAAAATCATGTTCTGTATGTGAAATATTTGGTATTGATGATCTTTGGGCTGTCAGTTAAGATTTTTACATTTGGTATCGGAGCCACAATCAATAACTGAATATTTCCTATGATTGCATGTAAATCAATCGCTCAATCTCAATCCCTGGCAATCTGCACGCCGAGCATTCTATGCTTATTATTCATGGGTTTTTGTTTTAAGGGTGCATTTAAACATTTGGGAGATTTCGGCCTCTCGTAAGTAATTTCTTTCAGGCATTTAAAGGGTGATTGTTTACATGAATTATAAAACCGGGTGGTTACTCTGTGTTACGAAGACGGTAGATTGTGGGTAAACTCTTTCTTCAAAGCACGCAAGTATTCTAAATTAACATGGTGGAACCATAGGTTTTATCCTTTTCCTCTGCTAAGAGGACAAGTTTGCTTGTTTTTTGTAACCCTTTCGTGCTAGCTTTGATTTCATAGTCCATTTATTAAACGTTTTGGAAAATATAGCTTCTCGCTAAAGGTTCAGGAGGTTCTTTAGTTTATGTTTAGGCCTCCATATGTTCAGACCCAGTAATTGTTTTGGCGTTTATTGATTAAAACTATTCATATAACGAGGTAAAACTAATTTGCATTAAAGCTTTTGTGGAATGTCTCTTGCGAGAGATATTGTCGTAGAGTCATAGGCTTAGTTTTACATACTTATGAAAGGGACTCGTAGAATAAATACTCAATGATATGATATATGTTGTGAAGAAATACGTTTTTACGTTTTTCTAGTTTACGTTTTGCTGTTAAATTGGGAAGCTGTGTATGTTGGAATGAATGTATTAAAAAGCAATGAATATAAGTTATCTTGAGAATCTGTAAACGTCAATATGATGCGAAGAATTACAAAAGATTGTTGGGCTGCATGTGAGTCGAAAAGTTTAATAGCACATTATGGAAAGTTACAGTTTCGATTGGATTAGGCAATCATCGCCTCGAAGGAAAACTCATCCTTGGAACTGTATTATTGTTCGGTCGTCACAATCCTATTGCATGTCACATAAATTCATCGTGACCATCGTTATTACTTGCCGTCCTGTTTCAACCGTGCTCAATTGTCTCCAATTTCCCGTATTGTGATTTTTCATCATTTTGTATTTGCTGTAATAGAATCTGCGAAACTCTAAGTTGTTCCGTGGTGGTTGAGTGGTAAAAATCAAGGTTTTGGTTGCTGCTAGCTTGAGGCGTAAGATTTTGGCCCATAATGAAATCAATAACAACATATAAATATCTTGATATAATCCATTATATATTTTGTACAAGAACATGCTCTATAGAATAATGTGTTGGAAATTTATTTTTTCACAAAGTAATTGCGTTGATAATAGAAATTATTGATGTTTGATTGTTTTGCCATATAATGATGGATCCATATAATGATGGATCTCTATAGTAATTGTTCTGTGACTGATTGTTTGGCATCAAGTATGTGTTATAAATCATTTATGCACATGAGATTTATGATTTTGTTAATCACCAAAGTGGTCAAAATCAGAATAATCATTTAGTGCATAAGTGACATAATGATTATTGATAGAAATTGCCAGTTATAAAAATACCAATTAAAACTGGCGTCACTAATGATAGAACCTCAAAACTTACCCAAAGGAAAGTCTTGTTCTATAACTAGTTGACATGATGAGGTTTAATAGATATTTTGATTAAATAAATATTGATCATCCAAAGATGTCAGTTCTATTTGATTGAATATATTTATTACCTGCTTATGTTTTGGTATTTAATTATGTTAAGTATAAGATAGTATCTACCCAAAGGAGTGCTATATTATACTATTATGTCTACATCTGAATCGCGTTAGTTATGAGCTTATAGATATTTCAATTTTTATTTGCAGGAGTTACCATGAATACACATGCTTCATCTGTTACATTGTTCACTGGTGCTAATTTTTCTGAATGGAAAGAACAAGTCAATTTCCATTTAGGTATACAGGATCTTGACTTGGCACTCCTTGTGGATAAGCCTGCTGCTCTTACAAGAGATAGTACTGAGGCAGAAAAATCACACCATAAAGCATGGGAACGCAGTAACAGATTGAGCCTTATGTTTATTAAGATGATTGTTGCTAACAACATCAAGTCAACAATTCCACAAACAGAAAGTGCTAAGGAATATATGCAGTCTGTGGAAGAGCGTTTTCGTTCAGCTGATAAGTCACTCGCTGGTACTCTTATGGCAGAACTCACGACCATGAAGTTTGATGGGTCGCGAACTATGCAAAAGCACATTATAGAGATGACTAATATTGCAGCAAGGTTAAACTCCCTGAGACTTACAGTAGAGGATTCCTTTCTTGTCCAGTTCATCCTGAACTCGCTACCTTCTGAATATGGACCTTTTCAGATTAACTATAACACTATAAAGGATAAGTGGAATGTTAATGAATTGGCCAGTAGACTTGTTCAGGAAGAAGGACGTTTGAAAAATCAAGTGAATCACTCAGTAAGTTTTGTGAGTAATAAAGCTGGTAAAGAAAAGAAAGGAAAATCAAGTCATTTCAAGAAGGAAAAGGCACCTGCTAAGAATGGGCAGGATGAGGAAAAGAAGGAACTAAAGGGTGTTCAATGTCGTGTCTGTAAAAAGAGACTTATCGTCTAATTCTAGAAAGTGGATATGTATTAAACTTATACAGTACCCTTTATGTACCTTCATTATCTAGAAACCTTATTTCCGCAAGTAAATTGGATATTTCTGGTTTTAGATGTATGAATGGATCTGGTTGTTTTGATTTATATAAGAATGCTGATAATGTTGGTTCTGGTATTCTAATTGATGGTTTATATAAATTGAAACTGAATGACACTTATGCGAATTCCTTGTTGAATGTAGTAAATAATGTTGGATGAAAACGTAGCATGTTGAATGAAAATTCTGCTTTCTTGTGGCATAAACGACTAGGTCATATATCCAAAGAAAGAATGATGAGATTAGTAAGTAATGAAATTTTGTCAAATTTGGACTTTAGTGATCTAGAATTATGTGTGGATGGTATTAAAGGTAAACAAACCAAACATAATAACATAATAAGAAAGGAGCCACTAGAAGCAGCCAGCTTCTTGAACTAATACACACTGATATTTGCGGACCTATGGACACTCCAGCCTTTAATGGAGAAAAGTATTTCATCACTTTTATTGACGATTTTCCCGTTATGGTTATGTCTATTTGCTTCATGAAAAATCTCAATCTGTGAATGTCCTTGAGACGTTTGTAAATGAAGTTGAGAGGCAATTAGAAACTGGTAATGCAAGATTCATTGAGAATGGTGAAGTTAGTGGGAGTACTAGAAGAGAGATAGTAGAAATAAAGAAACAAGGGTAAATGTTACATTACCTAGAATAGTTCCTCCATCTACTATTACTCCAAATGTTGTTCCAGCTGTTGTATAACAGCATGATGATAATGAACAACATATAAATGAAGAAGTACTTCCTGAAGGAAATGACTTACATAATGCTGATATGCATGAACCACAACAGGTAGCATTAAGAAGACCTCAAAGAAATCGTAGGTTAGCTATTTCTAATGATTATGTGGTTTATATGCAAGAATCAGATTATGATATTGGAATCAATAAGGATCCAGTTTCGTTTTCACATGCTGTAGAAAGTAAAGAGTCAAAGGAATGGATTAATGCCATGAAAGAAGAACTGAAATCCATGCAACAGAATGAAGTTTGGGATCTCGTTGAGTTACCACATGGCTGTAAAAGAGTCGGAAGCAAATGGGTTTTTAAAACCAAACACGACTCTAGTGGTAATATCGAACAGTATAAAGCTAGACTTGTTGCTAAGGGTTACACTCAGAAAGATGGTGTTGATTACAAGGAAACATTTTCTCCTGTTTCGAAAAAGGACTCACTAAGAATAATAATGACATTAGTAGCTCATTATGATTTGGAGTTGCATCAAATGGATGTGAAAACAGCTTTTCTGAATGGAGATCTTGATGAGGATGTTTATATGGATCAACCTGAGGGTTTTTCTGTAGAAAGTAAAGAACAATTGGTGTGTAAACTTAAGAAGTCAATATATGGGCTTAAACAAGCATCCCGGCAGTGGTATATTAAGTTCAATACCATTATTACATCTTTTGGTTTTAAGGAAAATACGGTTGATCACTGTATATACCGAAAGATCAGTGGGAGCAAGTTTATTTATCTGGTCCTTTATGTTGATGACGTCTTGCTTGCTGCAAATAATTTAAGTATATTGCATGAGACTAAGGAATTTCTCTCAACGAAAGATTACATGCTCATCCAATGAATCGGAAGTGATTGGATATAGCGATTCAGATTTTGCTGGATGCATCGATACTAGAAAATCGACTTTTGGTTACCTGTTTATGTTTGCTCAAGGTGCCATATCATGGAGGCAGAATTTGTGGCATGTTTTGAAGCCACAATTCATGCATTATGGTTGCGGAACTTTATTTCAGGACTTGCGGTTGTCGACACCATTAGCAAGCCGCTGAAAATTTATTGTGATAACTCTGCAGCAGTATTTTTCTCAAAGAACGACAAGTACTCTAAAGGTGCCAAACATATAGAACTGAAGTATCTTGTTGTGAAAGATGAGGTTCAGAAACAAAGAATGTCAATCATGCACATCAG